>OY747136.1:63222806-63375317 GCA_963556465.1 Berberis vulgaris
TTCCTTTTTGGTTGACCATGTACCCGAGGAACTTCCCTAACTCTATTCCAAAGGTGCACTTCTCCGGGTTCAGTTTCATCTTATACTTTCGCAGTTGGGAAAATGCATGTTCAAGATCTGTGACGTGGTCTGCTCGGTGTGAGCTTTTGCAAGCATGTCGTCGATGTAAACTTTCATCATTTTGCCGATTTGATCTTTGAACATTCTATTCACCAGCCATTGGTACGTTGCTCCCGCATTTTTTAATTCGAAGGGCATTACCCAATAACAATATGTACCCCTTTTCGCTATGAAAAATGTTTTTTCTTGGTCGGGAGAGTACATCTGTATCTGATTATACTCGAAGTATACGTCCATGAAGCTCAACATTTTGTGTCCGACAATTGCGTCCACTATCTGATCTATTCATGGAAGTGGGGAACAGTCTTTAGGGTAAACCTTATTTAGATCGGTGTAATCCACGCTTACCCTCCATTTGTCGTTCTTTTTTTTACTAGCACCGTGTTTACCAACCAGTCCGAGTAGTGAGACTATCTTATCATCCTCGCATTGAGTAGTCGGTTCACTTCCTAGTTTATTGCCTGATTATGTTTCGGGGCCATCGACTTTTCTGTCGAACTGGCTTCTTGTCTGTGTTTACTTGCAGTTTGCAAGAGATGACGGATAGTCTATCCCTACCATGTCCTTCATTGTCCACGCAAAAATATCTTGATCTTTCAGCAGTTGGATTAGTTCCTTGGCAAGTTCAAGATGAATCTTTGTGCCAATTTAGACTGCTTTCTCTACTTCGTTGTCTAGGTAGACTACAATCGTTTCTTTTTCATGTTGTCCAGTGTTAAGTCGATCTCGTGGGCTGGTTGGAGCCGTATTGTCGACAGAAAAGTCTGAACTCTTCTCACCATGTTGTTGCGAAGGCTCTTCTAGTCATTGCAGTAATTGCTAATTATGGGGAGTCTTTATCGCTGTGAAATGATTCTCACGGTCTGCTGATTGATCTCCTTTGATTCTTCCGATTCCATTGTCAGTATTGTACTTTAAGCATTGGTGCATAGTGGAGGAGACTGTGCCCATTTTGTGTATCTAAGGTCTCCCAAGTAGCATGTTGTATGCATCAAAAACATCAATGACAATGAAGTCTGTCAATAATACTTGTTGCTTTCCTGGTTCTCCTTCTTCGACCGGTAGTTGAATCATCCCCAACATACTACATTGTTCCCTACCGAAACCCACCATAGATTGATCGCTAGGTGAAAGCATCTCATTGCTGAACCGCATCATTTGGAAACCTGTCAAGTACAGGAGGTTGACCGAGCTGCCAGTGTCGACCAAAACCCTTTTGATTTCCAATTTATTTATCATGACCGAGATCACTAAAGCATCATTAGGCGGAAAACTAACCCCGTCTGCATCTTCGTTTGAGAAAGTCAGAGTCCTTTGCATCGTTTTTGCGCGTTGTGCTGACGGCTCTTGGTATCTGATCTTTGCTCACAGGTCTCTGACTATACACATTCGAAATTGATTGAATTCTCATTTTCTCCGGCTGCACTATGCAAGATGTATATCGTCTCCTTTGGTCGCTCCTCTGAGATGATTGTTTCGTCCTCGAGTTCAACATTTCTCCGACTCATCCTTCTCTGATATGGCGTTAAATTTCTTCCTTCAGACTATGAAAATCTTTAGTATCATGGCTATAATTGTTGTGGAAGAGGCAATGCTTGTTTTTGCTCCGCTTTTCCGGATCTCTTCTCATTTTGGTGGTCATTTGACAACTTCCCTTCCTGGTATAGCTTTAATGAACTTGCTTTGACTAGCTATCAAGGTCGTGAACAATTTCTCTTCTCGTTCGCATTTAGGCTTCTTTGGTTATAGTTTTCTAAACTTTCCTTGATTGAATCTGGAACTGTTATTGACCCAATGCCTCTTAAGCTGGGCGACTTCTTCTCGAGGTTTGTTGCTCTCTAGGTCTCGGATGAGTCTACCACCATCTCAATTATGAGGTTCATCTGAGCCATAAGCATCTCTACACGGGGGTCCGAGGGGATTCCCTAAGATGTCAGAGACGTCTGAATTGTTACCTTTGAAACCCTCATTTCTCTAGGGTTGAACAAAAAACCTCAAACCGATTAAACTGACCGAACCGATTGATTCGGTTTGGATCGGTTTCGGTTTTAAAAAATTCAAAACCGAAGTGGTCGGTTCGATTTTCGGTTTCTATGTGATTTTAACCGACCAAACCGAACCGACCAAATATATAATAAATAATATATATTTTATATATAAATAATACAATATGTTTAAAATAGTCGATCGGTTCGGTTTAATTTCGGTTTGGTTTGATTTTAGTCGGTTCGATTACGGTTTGCATAAATTAGAATCGGTTCGATTTCGGATCGATTTTGTTAATGGTCGGTTCGGTTTCGGTTTGAAAATTTTAAAATCGACCTAAGTCGGTTCGGTTCACGGTTTAGGTGAAAAACTGAACCGTCGGTTCTTTTTTCAGCCATTCTTTTTTTCTGGCGCGATTGATTCGATGGTTGTTGCTGGGTCGATTGTTAGGCGACATGTCGTTTTGTTCACCGCCAGATTGAGGATTTGTGGAGCGTTCCATTGAATTTGCTAGTTGTTTGAGTTTTAACCAAATTTCAATGAGCTTTGTTACTGGTATTTCTTTTTAGAAGGAAACTCGTCGTTCCCCACGTACGGCGCCAAACTAAAGCGTCCAAAAATCGTCCTCTTATGAGTTTGACCTACAAAACAAATGTTAGACTGCCAAGGACCACATATTTGGTGACCGAAGACACTCCGATGCTTAAGTCAGTAACTCTGTTTGAAGAAAGAAGTAAATCTAGACAAAACTCAGTTAAAGTTGCATACCTATGTCGAATGTTCCATTTACTGTTTATAATAATCGCGGTTAATTCTCTGCGTGACTTAAGCATGTGACGAGCAACGGAATGAGATGTTTCTTATAAGAGTTTCATCCTTAATGGAGATGCGTCTGTGGAGGCTTAACTCCTTCCACGACTTTTTTTGGTGCAACGTTTATCTTCTTTATGAGAGAACTCGTGTCGGGCCTGGATTTGGGCTTTGATTCGCTCGGGCCCGGATTCAGACTTTGATTATATCTTCTAATAGTGGGCCTTGTCTAGGCCTCTGCGGTTGGCTTTATTCTTCTTGGGTTTTATGAGCTGGCTCAATAGATGAGACGTCATATCCTCGTAATGGATGTTTTCTGCCACTTGTATGGTTGCGCGGTCTATTTTGATGTATCATCATTACACATTAATACCCATAACTTATAAAATTTCAAGAAAAATTCTAAAAGTATATAATTTGGGTTCTTATCATATTAGATTTTACATAATCCGAATCTGATTCGAATCCGGATTCAATTTCTACATTCACATCCAATTTGAATCCAAAAAATTCAAATCCAAATTCGATTTTATTGGATCATTAAAATCCGGTTCATTGACACCCTAATTGTGATGCCTCCATGTAACATGCATTGTAGATTAAATAAAGAAAAAATAAAAATCACCCGTCTGCTCATTGTTTCATTAAATAAGTGGTTCAACTTAATTTATTTATGGTTGGTATTTGTTAGTTATTAGGAGTAAAAAATCATCAGAATCGATCATTCGATTTCAAATTTTTATTCATATAATAAATCGTAACAAAAAAGCATGGTTGCATATTGCTTATAGTAAATGCACACGGAAAAATTATAAATATTTTGTAAATTATTCCATGAAGTTTAGAGAAATGTTATTAAAAGTCACTGGTTTTCAGTTTGTGCTTGCAATGGAATCAACAAATATTTTTAATATTCATTTTGTAGATTATTTTACACATTTCATGATAAAAATTGCAATTATACTATAATAAAATAGATTGAGAAACTGCCTCAATCGATGTATATAGCCATTGCCTCATTTAGTGTTATATTTATCCAATAGTGGCAAATGTTATCCGAATCTCCACCATCCTTATTCATTTTTTTTTTGTTTGCTTTCATCCTTAAATATAGTTAGCACTAAAGCAACACACACAATAATTTAACCGCAATGAACAAAGTACAAGTGTTTGAGATATCATTTTGCTATGAGTATATTTTATATACATTGCCTCATTTAGTGTTATATTTATCCAATAGTGGCAAATGTTATCCGAATCTCCACCATCCTTATTCTTTTTTTTTGTTTGCTTTCATCCTTAAATATAGTTAGCACTAAAGCAACACACAATAATTTAACCGCAATGAACAAAGTACAAGTGTTTGAGATATCATTTTGCTATGAGTATTTTATTTTGTATGACACATTTTAATAATAACGAAGTAATGATTAAAATTTAATATTATAATTATTATCAGCCTCCGAGGTATATGAAATTCAAGGCTTCGCCCCTAACTAGGTGCACAATCTTGCCTCTTCAGTCCTACCCGAGGCAAGCCTTGGAGTTGGGCATGGAGTTGCGCATGCGCAAAAATCCCTCTGAAAATTGTAAGAGTATACTTGACAAGCAACGACTTTTTGGCATCACAACTCACTCTCACCCACACTATACATCTAATTTTTTTCTTGGGTTTTTTTGAGTTTGTCACTCATTAATTTATACCTATTAGAGTTTGACATTCTTTTTGAAAACTATTTGAGTTTAACCTTCATTTTCTGACGAAACCGTTAACTCCACATCATTGACCGGTCATGATTTATTTTCGAACCCTTTTGCCCTTATATTAGGTTAAACAAACAAACAAGATTTCGCCTAAATCACAAAACCATTTTTCGGAACCTTCTCCTCCTCCTCACGGTGATTTCCCTCCACCCTGCTGCGACGAAGACATTCATCCCTGCGACGAATATGCATTCTTCTCCTTGTTCCCTGCTCCCTACTGACTGTTGCTCTCTGCTGCGACCTGTTGTGACAAAGGTGCAAATGATAGAAGGGTTGGTATAATTATAGAGTTTAAAATTACCTTGAGTTCTACGACTCTTTAAAATTTTAAAAGGTGACCCAACAACCTGAAATAACATAGATTCAAAACTCCATATTGTCATATGATAGTACCGCATATCCTACATTTCACCTATTACAAGACCTTACAATAAGAATAATCTTCAGACATGTCTACTCCCTCATTCCAATTTAGGATCACCATCAGGCATAGGATGTAGTTGATGGCTACAAGGTTAGTGCCATTTATAAACAGGTGATATTTCCAACATGACCTCTTTCATCCTGTTCTATTTTTTCCGTCAGTTTTATCATATTTAAGCATAACTTATCATTTCAGGATAAACATGATAAGTTTTACAGTGTAGTCAACACATTCATGCGAGGTCGAAGCGATGACCCCCATACCCCCATACTGCCTGAAGCAAGCAGCTAAGCAATGAGGAAAAAAATGTTTTTGAAATTTCTTCATCGCAGGGAGGAGGGAAGAGTGTGCTTCTTCGTCACAGGGAGGAACGTCTTCGTCACAACAGGGATGAGGGAGATCGCAGCGAGGAGGAGGAAGGAAGTACATCGTAGGGAGGAGGAGGTTCCAAAAATGGTTTTGTGATTTAGGCGAAATCTCATTCCTTAGTTTAACCTAAGGTAAGGGCAAAAGGGTTTGAAAATTAATTTGGACTGATCAATGACGTGGACTTAACGGTTCTGTCAGAAAATGAGAGTTAAACTCAAATAGTTTTCAAAACGAGTGCCAAACTCTAATAGGTATAAACTATTGAGTGTCAATATCTAAAAAACCCTTTTTTCTTTCCCACACCATGCACTTTTCGTCTCACACCAATGTTATTTTTCATAGTGGTGGAGCCACATCCAAGAGATGGGGGGCAATTTGCCCCCCCCCCCCCCCCCCACTAAAATTTTCAAACTTCATTTATGCTAAGTGAATTTGTTGGGATAGTTAACTAATTGCCCCCGTCAATTTTGTTTCTTGCCCCCCCTATTTCTTGAAATTAATTAGGGTCTCAACAACAAAAATTTTACAAGAAATTAGGAGGAGAAGAGAAAACTAGAGAGAGTCTGTTGGAAAAGAAGAGAGAGTGACAGTGAAGTGATGATTATGTGGAGGAATAGGATGGACATGTGTTGGGCTTGGGCTTGAATTGGTTGGGTTATTTAAGGCTTTAAGCTTTGAAAAGGCTAATGTAGGATAGTAATGCATTTGACATGCTTAGTTACTCTTTTACAAAACTTGACATGCTTAGTGTTATAAAATCTTGCTAAGATGCAATCAGACAATTCATTTGTTCCTTAGTGAACAATATTATCTGCGCATTTTATTGGATAATTTGAAAGCTTTGTTTATCTTTTGGACTTGACGCTTTTATTAAATCTTCATTCATTTTCTTGTTTGCGCTTTTTATTGAAGCTCTATTATACTTAGACTTTTGCGATTTCTATACAAATCAAGTGGAGAATTTCAGGTATTCTACTTGTTTAATAAAATATTATTTACTTACCTTTGCACTTGTTAAGTTGTTATGCAATATTGGTTGATTTTAAAGAGTTCTTTAATGACTACATCTCTTTGGTTTTGGTTATTTCTCTTCATGTCTATATTAATAAATTTTGTATTTAAATGATCAGCCCATAGTAAAAATTTTAATTTTTTTAGCTATTGTCTATGGATAAGTATTTTAAAATAAAATAAACGCCTCAAGTTCCTCTGATCGAATAAGATGAGCAAGCGAAGAGGATAATTATAAACTTTTCATTTCTTATGCTTGAGATATATGAGAATGAGTTTTTTGTTTATTTTGATATAAGTTAATTATGTAAACGTTATTTGTAAAAGTTTATATGTGTTTTACTTAATTTATGATAAGTTTTACTTTACTTGAAATCGACAATTTTTTTATTTAAATATCATTGAATTAAATATGATTTGCCACTTTGGCCCCTCTCGATGAAAATTCTGGCTCCGCCACTGCTTTTCCACATCACCTATAAAAAGAAAAACCT
Organism: Berberis vulgaris; assembly: GCA_963556465.1. Classification (NCBI taxonomy): domain Eukaryota; kingdom Viridiplantae; phylum Streptophyta; class Magnoliopsida; order Ranunculales; family Berberidaceae; genus Berberis; species Berberis vulgaris. Next base: position 63,229,785 of record OY747136.1, read on the forward strand.
AAATCTTTATCTTCTCCCAAATTCAAACGATGGAAGCTTCTTCTTTTTTTACAACTTCATCTCTTCTCACCACCACCCTTATTCTTCCAACATCTTATTATTCTTCTTCTCCAATCTTCTTCTTCTATGCATCTTCTTATCTCATTTATCTTCCCCCATCCGGAAGAACCAACAAAGCACCCCTCGCATATCCTCTCTATCCTCCCAAATCGAAATTGAAGACGAAGTCGAAGAAATATAAGATTTGGAGCCTTTACAGGATATCCACCTCGATTCTGTTGTCGCCCCTCTCCCTTTTATTCTTTTCATTCCCTCATGCACACTTTGTACGACCTGTGCGAGATGAAGAGATAGTAAAGAAGAAGAGAGGGGAATTGAGAGAATAGGAGAACTGAGAGAGGGGAAGGAGGATAAGAAGAAGATGGAGTGGGTAAGGAGAAAAAGAAGATGGAAAGGGGAATGAGAAGAAGAAGATGGAAAAGGGAAGGAGAAGAAGATGTATAAGGGCGACAGTGGTTGTGGCTCCATCTCCTCTATCTCTCGCCGTCGCCAGTCGTCTCTCATCGCCCGTCGCAATCAATCACCTCTTCCTCACTACCCCTTCCAGGTATTGTTGTTGTTGTTGTTGTTGTTCTTGAGAAGAAAGAGTGGGAAAAGAAGAAGATGAATAACGATTTTTATGGGTGGTGTGAAAAAACTAGTGGTTTTTATGAGTGGTGTGGAAAAACTTATAATAAATATTTAAAAAAAATAAACAGTGGGCAACAACTACCTCACACCACCAATTCCTCTCTCTTACACCGTTTTACTCTCCCACACCACCTACTTACTTTCTCACACCACCTATATAAACCAAAACCATTCATTTTTTCTCATTCAAAATTCAAATCGACAATGGTTCCTCCCTCCCTCATTCGAAATCTCCTCTACCAAATCTCTTCCCACACTCAAATCTCTTACAGATTTTCCTTGAAAAATCTCAAAATCCCCTTAAAGTTGAAACTCTTAAACCCAAACTCAATAAATATGCATAACTTAACATAACAGACAAACCCAAACTCAAAATAAAAAAACTCAAAATAGGGTAACTTTCGAACCAATTTAAACCCTCAATTGAGACTGATTCTCAAGCTCATCAAAACACAAAAGTTGTATTACTCTGAGTTATCTAATAAACACAACTTGAATCACTTGAAAATATTTTAAAATGATTAAGTTATGGTCATTTTACTAAAGTCGCGTAAATCTGTCCGAAAAATGAAAACGAGATAGTGTTCCTGACTTTCGGCCAACTTATGTGTTCGATTGAGACCGATTCCCAAGTTGATCAAAACACAAAAGTTGTAGCACTCTCAGTTATCTAATAAACACAACTTGCATCACTTGAAAATGTTTTGAAATGAGCAAATTATGATCATTTTACTAAAATCATGCAGAAAAAAAAATTGAATTATTAGATAACTTATAAATTTTGGTGAGAGTAAGTTGCGTTGCGAAATATTCCCTACGTTATTGACATAGATGCTGTCGAGTGTATCCACCCGCTAACATTGGCTGATCCAGGCAGGCAGAGCATGATGCCTTAAGCGCTAAGTAAAAGTTCACAAAAAAATCAAAATACATCCAGAAAGTAGCCTATTAATTTCTCTACCCACCCTCTATAATTTCTCAATTACAATTGTTATAAAAATCAAGGGCTTGGAAAATAATTATTAAAATTAAAATTTGACTTAATCTTTCTCGACCCGACACAACACAACAGTACATCACCCATGGTCTCGTCTTCAATTCATCAACCTCCTTCTTCTTCACCTCTGCAATAACATTGAAAAATCACCACAATCATTTGGGGGGAGAGATCGAAAATTAGGGTTTCAATTTGACACATCCTCGTCTGGCTCGATCGACCACAATCATTCTCCAATTCTGATTCTGCTGCATAAGAAGAAGACAGATGAATGTGATGTTAGCGATCCACGAGAAGAAAACCACGTCGGTGGAAATCTATCGACCTCTTCGCAACTACATCTCCACTCTCTATTCAGAACGCGAAGCGCAAAACCTAGAAGACGATCTCGAAACCGTCAAAGAGCTTCGCGCCTCGATCGAACGCACCACCTCCTCATCCGAAGCTCCCACCGACGTCCGTCGCGATGTCTACCAAAGCTACTTCAAGGCGCTCTGTCTCATGGAATCTCGTTTCCCGATTTCTCCCGATAAGGACCATATCAATACAATCACCTTCGTGTGGTTCGACGCCTTCAAGCAGAAGAACAAGGCTTCGATGCAGAATATTCATTTAGAGAAGGCTGCCGTTTTGTTCAATCTTGGATCGGTTTATAGTCAGATTGCTTTAGCTGCGGATCGGTCCACGCCGAATGGGTTGAAAATTGCTTGTAATTCCTTCATGGCTGCAGCTGGTGCTTTTGCGTATTTGAAGGATAGTGTGTCGATCAAGGCATTGTTTTCGCAGTCTGGAACTTTGGATTTGTCGACCGAGTGCGCCGGAATGCTTGAGAAGCTTATGCTTGCTCAAGCGCAGGAGTGTTTCTTTGAGAAGGTTGTTGGTGAAGAAAGAACGCCTGCTCTATGTGCTAAGGTTGCTCGACAGGTCAGTCGCTCTCTCTCTCTTGTTTTCGCATCCATGATGTGGAAGTGACTTAAATGATGTAATTTGATTGTAAACATTCTTTTTTTCTGGCATGGTGACCAAGTCCGAGTTAAGTTCATACAAATTTGTTAATTATCAGTCTTAAAGTGGAAAAATGATGAAAAATGTAATTAAACAACGTTGCAAATGAGAGCGAGATAATTATGGAGGTATACTGATTGAGTTGATAAAAAATGTTAAAGTTCGTAGTCGACAAAAGAACAAAATAACCCAGTTTACATGGATAATGTAAGGGAATGTTTTTGAAATTAATCAAATTCTTTTTGAACAAGGAGTAATTGTAACTAACATTGGCTGAGGAGTCTAGTTTGGAGGACCTGGAAGGCTTTGAGATGTAGGAAGCAGTGGAGGGCTGTTGTATGGTTTTAATATCTCTATGTATCCGTGACATATCAGGATATCTTTTTATTTCTTAGGTGAAGATATCCAAATTATCTATGAGTATCCTGATATATCACATTATTAGACAAAATATTCACAATATCCGTGCATATTTTTCTTATTTTCAAGGGCCAATATGCTCGGTATATCGTATAAAATAACGATAATTTGAACCATGGTTACTAGTAAATGTTTTTCTTTTTGCATTTTGTTCAGGGCTTTTATAATGTAAGGTAGCTCTAACCTTTTTGTGTAAAAAAACAACCTTAGTGCCTTTGCGGGTCTTAATTGTAATCGCGGGTCCACGGTGGATTATCAGTGAAATTGAACTTAAATTAACTAACACAGTAACACTATCTGTGAGGAAGCATATTTCATTATTTAAAGGAAGAATGGAAAATTTGATATATGCTAATTGAAACCTTAGAATAAGAAATAAATGTAAGTATGGATCGTTCTCCATGCAATCGGATGTTTTGATGTTGATGTAAAATAGTTGTATTCAAGCATTAGCACATAATCATCTGAAACTTGAATTGACAAAGTTTCAAAAACTCTAGATGAATATTCTCTTCGATAATCTCTCATTACTACAATGGCCAAAAGACCCTATTTATAAAAACAAATACTTACAAAGAATGTAAACTAATTCCTAATTCAAAAAGGAAAAACCCCAGATATAGTAATCACTGAATTCCTAATTGTAATTTTAATCAAAGACCGAATTTACTTGTGGTCCAAGCCCACTCATTCATGGAATTAACAAATAATAGAAATTTCTAATGTTACTAATATACCATCAGTTTTAGACATAATAAGGTGCGAATTGGAAATAGGGGATGAAGAAACAGTTTATCACATTTGCCTGAATCTCCCTTTTGGATCCGAGGTACAAGACTTTTTATGAATGAATTTAGGCCTATTGCTGACACCATAGAGAGCTATCTCTAACTTCAGCGGAATGGAAAACTGGACCTGGGCAAGGATGTCCATGCAATTCAGTGGTGCCTTTGGAATTCAATTTCCAGAAACTAGAGGGCTTTATTTATTTATTTATATATTTATTTATTTATTCTTCTGTAAAATGGAAACAAAACATCAATAGAACTTCTTGAAGATTAAGTCGATGATTCTCTCATTGACACTTAGCTGCTTTATTTTGTACAGTAAGTTCCTTATTTCACTTGCACTCTTTTCTTACATGATATATATATTTCTATGGGAAAAAGAAAAACAAATAAAGGACATAAGAAGAAGCTGGAGATTGAAACCAACGTCTGAGGAAGTTGGTTCTAGTAAATATAATCATATAAAATATATTGGATTTGTGTAATTTGCAGTTCTTTTTCGTCATTTAGGCTTCATGATTATACATATTCTGCACTATATCTCATTTATGGGTACTGAACACAGGTTGCTACTTTCTATGAAGAAGCCTTTGCAGCCTTGAATCTTTCTTCTCTGAGCCAGCACTTTGACCGCACTTGGGTATCTCATGTACAATTAAAGGCAGCTCAATATTATGCAGAAGCTTGCTACAGGTATGGCTTAGAACTGCACGAGAAAGAAGAGATTGCAGAAGAAATTGCACGATTAAAGATCGGGATCAGTGCTTTGGCAGATGTCAAGAAATCTACGAAAGGAGTCGCAGCTCAACTTCTAGACGCAGTTGGTAAATTGGAAGCCAATCTAAATCGTAATCTGGAAAGGGCCATCAAGGAAAATAATAGAGTTTATCTCATGAGGGTCCCAGAAGCCAGTTCCTTATCCCCTCTTCCAGCATATTCTTTGGTCAAGTCAACACCGATGAGTGAAGTTTTGGATGCTAGCAAAGAGAAGATGTTTGCAAGTCTTGTTCCAGATAGCAGCGCCAAGGCTCTTTCTAGGTATACTGAAATGGTCGATCAGATCATACGTACACAGGCAGAGAAATTGCAACAAGGAAGTGAGATAACGCGTGTGAGGCTCAAGGAAATGGATCTTCCTGATTCTATTCTTGCATTGGAAGGGAACTTTAGTCTACCTGTGGATCTCAAGGAAGATGTAGAAGCAGTCCAGATCAGTGGGGGACCATCTGGTTTGGAAGCAGAGTTGCAGCAACTTAAAGATATGAGAAGGGTGAACCAGGAATTACTGGTCCAAACTGAGGAGATTTTGGAGAAAGAAGCAAGAGAGGATGCTCAGTTTAGAAGCCAATTTGGGACACGATGGACTAGGCCACAGTCCAGTACTCTAACGAAAAACTTGCAAGACAGGTTGAACAGGTTCGCTGGGAATCTGAAACAAGCAGCTGAAAGTGATGCGAGAATTGAGCGTGCAGTTAGAGAGCATTCAGCACTAATGGCCATCCTCGACCGTCATCCAGTATGTTTGTTCTGTCCTATATAGTTTTTGTTCATTTCTTGTGTTTTATTAACATGTTAGAAGAAAATGTAAAATAAAATAAAAATCAACTTATCCATTGTTTGTATTTTGCACTTACCTTAGTGGTGGAAATCAATACATATGTCATTGTATTTGGGTCATTTGTTCAATTTGCTTAACCTTCTGAACTGCAGAACCAGTTGGGCTGTTCTGTATTAATCTAAATTATTTTAGCGACTGCACTCTATAAGCCTTGGGATGACCATCCTATCTTTGTTGCACTGATCTTCTCAAACTGTAGTCTGCAATATGTTGCTTCGAAACATGGGCTTTGTTTAGCAAATTTACTTCTGAATATGATCTGTAATTTATCTACATCTGTACCTACTCAATTTAGCAAGTCTATTACGTAATGGAATGTTATTTGATGTGTCATCAAGCTTCCTGGCCATGGAAATCTATGCTGTCCTGACCAATTTCATTTAATTTCTGCACTGTATCAGATTGAAGCTGCCCTTCCAACTCTAGCGAGGCCAATGATGTCCTTGGATGCCAATGAAGATGCTATTGTAGGAGCGTTAAAGCAGAGCTTGGTAAACATTCTCTGTTAAGGCTAGCAATTGCTTAAATCTTTTTGCATAGTTTTTCAGCAATCAACTCTTATCAGAAAACTAAACCTCCCAGATTTCATAATTTATTTGAAACCAGTCTTCTATTTCTTTATCTTTTATTGTTGAAGCTAAACTAAAAAGTGTATGTATCTATCAAATTAGTATTATGGCATTGTTCATGTCCTGGTTGAGATAAATTGGTTATTAAGACCCTTCCGTACTGATATTATTTCTCTAAGAATGTTTAGACCTAAGTGCCAAAGGAATAGAAGTCATTATTATGGAGACCTCACTGACTGTTGGAAAATAACTTTTCCTAATTGCTAAATTACTGGGTACTAGTGGGTGGCTTTTGTAGTCTCTGTTATTTGCTCAAGTTGCAAAGAGTCAGACTGACAGGAATATATTGGAATAATGATAAACTAAATTAATACTTGTTGCATAGTAAATCAAGATAGTCTTTATGAGGGTGATTTGGTATACAGGGAGTCTGATGACATATATGCCAATATGACATATTCTGGAAGAAGTACGCAAATTATACGGCAATTTTTGTATCATACATTTTCATGATCCAAGCTTAAGCTTGTCCAAAAGAAAGTCCATGCTTGAAATGAATGGATAGGAAGTAATATGCAATCATCGACTGATTCACTGTTTGAAATGGGGACATGAATTCACTAAGTTGTTTGTTCCCCACCTTAGCTTATCTCAGTGTTCTAAAAATCGCTAGGCGCTGGGCGGGCGGCGAGCAGGTGCCTAGCGCTCAGGGGCCTAGGCGGCACCTAGGCGGTCTTAGGTTTTGTATTATTACTTTAATAATTTACAAAAGTTAAGCATAATACCTTATCAATTACATCAAATTTAATGCCAATATACATATGCAAAATTTAAAAACATGAAAAATTAACAATCGTGAACAAAATTTATTAAAACTCAAATGACTGAAGTTGGTCATGATGGGTACTTTATATAAATTTGAATTTGTGTACTCTTTTATTTTTCTTCAAATTGCATGAATAACCTCAGTTATGTTTGATAAAATTAAAAATCTACATTAGTAAAATTGGTACTGGCAGATCCTTTGAGAATTCCATTAAGTAATCATCATTTGCTACATTTAGACATATACTGAATAAAAAACAATTAAATAGTTTATTTCTAAAAAATAGGAAAGAAAATAAAATAAGAACACAATCAGTCTTATTAAAAAAAAAAAAAAATTTAAAATAAATAAAAATCGCCCAGACCGCCTAGACCCCGCCTAGATCCCGCCTAGACCCGCCCAGACTGCCCGCCCAGCCATTAATCTGGGCGGTTTTCCACCTTCTAGCGCCTAGACCGATTTTTAGAACACTGACTTATCTTGAATCAAAATATTTCTGAGGATATATGTATAGGCACATAAAGCTATTAAGAACATCATTGGAGTCTCGTACCTACTTTTTTGAAGAGTGATAGTTTAGAAATATGAAGTTGTGGGGACCTGTTAGCAAAAATAAAATCTTATCTCAGCCAAGCTGATACCTGCACATCTCTTGATTGATAAAAATGTCATACCATGCTACAGTGTTCTACCAACTTTTATGATGTGTGAATCATTTGAAGAACACTTTCTCCCATTCTCTAGGACACATCTTTATCTCCATTTGTGTGAGTACTGAGTAGTGCCTCAGACAAAGAAAATAAGGTCACCATTGAATGCTATTTACTGGCTCTTAATATTTTATTTACATCTTGTTATTTATTTATTACTATTATTTTTTGCATTTCTCTACTCTAATTAGCTCCCCTGATTTCGGTTTTGCATTGAACCTGCTGTATTCTCACCAACTAATCTCAAGCCATTTGTAAATAAATAAAACAAAGTCATCAAAGTTGATAATAGAAAGTTAATTGCTTGAAACAATGAAATGCAGCTATTTTGTTTATTTGAAGTTTTTGATATTAAAAGTGGATAAAAGTGTTGGTACGTGACAGATGTGTGTTTTCATACCACATGTTATCAAGTGGATTTTTTGATTAATTAATTTATTTTATTGTAATTATTAATAATTTTTTTTTTGTTTTTCTTCAGAGCAGATGAAATGACCAATATACTTTTTAGGTTATTAAGATTACATGTTTAGAATTTGACATGGAGTAAATGGGCCATTTAAAAAAAAAAAGAGAGCGTTAGTAATTCATTTATCATATTTATCACCATATTAGAGTTACTTTTTTTCTTTGCTATTTAGTTGTTCTTTTAGCACCATTGTTGTTTTCTTTTCTTTTTCAGGAAATTCTTTTGGTTAGTAAAATTATAGTCTTGACATGTAAACAGATTATTACATGTTTTGGGAGATTAGAATCGCAAAATGTACAAGTATCTAAACCATATATCATGCACTTGTTAGCTTGGACTCGTGGACCTGTTTTGGGGGATGAATATTGTTTATTAATGCCTGCTCATACTATGCAGAGACATTTGGAATCTCTTGGCGCACAGCGGGCTGGTCTTGAAGATATGCTCAAAGAAATGAAGAGGAAGGTGAGTCTGATTCCTAGTTGTGACAATGTTTTGGATGAATATTTGTTTTGTTGTTACTTGCTTTGGATTGAGCTCACGTTTATTGAAAATCGCGAGGAAGATTTGATGTCAGGATTTTGGTATTACCATTTACAACTTCATAAGCTCAAGGTTGTAGTGTTTGTAGAGCTTTCAGTTTACCATATTATTGAGTGATTATTTTGGTGAGGCTGATATCTTATTGGAGTTGAACAATGCAAATTAATTCTTTCAAACCACTAAAGATGCAACTTTTTCTGAGTATTCTGTATACTGGTAGAGCTGTGGTCATTAGAGTCCTAGACTCTAGTTGATTGATTCTTGATTATTCCACCGTTTTGTTTGATAAGGCCATATTTTAGAGTCCCTTTGTGCAAGGGTTTTGGCACTTAATGCCTGTATTTCCACGTCCTTCCTATTTCTTCCTCTTCCTTCTTGTTGTCTTTCGCCCTTTCCCTCTTCCTTTCCTCTACTTTTTTTTTTCCATTGGTTTAAGAGTATATTAAAAGGCACTATCTCATTTAGTCTTCCATCAAGTGACATGAAAGCATTTAACTCGTCTTGGGTTTTGAGAGATACACCAACACCAAATGAAAATTTCAATGCATATCCACTTCAAATAAAAGTTAACATACCCAATTTCACATAAAGAAAACATACAAGATACATCGAGTTAACATTGAGATGCACTGTTATTGTTCTAGATTGGTAGACTCAAGCTTTAATTGAGCATGAAGAACCACCTTAACCAAGATTTTTGAAATTAATTAATTTTTTTTTTTAAATGTATTCTGTGAGTTAGTTCTTTTTGCTTTAAGCTTTCACGGAAAAAGTGTTAAAATGTTGTTGTTGTGTGCCTTCAGAAGCAGCTAAACCTTATGCCGTTTCCTAAATCCGGCTTTAGTTTTTGCAGAAATGAATAATTGGATGGTATTTTACTCAAATTGTAGTGCGACTGTTTCTGTTGCTACATGTTATGCTAACCTTCTTTAAAATAGATGAAAAGAGTTTTACGAGTGTATTGTGATAAGTTTATAGTGAAATTGTATTTTGATGCGTGTTGCTATGGTTAAATCCTTTTGTTTTGCAGGATGATATACTTCCCAAGCTGATGACATCTGCTGGTTCGTACGAAGATCTCTTTAGGAAGGAGATATCCAAGTATGATAGTATTTGCGAAGAGATTTCTCAAAATATTGAAGCACAAGAACAGTTGTTGATGCAGATTCAGGTATTTGCTTCATGGATTCTAAAATGGTTTTGCCTCTATGATATGTCCATGTACTTAGGCAACTTATATCACGCGATAATGATATTGAATACTTTATTCTATACGAAGTTGTATACAATAAAACAATTAGCTCACCCATCATAAATTTGAAGCTAAAAAATGAGGTTAGTAATTATTTTCTCTATTCCAAGAAATTATTTAAATTTGTAAAGGTCTACTCACAAGCTGCGAGTTTTTATGTACAATCCAATCCTTTGAATTGCTTTTTATCTTTATCAATGCAATGAGTGCACTTTATTAGTTTTTCCTATGTAACAACGACACAAATACGTGTATCGATATCCCACATGGATATGAAAGTGTCGGATACGTTGGCTAGAAAATACAATATGAGCAAGGATGCACGGACTCGGACACGGACACGACACGGTGACTCGGCAATTTTCAAAAAAATAGGACTCGGCGACACGGTCAAACTTAATTTTTTAATATATATTTTTTGTAACTCATCAAATTCAAACATATCAATAATACATTCAAATTCATTCATTCAAATTTACAAATGCATCATAAAGTCGAGCTCAACTGCTCAAGTAGTCAAGTCATACTCATAAAGCATAATTTCATTAACTTGATACTGTAAATTGATACTGTAAATCTCATAAAGTAGTCAAGTAGTCAAGTCATACTCATATAATTTCATTAACTTGATACTGTAAATTGATAATTTTAAAAACTCACCAGTCACCAGCGAGGCGGCTAGATCTCTTCTTCATTAACTAGCTCATCCACTGTCACATTTTCTGCATCCAACAGTCCAGCCTCTAGCTCAGGTTCATCAAGCGAAAGACCAATTTTCCTAATCTTTCTGACAATAGTTACACTTCCATCTAAGGTTTCCCCCACCTTCACTTGGTTTTCCTAATCTTGTCACATGCTTCCAAAGATCATCCCCAGTTCCTTGGCCTGCTAAAACCAATTTTAATTTCTTATTTAGTTTTCACTTTTCACTTTCCAGCAAATAGGTGCAAGGAAGGAAAACATACACTCGCAGGAAAAAAAATTTCTAAGAAAAAACATACACTTGCAGAGATTCAGAGATTCATACACTTCAAGAAAAAACATACACTTGCAAGAAAAAACGAATCGCAGGAAGTTTCATACACTTGCAGTTGCAGGAAAAAAAAAAAAAAAAATCGAATGAATCGAATCGAATCGATTGTTGAAATCGCTGAAATTTCAAAAAAAAACATACCCACTTGCAGAGATTCAGAGAATAGCAGAGAAAAAAAAAAAAACAGAAATCGAATAATCGATGATCGATCGATGAAATCGATCTCAATCGAGGGTCGATGAAACAACTCACATAACAGGAACGATCGATCGATCGATCTCTACATCTCAGGAAAAAAAAAGAAATCGATCGATCGAATCGATCGAACGTACCTGGTCCTGGTGTCGATGAGGACGCCATGATCTCTTCTCCTCCGCTCCGTCTGTCGATCTCTTCTCCTCCGTCTCTATCACTCTTGACGATCGATCGATGGCTGCGAAAGGGTTTCTGAGTTAGGGTTTCGGGTTTTTTTTTTTTTTTTTCTCTGCTCTGACTCGGTCTGTGTGGGAGGAGGAAAAATCGTGCGAAATTAAACAATTTCGTAGTCAACGAATTTTGACTACCTCCGGACCGTGTCTGGACCGTGTCCAGACCAGTCAACGAATTTTGACCGTTGACCCCGTGTCCAATACGTGTCCAGCGCGTGTCGTACGCGAATCCGTGTCCGACACGTATTTGACGCGTGATTCGGGGGGTTTTCGGAGAGTCGGTGCATCATTGAATATGAGATACACCAAGAGATGCTTGTACATTTTAGCATTATTTACTTCTTAACAATAAGTTTTGAACTCATATTCATTGATTTGTATGTCGATATGCTTGTATTATTTACTTTTTAACAATAATTTTTGAATTTATATTCATTATTTACTTTTTAACAATAATATGCCTGTAATATTATTATAGAATTGAAACTTTTCAAAGATATGTGAATAAGTTGACGATCTAAGCATGAAGTGTGTGATGGGAGTATCCATGGGGGTCAACACGAGTATCCTTATCGTGTCGACACACTTTACTATTGCTTGTAATTACTTCGGAGTAGCTATGGAGATCGTGCTAACTATGTGGGGGATGAGTTGATCACCACCCTTCTTTTAATGCGCTTTTCTTCGACTATCTGTTGGCGAATCGGATTTCTCTTGTTTTGGGGCCTTAATGCTTTTAAGGTCATTTTCCTATATTAGTTCGGTAAACCGTTAAATAAAATATTACCCTTCGAATATATATACCTTTTTTTTTTTTTTCCTTCTGATTTTAATTTAATATTTTAACAGGCCCAGAATGACGAGTTTGCTGCTGTTTTCAATCTTGAAGACTACAAAGGTGCGTGTAATTTTTTGTCATCATAACTTATCTGGTTAAACTTGTTCTCAGTGTATGTTAATTCCTTGATTAATCAAATGTTAAGCGTCAGTTAATGAATTTTGTGTTTTTCTCTACTATTAAATATAAAAAACGTAATGATTGTGCACTAGATAAGTAACAGTGACTGATACGTGGTTTTGGTGTTCGACACTACACTTTAACTAAACAACTGATCAGTGCGGGGATGCGCCTACATATGAAAATATTATTTGTTTTTTTTCCAGTAAATGAACATTATTTTTATATTATATTATATTATTTATTTGTTTATTTTACTTCTTTTTAACTGTTTACTTGGAGATCATTATTGCCCCTATGTACCATTAAGTTGCCATTGTATGAATATTGAAAACATGTGTACCACCAACTTATCATTATATGAATTGAAACATTCATATTAGAGACATGATCGCCACTGATTACGCTCGTCTCGAAAGTTGACCGATCGATTAACATCTTGAACTTTAGGGCTATAAACTTCGTCGGTGGGTTATATAAGATTATAGGTAAAACTACAAGGTTGCCCTCTACTAATCTCAATGCTTTTAGGATGCATTTTTTGTAGGAAAGAAAGTCTCAAATACTATTTTCGATGTGTGAGTTGGGGTGATATGCGATATTAATTTTAAGAAAGCTTATTACAATCCTCATGAGAGCTTTATTTTATTGTTTGTGATGGATTTCTTTGATTGGTTAATGAGGTGGATAAAGTTTACTTTTCGACGGATCATTTTCGTATCCTATCGAACATTCAAGGCGCATTGTGGCATTATACAAGATAATCTCATATTCTTATGATCTCATCTTCCCTTTCTCTTTATCATTGTAGCCAAAGCTCTTGGTAGATTCATGCAAAAGGAAAAGGCGTTTACCTCCTTTAAGATGTTTAAGGTGTTTAGGGTATGCGAAAATTCTTTGAGCCATCTAACTACAACTTATACCTTACGAATTGTATGACATTTTCGATGTTCTTTCTAATCTCATGACCATAAGTGAGAAACCTCAAAATTTTCTTTCGAGGTGTGAGGTGCCAAGGTTGTCACTAAAGGCTTGGTGAGGTGAAATGCTGCGACGAATCTTTTTTTTTAAGGGTAGATATTTTATTGTGGTAAGCCCCATCTTAACTGATGTGTGGCCTTGCGACACTCTAAGGTCGGGGCTAGATGCTAGGGAAAAAAAACTAGAGCTTCTGCCAACATAGGGTTTCATGTGTTTGTAGGCCGAATATGAATATATTCCTCGAAAGGTCAGTATTAAGGTGAGTTTCCTCTAAAGATCAGTATTTGAGTCGGAGAAACTTTAGTAAAGCGGCTCGTATCGTGGAACTAACACTTTTCTTTTTCCTCATTCTTCTTAGGGTGCCGTGATCATAATCAAAGAATCTGGCATTTGTAATGCATGCATTGAGACACTAGTACTGTTTCTATTGAAATGTAGGCAATCGGAAATCCTTAACACATTTCTTGAGGTAGAAAATTTCCTTTTCCATTCAAGAGCCTTGAATTGTGAGGTGTGGTAATATTATTGGCATATTCATATGAGCAAAACTAATATTCTATTTAGTGCAAGCATTGGAACATACTAGAAAATGCCTCAGCATTAGCATTGGGTGAGAAGCGAACTCATGACCTCACTTGACTTTTTCTAGGAAACACCGTAATATCATAGTGAGTTTTCATCAACTCTACAGCTTCGACTATCATATATCAAGGAAGCAGTTGAGTTGTGGTTCGTGTTTTGGTGTGTACTTTTCATGTGGGGTAAACCGTTATTTTGATGAGGTCCATGACCAATCCATTCATTTGGACTCCCTATTTTAATTAGGCCTGTACCAGTAGTAAATAGTTTGATTTGGTTACTGCAAACATAAATTAGACTAGCTTTATGGAAAAGTTTGTTTCACCCATTAAAGTGTTCCAGGAGCAATTCTGTTTGCAAGGATCAGTGAATGGATTTTATAAGTTTATTCTTGTTCAATGTGGTGTGTTGCCAGGAATTTCTTCTGGTGAAGCACTTAAATGGGTTTTTGAAACCTTGGGTTTGAATTTAGAGTACTTGAAATGGTTAAAAAACATTGTTACAATCCCTGGGAGTAAGTTTATGGAGGAGCATTTCAAATATCAAGCATGGGTGTCTCCCAAGTAGCAAGATTGTTTGTGTTAGAATTTGGGATGACGTTTGGGTAAAGTTACAAGCTTAGCACAAGAAAGGGGGATTCAATATGGAAGCCATATCATGGGAGGTTGTTTTGTGGGGATGGAATCTTCTCACGAGAAGGTGCCTATTTCACTAGAAATTAATTTTTCCTATCACACAAGCGTTAAACTTATTTATTTATAAACTTGTGTCATGCAGCACACTTTTCCCTGACACCCCCACCCCCCACCCTCACACACACGAACCTGACTAAGATTTTGGTTGAGTCCCAACCCCCCATCGACACCTCGTTCATCTTTCCCATATAATGGGGCATGGCAGGTAGGATCTTGTAAGGAAAATTTTCCATCTATAGGCTGTTTTGGGTTATATAATTTTTTTTAAGGATATCTTTACTCATGAGGCAAAGAGTTTGGGGTGTTCTTCACTCGAGGATCTCTTGAAAAGCTTAGGTGTAAAACTAGATATGAACAGTCATTGTGGGGGCCCTCATGAGGGGATTGAAAACATTTTTGTTTTTACCTTGCTCTCTTCTTCTGTATATATGGAGTAATCTTCTTTGAAAAATTAGGCAGTTTTTGGGTCTTCCTTGAATCATTCTTGATGTGTTGGAGATTTGGCATTTAAAGAAGTTGTCATGCTATCTTGTTCCTTAAGTGGTATGTTGGATTCTCTGGTTAGAAGTAATTAAAATAAATTCATAGCAAGGGTGGGTGATCGTAGAGGTTTTTCGTTCTTTTATTACAGTGGGGTACCCCTTGGTAGGAGTTGAAGGGTTTTTTTTTAAATTATTTTTTAAAATTATTTTATTTTTATTTTTTTATTGGGGCATTTTCTGTTTGATTGCATGATTTGATAAGACAACACTAAAGCTTCTTAAATGCTGCTTGTAGTTGTAGTCGATGACATACATTTACATACTATATCGTTATGCAGTTAAAATGGATAATGGACCCATAATGGTCCAGTAGCGTTATAGGTTATAACGAGATATAATGTGATACAACGTAATATTTTGTTAAATATACTTTTAATACCTCTACAAAGTATTGATGTATTATAGAGACAAAAAAATAAATCATGATTATAACATTAAATTAAAAAATATTGAAACATTAATAAAAATACATTTTCCCTTCGTATGAGAGTGAGATTGCAATAGAGAGTGTAATCGACTCATTGTCTACTTCCCTTCTCTCATTCTCTGTCAACCACTAAGGTTTGGTTCTCTGTCGATTGGTGGCGGAGAGCGCTGATCCTTCTTCTTCGATCGAGAATGAAATTGGTAAATGTTTTTATATATTAGAACAAAAAGTTAAAACGGAGTTATTGAATATAAACGTTATCTCAATAACGGCCATATAGCGGCGTTATATCAGAGCCGTGATACAAAAATGTGATAATTTCATAACGTAACTGCTCACCCCATTAAGCATTATATCGACGTTATAACATTGTTTTAACTGCATAGCTATAGCGTTTATATATTCTTTCAATAATATAATGGCTGTCCACATTGAAATATTAGTAAAAAAAAATTATTCATTTTTTTTTTGTTTCGCAAAATTTGAGGATATTTCTCAACATTTCCTTATAGTTTGGTGGTGTATGCCAAATTTTCACAAACCAAAGGTTTAGTCCAGAGATGATATTTCAAATCGTTGAAAAACATGGTGGTCAAAGTCGATCCTTAAAAAAAGATTGGAGGTGGTCACAAGTTTGTTTAAAATAGGGGCATTAGGCCAAGAGTATTAACTTTTGAAGAAAGGAGACATGTTGAACCCCAAAAATGCAAATGTATCACAACTCATAGATAAAAAGTCCATGAGGGTGTGTTGGCGAACACATTGAAATGCAACTTTTTTGCTTTAACCACAAAAAATTACCTAAGTTAGTTTGGTGACTCCAAAATTTCTAACTTATGAGATGTTACTTTTTAGCGCAAATTTGAAGCCCATTCTTTTTACTTTTGAAGTTTTGATATATAAACAATTTGACTTTTAAAAAATAAGTTCTTTTTTTTAACATAAGTGTACTAAGATAAGTAGAAGTCTTAGTGCTTTTGGTTGCCAAATGCACCCCAAGTGTTCCTTGGGAAATGACCAAAGTTTTTTTTTTTTTTTTTGAAGTCGCATGACTGAGTTTAGTCATGTCTGATTATATTATAGTCATGTCTGATTATATTATTAATTTCAGATGCGTGTGGGTAGACGACTAAAGTTAGTTATTTTTATTGAAGTCGCATGATTGACTTTAGTCATGTCTTATATTATCCAAATGATTGGTGTTAGTATTTTTGTGTAAAGTTCAATTTGTGTACGTGGACAAATGACCAAAGAGCGTTGGAGAGAGAGAGGAAAATGCATGATGAGGAGGCGAGGAAAAGAAATAAGGATCGAAGGAAGAGAGATGAGGAGAGCGTCTACAGTTGATTTGAAGAAGAGATGAGAGGAGAAGCTTGCGAAGTTTTTGAGAGTGGGTTATCATATGTAAAGTAAAAAAAAAAAAACTTATTGAAAGAAAGGTTTTAAGTCGATATAAGAAATAATAATATGAGGGGGGAAGAGAGGGAGAGAGACGAGAGGAGAAGCTTGCACGTAAATCATTGAAGTGAGGTTATTGAGTGTGGGTATGTAAAGTAAAAAAAAGTTAAACCTTTTTATTTTATTTTATTGAAAGAGAGGTTTTAAGTTGATATAAGTTTTGGTTTTATTTATTTACCAGCTTTGAAACACGTACTCATCCACATCAACATATATATTCGAAAACTTTTTAAACTTCAAGTGTCGTATATAAGGAGAACAAAGAACCAAAATAAGTACTTGCAAAAAAATCCTGAAAAGCATGTTTATGACATCAGTTGGCAAATGCTATACTTTATTGTCAATGCACATGGATTTCCTTGAAGGTTTCCAAAGTACAAAAGTTATTAAAGATTAAAACCCCTAGATCAAAGCTAATAAAAGGAAATGAATATATTTTCGTAGTGCAATTTCAAGGGGTTTGGTCAAAGTAAAGAAGATTACAAATTTCACATTACCCTGTTGATGTAATCCGTGATATGCATACACACAAAAAAGAAACATTTCATTCGATGGAATCAACACATTTGGAACTTGGTATCTGTCATTAATTATTACTTCATATCCAAATGAGCAGTCTTTTCACATTGTATTCCTGTTATTTGCCATAATTTGTGCCCCTTCATTTCTCATGTAAAAATCAGTTTCTTCTTTTTGTGAATGAGTCTACTCTGGCCAATGGCATGACAACTCAAGGGGGTTAGAGCTTGGCGGATGGTACCACTAGGTCATGGGTTCAAACCTAGCTTGTGGCATCTTTATGGGTTCAGGGATCCTATAAAAACCTTGCTTGCCTTTAAAAAAAAAAAAAAAAAAAAAAATCATTTCCCATTTTTTTCCCGTTCTTTTGCGTCTCGATTTGGTCCACGTCTCTTAATGCATAAGAATCTGTAGCTGCCTATGATCTTTAAATTGGTTGTCTAAGTACTGCACCCATCTAGTCAACTCATCTAGAGCATTTTACTAAATGATATACAAAATTATCACTCCTAGTATATTTCTGTGTAGATTGATCCATCATTGCAGGGTTACTTATGTCCTCTACAATCAATAATAGTTCAGAACGTAATGCTTTGCTGCAAGCAACAATAAAGAAATCGAAATGATAATTAAAAAAAGAAGGTTAAGAAGTACGTTATATATAGTAGTCTTGTTTCAGTCCAAACTTGCAACTTAAGTCACTGTAATCTACAAAATGAGATATAGAAGACAAATATTTGCTAAGCACATTGACACTTGAGCAAATTCCCTACAATTAGAAGCTTTGATAGAGAAGAGCATGTGTCAATATATAAGACGACCAGAATTTCTGGGATATCTTCCCTATGGGTGGGTTATAGATATTCAAATCCTTCTTTAGGGATTTCATATTACAGTCCTTCCTCCAAAACCAGACCAATATTCATCAATTTATATTAAGAATGTCTTCATCTATCATATGCAAAATTAATGGGTTCAGCAGAGTACCTTTATACAAACAAAATGATCTCCGTTTCTTTCAATGGATGAGATAAATTATATGAGATATGAGGTTGCATTTTAACTTAACTCTTTGGCGTGAACTGCACCTCGCTTTTCCTTTTATACTATAGATTTGTTTATTTTATTTAAAATTTTAAGAGCTCCCTTAAAATACTATTGGAAATCTACCTGCAATTCAGTTCTAATTGCAAAAGGAATTTATTTTATTTTGGAGAGGGGGGTTGAACCAAAAGGAGGTTTGAAGAATAGGGAAGATCCCTTTATGTGCAGATTTTTGAACTTGTTTCGTGTTTTAACAAATGTATAGTAAGTGGAGAGTGTCCAGATGAGTATAGTCTTACTAGGGAAGAACATTTATAGGTGTAACCTTTATATCTTACCTAAAACAATTCTTCCCTCAGTGAACAATACTTTGGTCTGACTATGTTTGTCAAAGACCAAAGTGCCCCGAGACAAAACAATGAATTCCGATTAAGTCCCTGGGTAAAATTATGTAAAAAGCCAAAAGACTTTAATGGTATTTTCATCAGGTACGTGTTTGGCCTTCACCATGTGTTTTATCATGTTTTCAATGGGAGGGTATAATTGTAACAGTCTGATATGTTTTTAAGTTTGTACAACACTTCTTCCACAAGTACACGTGGGCCAAAAGGTCCCACCATGACCAACAAGGTTCATTCCTTGCAATTTAATTGCTGTTTGACTTTTCAACTCCTAAAGTAACCTTGAATGTGCCACCGTGGCATCCACTTCGTTTTTTAGGCAGCTTGTGTTTGTACCCACCAAAATACCTTCACACAAATTTTCCTAAATGCTTTTTATATAAGACAGTTCCATGACATTATAATTTCACTAATAAAATTTCTAAGAATTACGGAAATTTGATGACTGCGTTATGGTAGTAAGATATTGTTAATTGTGAGAATTTTTGCAAGTTCTATTTTCATAAAGTGAATGTAGGCATGCACTACAAGATCAATCATGTGCAAGCAATTATTTTGCATGAGGAAAAAATGTGTGCGCACATAGCATGCATTGCGGTAATAGTATATGTTAAGGAGTTTGGCGAAAGGTCCATATAGAAGTTGTTCTTGAAGGAAAAAAACTTATTACTTTTTCTAAAAAAAGCAGGTCCTTGCATTATGTGCTATAGCCTAGATAGCTAGGAGAATTATTACAATAATAGCTGTTACCTGTGCGTACATTTTGGCTGGGGATCACTAATTTTTGCTTAAAATCCTATCCAAGATTTGTCTTAATTTGCTAAAACGGTCCTGATATGTACGCATTTTTTTTTTCATTGCGCCCCTAAAGTCTTGGTGACTACAGCTATAACGTTCAAATAGAACTTTTCTTAATTTTTGGGCAATTCTCTTCCAGCATCGCGGGAGAAGAGTTACAAACAGATTGCTGCTGCCATATCAAAGTTCCGAGAAATCAAGGAAAACATTAACGAAGGACTGAAGTTCTATGTTACTCTACAGGTAAGATTTGGCTTAATGACATTTCTACTATAAGATATTATATAGCAATCCTATCATCCTTCGATAAATTCTTATTTTTTTTCTTCTTATTTTTCTCCCTCTTCACACAGGATGCTATCACAAGTATAAAGCAGCAATGCAGTGATTTTGTAATGACCAGAAACATCCAATGTAAAGAAATGATTGACGATGTGCAGAGGAAAATGGCTGGTTTTAGTTTCCAGGACAATAAGAGTGGTGGTGGCTATAATAGCAACTATGCTTCAGTCGGGCAATCACAATCTATTCAGAGGATAGCTCCTCCACAGGCAGATCCTCAGAGTGTGCCACATTCGTCCCATCCCCAGGCACCTTACTATCAGCAGCCGGCAGAACAGCAGGTAGGATACGCTCATACTCGCCCCCCTTATGTCTCACCACCACAGCCATTGCCTCACTACCAAGGTCAAGCTGCTGGTAGCCCTTATCCACATCCACAAGCACATCAACAGCCACCTGCAAACTATGAATATGGGCAACCTCCTTATCCTGGTTGGAGAGGCCCATACTACAATAATGCTCATGGACAACAACCTGCATCACATCCTCCACCTCCTTACACCATTCCTTCCCCATATCCTCCACCTCATCAAAACAATTACTACAGGCAACAATAGCACATACCTGCATTTGTTTGATTGTTTGCCTATGTTAGGTATTGCACTTGGAGTTTACATTGTATCAGCTATCTGCTAGATTTGTATCTACATGTAGTGCTTGTCATTGTTACAATAAATTGTATGTATAGTAATGACAGTAAAGGATTATATTCTTTATCTAATGACATCGAAAGCTTCATTGTTTCTGCTGAAAACTGAACTTTGATGAGCATTCTATCTGAAGTCATGTGACACGTAATTTCGTGCACATTTTTTACAAACCATACATGAGTGTTAATTCAAATTCTTGCTTGATGTAATGAGAAACCTCGCAGCCTTGAGGTTCCTGACGAGAAAGATCATGCGGTTTCTGGTCATTTGGTTTTGAGATGAGTGGAATTGGAATTCTTTATTTGTTCGTGCAGCTTTTCCCATTAGGGCTGTTGTTCTTTGGACAAGAGGAACTGACAATATGTATATCCTCTGCAGGTTTTCCTGTTGGTTTTGAGTGGTTTAGGACAAAGTTACTTGTAGTTTACAATACTCCAGAGACCTAGCTGTTGGTTATGTTTTTGGTTCCCCTTCTCCATTTTGCTTTCAGACTTTAGTTGCTATATGCTATACTGTTTATTTATTTGCTGGCCTCCATTCCCCCAAGGGAGCTATTTTGGAGTCCATAATTTCTCCTTTTAAATGTGTTTCAATGATCACTGCTGGAAGGTTCTTTGTTCTTTTGTACTAGCTTGGTAAAATAAAGTTGCAGAGCTATCAGTTCTTTCATTGATAGATAAATCTCTGGAAGGAGCTTTTGAAACTATTTTTATTGGTTATTTAGAAGGTTTAAAGGGTGTACATGACATGAAGAGAGGACAATTTGATATGCAATGGACTCGTGTTCTCATGCAAATTGCAACATGTTCACCTCAGAATTTGTGGCGCTATTTGAAGAAATCTGAATTTCAGAATTCAGAACTTCTCTATATAAGCTTGGCGCGGAGTAAGAAATTTTTTTTTTATTATTATTATTATTATTATTATTTCATAGAAAGTCAAATAACTAGTTGAGATAAGAGTGTAAGCCATCCCTCTCCCCCCTTTCCATTAAGTATGCACAATAATATGTTTTCCTAGGGCTAAAAACTGAACCGTCGTTTAAAATTTTCAAACCCAAACCGAATCGACCATTAACAAAATTGATTCAAAACTGAACCGATTTTAATTTATGCAAATCGTAACCTAATCAAACTGACTAAAATCGAACTAAAATCGAACCGACCGACTATTTTAAACATATTATATTATTTATATATAAAATATATATTATTTATTATATATATTCGGTTGGTTCGGTTTGGTCGGTTAAAATCACATAGAAACTGAAAATCGAACCGACCACTTCGGTTTTGAATTTTTTAAAACCGAAACCGATTCGAAGCGAATTTAAACCGAACCGATTGGTTCAGTTTAGATCGGTTCGGTCAGTTTAATCGGTTTGATCGGTTTTTTGTTTAGCCCTATGTTTTCAACAGAAAACAAAAATCAAATGCAAAATGAAATTGTTTGTCATGCATGCTGCCCCTTCATCAATGAAGTTTGTGTTAATAAATTGAGTAGTGCAATTTGAGGAACCAAATAACATCATTAAGAAACCCAAATATATATTACCTTTGCCTTCCAAAATATATATATATATATATTACCTTTCCTTATTATTATTATTATTATTATTTTTTACACAAAAGCAATATAATGCCTTCTGTGAAAAAAGACAAGTTTAGAAGCAAGTCCCTATTTAAAATAGAAATTATTAATGGGTTGATAATTTTAGATTTCCAATGGAACATTTATGATTAATTAATATGTATAGAGTTGCTATAGTAATGAGATAAATATAACATGAAAATGACAATTTTATAGGTATTTTTCATGTGCAGACCCAATAAACTTGTATCCCTTCATTTAATTTTTTTTTTTAAAGATATTGTCAAATTTGTTGGTGACGCATCAATTTCATCCTTGAATATGATCATTTGTTAATATATCATCAATCATTCATGCAAAACTAGTTTGCCCATTATTGTTGAGCATTTGCTAAATGACACTACCATTTTTGTTGAAGGACACTATTATTGCCTTACTTTCTGAAGAACACCACTTGCTGAAGGATCACCAATGATGATACACCAAAACAATTTCTCTTCTACACTGTACACGTGTCATGATGATCTCGAGAAATACAGGCCCAAGCGTCAGCCTAGCATTGATCCGGCCCAAACAGTTCCAAGCTCGCACAATGCAGTCCGTCAGACGAACCCAAATCATCACAGCTTGCTAAACCCACGTGTCTCACACATGTCCTCAATACCTGTAAGTCCTAATAAGGCAAGTATATTGAGGATCAACTTCAGATAGGCAAGACGACAACACTTTGCTTCCAACTATGAACAAATACCAGAGTATACGTCGCATATGGAAATTTCTATTTATGAACAACACTCTGATTGGGAACTGTTTCTCGTGTATATGGAAGCACAAGTGTAATAGGAAAACTTCCCTCCACAGCACAACTTCTAATTAGAGAAGGATCTCCACGATGATCTTCTTCCCTAAACTACGCCGCCGATGGCTTGGTCGAACCGGGACTCCAACAATATAAATAAGACATGAGATTTGTAACCTAAGGTACGCTACAAATTCTCTGTTTGCAACATTACGCCTTCCTCAGATCCATGTTCGACTTTAGCATCAGAGCGCCATCGGCCACCACAACGGTGGTCCGTGGCTCACGTGCGTTCCTTGTGTAGGTCAGCAGGTCAAGGTCAAAGCAGAGAGCGAAAACTGGCAGCATCAGTTTGGCGCCATCCGTGGAAACGACAAAATTCCTAACCATTCACTAGCATCATCTCTCTTCAAAATACAAGCAGATGGTGACCACCAAATCACACAACAATGGAGAATAAGGGGACACGTCAAACGCTCAGACTGACGCTATACCACCGCTTCCATCGATGCCGGTGACACATAGGTAGTAGGCTCACACCCCCGCGCCAGCAATGACAGACCCCATGATAGATTTGTTGTCGTCACAAATACAGCAGATCGCTAAAGCGGTGGAGGCTCTCATACAGCAAAACCCTCCACCTGCCAATGGAGATCAGAGCAGCACAGGCCCCAATCCCCAGAAGACAACAAAGAGCATGCACAGGAGAGTCAAGCCCTTGCTAGTTCTCATTGGACTAGAGGAGGCGATTTAGTTAATGTGGACCCGACCTTTAGGGTAGACATGCTCGCCTCGCAGAACCCCCTCCACCAAGGGGCTCACGATCCAGACGTGTTATACCGCCTTTCTATTCCACCGTTTGTGGACCGCATCATGAACGAGAGGCTCTTCTAAAGAAGTTCATGCCTCCAAAGCTTGATTTCTATGACGGGAGCACCGACCCGTTCGATCACTTGTGCCATTACCAGCATGTAATGGCGCTCAAAGAAGGTTCCAAGTCGGCGATGTGCAGAACGTTCCCTAGCAGCCTAAAGAAGTCAGCACTGACATGGATCCACAACCTCTCGCCAAAGTCGATCGACTCATTCAAGACACTAGCCACAGAATTCCTGACGCACTTTGTCGGAAGCTAGCGGATCAGGAAAGACCCACACTGCATACTCTCTCTGAGGAAGAAGTCTAACGAAACGCTAAGAGAGTATATCACACGCTTCAATGATGAGCTGACGCTCATTGACGACTACAACGATAACACAACGTGATGACTTTTATCGCGGGCTTAAGAAAGGGAAAGTTTTACGACTTCCTCACCTTGGAAACTCTGGATATGGCAGAACTCTTGAAGGGAACCCAGAGGTACATCACCCTGAAAGAGAAGAGAACGGCGAAGAAGGAAACTAAAGTAGAAAAAAAACCCTCCGTTTCTAAGGATAGAAAGAAGGAAAAACGAAAAAATGAAGAAAGGAACAAGCGAAAACGCAATGAGAACATGTCGGACCCTGGCCGGGCCAGACCAGAAAGAGCTTCCAACTATGTTGGATCCAGATCCATGACCCCCTCAATTCCAACTTATCGGACGTTCTTAATTCCATGAAAAATTGGGAAGATCTAAAGTGACCACCAAAACAGCGCGAAGACCCCCCCTAATGCGACAACAACAAATATTGATCATACTACAAGGAGGGTGACCATGACACCAACAACTGCAAGAGTCTAAGATATGGGATCAAATACTGGATTCGCAAGGGCAAGCTAAAAAAATTTCTGGTTCAAAGAAACGACAAGATCGACCGAGGAAAAGGGAGAGGCAGTGAAGGAGATTGAGAAGGAGACTCTGAGCATAATATATGCCTTCACAGAGTCGGAGCAGAAGAATACCAGTTGAACAGGTCTCGCAAACAGACTCTATTGGAGATGCAGATATAGCCCGCAAACAAGGACATACGCGTATACTACTCGAGGGTGCAGAGCCCCATCGCCACCTTGACTTTCACAGACAAGGACCTCGAAGGCGTCCGCGCACCGCACAACGACGCTTTTGTCATTTTCGGTTCTATCCAAGGTGGGAAGTGAAGATAGCCCTAGTGGACACGGTAAAATCCCTCAACGTTCTATTCTACAACACATTCTGTAGCATGGACCTCAAGGAGGAGAACATGACATCCTCCAACTACCCGCTGATTGGATTCAGTGGAGAGAAATGCTTTCCAGTCGGAAAGATAAGATTAGCAGTGGTGGCAGGAGAGCCACAACTAAGAAAGGTCATGTTCGTGGACTTCATGGTGGTAGACTCACCATCTACCTATAACCTCATCCTGGGAAGATCGTGACTTCACCAGATGAAACCAATAGTCTCCACCCTCCACCATTGCGTTAAGTACACCGCTAACCACTCGGAGAAAACAATTTGTAGGGACCAACCAATGGCACGAGGCTGCCATTATGCTGCACTGAAGTAAATAGAATGTTCCCAGATCCGGCTGAAGCAAACAGGGCAAGTTGAACAGAAGCCAAGCCCAATAACTGTGGAAAATTCACTCCACCAACGCGAAGAAAAAATCCCGATAGCGGTGGCTCAACTTATCAGTGGAAAACATTCAAGCATTACAGGAGCAATCTGCTCTTCAACCCGACAAAGCGGAGAAGTCAGTGCAGACGGGAGCACAACCCCACGACTATCAGAAGCTGCAGAAGGAACCTCCCATGCAAGGTTTACTTTTCAGTAACCTCAACGATGTCAGCGAAACTTGACAGTTAGTTGAAGGTACTAACAATCCAAGCAAGGGCCATGCGAGTTAACTTCAGGGTCGTGTCGACCTCTCTCCACCAACAGTCAGTCTATTCAGTTGTTTAGTTGTCTATTCATAGTCAATGTAGAGTTTTAATATTTAGGAGCTTATGTGGTTTGCAAT
Source organism: Berberis vulgaris (assembly GCA_963556465.1). Lineage (NCBI taxonomy): Eukaryota > Viridiplantae > Streptophyta > Magnoliopsida > Ranunculales > Berberidaceae > Berberis > Berberis vulgaris. Next base: position 63,255,828 of record OY747136.1, read on the forward strand.
CAATTAAGAAATAAAAGAGAATTACGCAAACACACTCTATTGATTACTGGAAATATGTAACAAGGATCGCCTAGAGGTAAGTACAAAAACTACAAACTACAAGCATCTGGATCCGATGCGACATACAGTGAATACTCGCTTAAACAATCCGACTCCAGAAGAAAATTCAGAAGCGACGGGAAGGGTACCCAAAGTAGACTTCGCTCCGCGACTTCCCCGAAGAAGATGTCCCACAAATAAAGGCAAATGTGCAAAAAGGGCTGAAAGGACAAACGCAGCTAATTGCTCCGCCAAATCACCCAAAAAATGGCTTGCAAGCGGCAATGGACCTTGCGATGAGCTGTAGACATCTTCGATCCGACATTCGGCTTCCCAAAGGAGGTAGAAGAGGACAGACAAAGATGGACACAAGCGACGAGACAGTTAAGGTCTCACAGTGCTTCCAAGCGAGGACGCTTCTCCCATGCGCGATACTTGGGGTGACTCAGAGATACCACCCCCGAAAGCAACGACACATTTGCCAACACTTCGATCAACATTAAACTAGCCACAGAGAGTGTCTCCCGACAGACAGAGTGGCCCAAGGCAACACCGAAGCGTTGACGAATAAACGATAGTCTCATCCCTTGGGAGGGAGTCCATACTTCTTCTACGCAATACGAGAAGAAATTACAAGGTCTCAACGAACCAATTGGGTGCTCATCCAGAGCAGGTGACCACGCATAGCACTAAGTCTTATCATGACTCATCGGCGCAAATGTCAGAACATTTGAAGAATCCAGTGTTGGAGATCTCCCTCCAACCTTTGAAAAGCCCAAAACATATTATTTGAGTAAGAGCATCTGAAGAGGTACACTATGTAGAATATAATGCCTATGACGATGAAGGAACATGATTATATAGACGTAGTGGTTCACCAAACAGGCGCTTCAACATTAACTATCAACATTGAATACCGTATGGGAAATGATGAGATGACGGTTCCCAAGGAAACTGCATAGGACCACGTTCATCCAATTAATGATGCTGCACCCAACCCCATTAATTGGGAGGGGAGTAACCGATATTCAATCGTCTCGCAATTTACGCCGTACGCGTGTCACCATGCAATCTACGCTGTACACGTAGCATTTTGATCTTACGACAAGCCCTAGCTCTTCTTCTACGGACCCATGGGCTCAACCCACTATTCAAGCGGTATTCTACTACATGCCCGACATGAGTAGTAGAAACCCTAGTCACTTTTGACATATGGACCACACCTGCATATCACCAGCTGATTTAAGATATTCCTTTATCTTCAAAAGGAAACTAATCTGCATGGTGTATTCCGCCCGTGGAAGTAGGCTCGCACACCCATAACAGGCGGAGTCTCAACCTAACTAGACAAGCTTAGTCAGTTTTGACTGATGACAATGACTTCTGGTTCATCCCGACACCTAGTTCGCCCCGTGCTAATGTCGATGGCTTAGGAAGTAGGAGTCTAATAAGCGCTCTTACGTCTGGTGATGATGACTCTCTAGTTACCGTTGCCCGCTCCGCGGACAATGGTCACCGAACCCGATTAGGTAAGCCTAGCTAGTGATGAATGACAACGATAGCTTCTGGTCATAGCCCATATCTGTAGCCCGCTGCGCGCGGGTCTAGATGGTTTGAAAGGTGGAAGCCTAGTTAGTTCCGACTGATGTCGACGGTTCGCCACAGGACTACTACTCTTCTACAGACCATGGTCACCGAATTACCAACTCCTAGACTTGTAGCTCACTCCACGCGAGTGTAGATGGTTTTGAAGGTGAGAGCCTATTCAGTCCCGAATTGATGCTGACGGCTTGCCACGGGACCATTGCTCTTCTACAGACCATGGTAGTCGAAAACTCCCAAATTTGTAGCTCATTGGGTATTGGTGTAGATGATTTCGAAGGTGGGAGCCTAGTCAGTTCCGAATTGATGTCGACGGCTTGCCACGGGACCACTGCTCTTCTACAGACCATGGTTGTCGAATCCCCTCGTCCCAAACTTGTAGCCTGCTCCTCGCGGGTGTAGATGGTTTGGAAGGTGGGAGCCTAGTCAATCTCGAACTGATGTCGACGGCTCGCCATGGGATCATCGCAATCCAACAGACCATGATCGGCAAATTCTCACATCCCAAACCTGTAATTTGCTTCGCATGGGTATAGATAGTTCGGAAGGTGGGAGCCCAGTCAGCCTCGGCTGTAGGGCTGAAAACCGAACCGACGGTTCGGTTTTTCACCTAAATTGTGAACCGAACCGACTTAGGTCGGTTTTAAAATTTTCAAACCGAAACCGAACCGACCATTAACAAAATCAATCCGAAACCGAACCGATTCTAATTTATGCAAACCGTAACCGAACCGAACCGACTAAAATCAAACCAAAACCGAAATAAAACCGAACCGACCGACTATTTTAAACATATTGTATTATTATATATAAAATATATATTATTTATTATATATATTCGGTCGGTTCGGTTTGGTCGGTTAAAGTCACATAGAAATCGAAAACCGAACCGACCACTTCGGTTTTGAATTTTCAAAAATCGAAACCGATCCGAACCGAATTTAAACCGAACCGATTGGTTCGGTTTAGATCGGTTCGGTCGGTTTAGTCGGTTTGATCGGTTTTTTGTTCAGCCCTACCCGGCTGATGTCAACGGTTCGCCACGCGACCACCGCTCCCCCTCAAAACAACGATCGCTGAAATAAATTACACAGCTCAAGCAACGTCTTTACACTCACACAGGCTGACATTCTATTATCAACAATGGTTACTCGAGCCAACTTAAAAATCAACCCACTGACACGCGGACGAATTCTACATGGAATGTAAGCCCGAGCTCACGAAACCTGAATCGGGAAAAATGCTCTAGCTCAAATACAACGCATGTGCTCGGCTACCACAGTTCACTCATGCCAACAACCGCAATCGATAGTCAGATACACAAATTGTCTCCAATGGCTTACCTTAAGGATGAGCTACGACCTGGGTAGTGTAACCCATTGCCAAACCACCCGCAGAACACCTATTATTGGATGTAATCAAGCGATAGTGACTCTGAGACCTCACAGAAGAACAAGTCAGAATCATTCGCGACATAAATGGTCAAACTCTCAAAAACAGACATACCACTCGGCTTTCTACTAACCCAACCAGACCTGTGCCAAAGTAAAACGACAAGGAAAAAAGGAAAGCGCGCGATAGGGAAAATGGACACAATGCAGGTACAAAACATACTCAAAATAAGCTGTTTCCATTAACAGTTGAAACAAAAAAGTGCAAGAGTACAAAGTCTACTCTTCATTGGGAGCAGGTATAGATACGAGAGAACTGAGCTTAACACGGGAAGGAGCAGGAGTTGCGTCCGTACGTGCCTCAATCTGAGCGCCATGATCCGGATCGCCCTCTTCTTCTAATGACGCAAAGTCCCGTTTTAGATGCTCTTCCTTTATCAGCGCCAGCAGCTCTAATCTCCCATTCATGACCCATCAGAATTCCAACTTGCCTTGCGCCTTGAGAGTTCTTCCTCACACACCTTTGCTTCAGCAAGTTCATGCTCCAATAGCTCCAACTTGCTAGTCAGCGCATCAACCTGAGACTGCTCCGTAGCCAAGCTACTTTTAACTGCCCTGAGTTCATGTTGCTCCAGACGATGTTGATCTCCAGCTTTCCTCGCTTCCCGAGCATTGAATTCCACGTCGGCCTCTAACTGCTGTCTTTGAGCAACCCATTTAGCCTCATTCATGGTGTCCTCCTCAACAAAAGACAGCAATTAGAGTGTAGCTTAGCCGTAGCTTCTTGCGCAACTTTTAGATCATGGCAGACCATGTCCAACTCTTGCTTGAATTTGTCCCTCGTGGAGACCACTTCTGCTAGATCAAACTCAAGGACTTCCAAATGAACCTTTTGAGTCTCGGCAACAATGGCTGACTGTTCAAGCCTCCTCTCCTCAATTTTCTCCCTCAACAGCTCAATCTCTTAAAGTGCATCAGAATACAACATCTACATAGTCAAAAAGACACACTCCATGGTGTACACACTCTCACAAGCCGCCTCAACTTTCGCCCCAGCGATGACCATCGCCCAAATGAGACATCCTCAACATAAGGTGCTTCAATCCCTTATCCATACGCCCTTCTAGCGTATCCTTCTCGGGCTTCGGAGTGTGGTCCATCATCCAGTTGTAACGCCTGCTTATGTGCTTCCTCGAAGAATAATCAACGTCAACCTCTTCTTGCCAGGCCTGGTTGCTCATCTTCACTACGTCTAGAGCAAACAAACTTATCCATGCATCCAGATGGAGCTCTCTCGGAGGCGAAATCACACCAGCGCCGCCCTTTGTAGTCGCAACCGCACCTAGGCCCTCGTCCATGGCATTCCCTTTGTCACCAGCAGCCGACCCTTTATTGCAAGACGACTCAGCGGAATCCAAAAGATGAAGCTATACTTACGAAGTAGTTTGAAGTCACACTCAAGCGGACGACCCTTGAACTTGAAGTACCTCGAATCCGAAGGAGCCAAGAAGTAGTATTTCTGCCAGAACTTGAAGTCATCCGACAACTTCCCAAAGCAGGCCGGCAACGTCATCTTGCAAATGGCGTGATCATTTAGCCGAGGGGAAGTCAGCAACTGGATTACTCGTGGAGTTACGCGAATGCCAACATCCTTTGCTCTGATCAAAATAAGAAGGATAACCATGTACCCATTGGACGCCAACTGGGCAGGAGGGATACCAAGGAAATCCAAAAAGCCTCAGATCTCGTCAATAACAGGAAAATTGACTCCAGTTTGATGTATCCCGCGGTGCAAACAAACGAACCCTTCCGGAGGAAACATCGGTGTCTGATTATCATTTAGAGTATAGAATTGCAGGTCCTCAGGGACCCCTAATGTCTTTCCTATTTTAGCAAGGCCCGATTCGGAAACCGACCTATCTTTAAAGAACTGGAGGCCCTTGGCTAAAATCTTATCATCAAGATGGTTTTGGCGAGCCATGAAAAAGGTGAACATATTTTCAATCAAAAGACGATTAGAACGGAGTCTCTACAAGAAAATAAATGGAAGAGTAAGAAAATGAGATCTAAATTAGGATTGGTTTCCCGCTTCATCTCTACTAAACCGATGCACACTTAATTAATGAAACACGTGACTCAAGCAACGATTCAGACTCAATCATCATATCTTTTCAAGAAGCGACTTAGTGAACCGATGTGATGGACCACTAACTCGGGGGGAGTAGCTGATGATACACCAAAACAATCTCTCTTCTACACCATACATGTGTCATGATGATATTGAGAAATACAGGCCCAAGCGTCAGCCCAACACTGATCCGGCCCAAGCAGTTCCAAGCCCGCACAATGCAGTCTGCCAGACAGACCCAAATCATCACAGCCTACTAAGCCCACGTGTCTTACAACTGTCCTAAATACCCTTAATCCCTACTAAGGCAAGTATCTCGAGGATCAGTTTCGAACAGGCAAGACAACATCACTTTCCTTCCAACTAGGAAGCAAATACCAGAGTCTACGTCGCACATGGAAACTTATCTATGGACAACACTCTGATTGGGAACTATCTCCTGCGTATCTAGGAGCACATCTGCTATATTGTGTCATTATTTATATTTCAAATTTAATGTTCCTTATTTTCTTACATTTTAAAGTTGAAACTAAATATAGCTAATGATTTACAAATATTATTTAGATTATTCATACTAACTTTTTTAAATTATTTGTGATGGTCCAAAATTCAGTCTTCTGTAAGTATGATCTACAAAACAAATGTTAGATTGCCAAAGACCATCTTTTTGGTGGTCGAAGACACTTTGATGCTTAAGTCAGTAACTCAATTGGAGATGGAGATGGAGATAAATCTGGACATAACTCAGTTAAAGTTGTATACCTTTGTTGCAACGATGGAAGACGTTCTCTATAACAGTCTCCTCCTTTATGAAGATACGTCCTCGGAGGCATAACTCCCTCCACTACTCTTTTTCTCTGCAACGTTTCTCCTATTTAATGGAGAACTTTATTAGGCTTGGATTTGGGTATTTATCTGCAACACGGGCCTTATTTGGGCTTTCATGACTGGATTCGCCCTTTTTGGGCTTTATGAATTGGCATGGTTTTGATACTTGATCCTTGTGATGGACGATCTCTGCCACGTGTGCGGCTGCAATGACAGTCATATTTGATGTATCATCAGCTACTCCCCCCTTAGTTAGTGGGTATGCTGACATGGCAACTAACTCGACGATGGTTGGACTTTCGATTTCATCATTGCCTCGCATTTAATGTTGTTAGCAACTTTTGGTCGGTTTGGTATTTTGATCTCTCGTTCATCCGTTCGTTTCCGCCTGCAAATGGGATTTTGTGCAGCCATAATATCTCGCATGTTGTCCTATGAGCAGTCTCCTCGTTACTCAAGTTCTATAAAAAGAGGCATGATAAGTTTGTTTATATCTTTATGCTATCTTCAAAATTAGGGCTTATTCTTCTATCTTCTTCTTCATTTTCCTTGCTCCTCGTTACTCGTAGTGTTACTCGAATTGCTCCTCGTCCGAGTTTTTCTGATAAGAAGGTTGGGAAGTAGGATGGCCTCTCTCTCACGGAGGTCAAGGAGATGTATCTGGCAGTGGAGATGAGCAAGAAATAAATAACTCGTTCATTGGCTTATAATGAGAAAAGGCTCCTCTCGGCTTATGGTGTGCCCGACTTCATTGAATGGTCGGATGACGACCCTCAAGTTATTGACAACAAGATGCTTCAGCTTGTGATGGAACAACCCAATGATCCGAATACAACCAAATACCTTACCCGACTTCGAATTTAATACTCGATGCGAACAGGAGGTTACTGATCATGGTCAAAGTTCTGAGGCTCCTCCTCCTCAATCTTCCTCTATTATTATCAATGACATAATGGAGTTCCTAGGTTCTTCTCCAACTTCTGCTGCTGCTATCGCTATTGTCTGTTCTACTTTCGTTATGACTGTTTTACAGCGAAAAGGCAAAAGTGGTTTTTCTGTTATCATTGTTGTTCCGACCGTCGGGGGTGATGTGCTCCCTGATCACCTAGTTCTTCACCCATGGATTGGTTGGAAGGAGCCCAACCCGAAAGACATCTGTATTAAGTCAGATGTGAAGTTTTGTTGGTTTACTGAAATTGACGTGCAAGATAGTGCACACAAGTTGATCAACGAATAACATAGGTAGACGGTGGAGAGGCCTCTAATGCCTGTACAGGAGCCTAGCAATCATCTTGACTACAGCCTAAAACAGATAATTGATGGGATGAATCACCTCACTGATGCTGGGGTGATGGGGTCGGACTACCAGTCTGGTCATAACTAGGTGGCTGCTCTTGAAAGGAAGATGGCAACGCAATTATTGGCGTCTTCTCATATTCTTCATCAGTTGGACATGTTCAAAATGCAGTGCGCTGAGCGAGAGAAGACAATTGGGGCTGCATGGGCTTTTTTGAGTGAGTGGAGGCTACATGAGATAAGTCTGCAACTGAGCTTGAGTCTTCAATGGCTGAATTGAACGGAGTCCGTATTCGGTTGGACAAGGTGGAGAGGGAGTTATTAGTTGAGAAGGCTGGTCATGACGAGGCCATGCGTTTAATTATTGAGAAGTCTGCCAGCCGTTAGTAGCTAAGGAGCAGATGGAACAGTTAATAGCTATGCTTGACGAAGTTGGATCGGATATTTCCGCGATGTTGACCATTGTTGAAGGAAACTTATTTCGACCAAGAATGAGCTTGTTGAAACAAAAAACAGGTTGAGGATTGCAGAAGCGAAGGATTGGAAGAGGATTGTTGATGAACGAGTCGAGCTTCTCGACTATATTGAAAGAGATGGTGTTGATTTGTCCAAGTATCTTTGTTTGGCTGATCAAGTTTGCGAGGATGAATATAGTGAGAAAGGTATTCCGGGTCCCTCAAGTGATCCAATGGACGAAGAACCATCATTCCCTCCTCCTTTCGATCTGATCATCTACTCTTGTTGTCGAAGAGAGAACCTCGTCTCTTCTTGCTACTGACATTGTTGCCCCTCTTCCATCAAATGCTTGTTGTCGATGCTTCTACTGTTTCTTCTCAATTTTTTTTATCCTCTTCTCCGGATGTGACAGAATGATTTCATGAATGAAAAACCTTTTCTTTTGAAAATCCTGTGTTGCTTTTTATTTTACTTTCTGCTTCATATTCTTTCTTTCCCTTTGAAGTCAAGATTCGTATTGGATCAGTTGCGTTGACTCATTGTATATGATAGGTGTGTGTTCACCTCATTACTTGCACTCTTCGTACTCTGATAATTTAGGTTTGTCTGTATTTCTGTTTCTTGCGCTTGTTTGCTGACCACTCGAAGTTTTTATTTCTTTGGTCTTATTGATCAGGTTGTGAAGCTGTACTGGTTCATTTTTACTCGTTAAGATTCTTGCGTGTCTATCTCATGATCAGACCGTTTTGGTCACTCCAAAAGGTTTCTTGAGCAAGTCTTTACTTGTGTGTCAAAGCTCTTGTAGACGTATTATATATTTTGACGCATTGGTATGGCCAGGAGGCTTTATGAACATATCTTTACTTAGTTTTCCAGATTTTTTACTTCGTGTTCCAACATATTAGTCTGTTCAAAGGTAAGTTGACATGTTTGTCCCAACTTTCACTTCGTTGGTCTGACGTACTAGTACCCAAAGTTTGTACGAGTAAGTTGACTGGTTCGTCCAAACTCTTACTTTGTTGGTCTGACATATTAATCGACCCGAAGTTTTTACAAGTAAATTGACTGGTTCATCCCAAATTTTACTTCGTTGGTTTGACATATTAGTCGACCCGAAGTTTTTACGAGGAAGTTGACTAGTTCATACCCACTTTTACTTAGTTGGTGTGACATACTAGTCGATCCGAAGTTTTTTTATGAGTAAGTTTACTTGTTTGTCCCAACTTTTACTTCGTTGGTCTGACAAATTTGTCGACTCAAAGTATTTTACGAGTAAGTTGATTTGTTCGTCCAAACTTTACTTTGTTGGTCTGACATACTAGTTGACTCGAAGTTTTTTACAAGTAAGTTGACTTATTCATCCCAACTTTTACTTTGTGGTTGATCAGACTAGAAGTTTGTTGTTTGTGTCTGACTTATGCATCCTAAACTTTTGCTTGTGGCTTGACATGCCAATTGCTTTGCATTGTCTGGCTTTAATGCCATAATTTTGCTGCTCAGGCATAAAATGGAGGGTTTGAACTTGAAGTTTTATTGTCGGCTGCTAAAAAATCTATAGTAGTAGTCGTCATTTTCTTCCCATAAAGTTACGTTGTGTTGTAGAGTCTGTTTGTGAATATGCATTGCATCTTTCTGGTCATTTCTTATGATTGTTGTTGTTCAAATGGTATTTGTTTCTGATTGTTGGGTTTGGTTTCCTATTGCCCTGGAGTATGCTTTGGTGTTGCTTTGTCTTGAGTGGACTTAACTTGTTCGTTGCAACTTCTTCCTTCGTGATTCTCCTGTAGTTTTGATAGTCGTTTGTTACGTATATTGTTTTTGTGAGGTAGCTAATAAACTCGAAATGCTTCTTGATCAAATCCCTGGATGTATGTTCTTGATAGGTGATATCGATGAGCAGAGTAGAATCCAATACTAAATTGTCCAATCATGCTCACATCAGCATCGGCTGCCAAAGCTGTCATACGTTTTAGTATCGAGTTTTATTCGTCGAGTTGAATTTTTTTGTGATAGTTCTGTTGTCGGTAATGGAGGAGGCATTATTGGCCTTGTGATGGATAATGTGGATCAACCTTGCATCTGTCAGTAAGGGCTTCAAATTATGTCAGTTGGTTGGTCCCTACTTGAGGTGCAAATTTCTTCATGTTTCTCGTTGTGAGTTGTCATAGTGGCTTTTCTGATCTCACTTGACAGTGTTGGAGCTCCTACTTCAATATAGATTAGCTCGAGCGGCCGGTGTTATTGGTCATTTCTTCGGTTGGCTCGACTGCTTATTTCCTCTAGCTATGTAGTATATGGCGTATACTAGCTCTCTAGGTTACTCTTTTGATCCCGCAGTGGTGTCTGCCCTCTCTTTCCCTTTGGGTTGCTTATCTGGCATCCCGATGAATTCGCCGAGTCATCCTTTTTGGACCCAGTGCTCAATTTCATCATTCAGATTGTAGTAGCTTTCGGTGTTGTGCCTGTGATTTTTGTGGAAATAACAGTATTTGCTCTTATCTCGCCCCTCCGGGTCTCCTCTCATTTTGAGCGGCTAGTTAATATCTTCCCATTTTGAGTGGCAATTGATGTCTTTTCACCACATTCGTTACTCGTTCATGCTTGTGCCTTGTCGATTGCGGCTTCTCGGACTCTTGCTGGTTGAATTTTGACCTCCCATTGGTATGATGCCTATTTGAGTGAACGTTCTCCTCCCGGAGTCTGTCGTATCTCTTTCTTTCTTCCCTCATTTCTCACCTTATTGAGTGGCCTTCCCTATCGGATTCATTCTTCTTCCTGGCGGTTACCATTTCCTTGAGAGTGATGTGTGTTTGGGCGGTTTTCAATAGAATTTCCATGTTGTTTGGAGGGTCTAGGTTAAGAGAATAAAAAAATGGTCATCTTTTCAGTCCGGAGGTAAAAGTGGCAATGGCCATGTCGTTGCTGCAGTCGTCGATCATTGTCAACTCATTAGTAAAATGAGTAACGTACTCTCTTATTGTCTCCTCGGGTTTCTGTTTGATGTGGAACAAGTAGTGTGGCCCCTTCCTCATCTGTTGACTGCCGATGAACCTTGTGACGAAGGCGGTAGCTAGCGCTTGGAAGGAGTCTATTGACCTTGGTGGTAGGCTGTTGAACCAACTCATCGCTGTGGAGGTGAGACTTGTCGGAAATGTTCTGTATAGGATGGATTTCGTGCTCTCTTTCAATGCCATCATGTGGTGAAAGTGGCGCAAATGGTCTGTCGGATCGGTGGTGCCACCGTACGCTTCAAACTTTGGTGGGGTAAACTTATTTGGCATAAGAGTCACCATGAGCGCGTCAGAGAATGGTGGTCTGGGCAATTCGTACAACACGTTAGGATCTGTGACCTCGATCTTGAATGGGATTTCGGCAGGGGTTCCGTCACTCTTTGAGGGGCCATCTTGCGGTGGTCCGCTGCTTTCTAAATTCACTTGCTGAGGTTCTGCAGGAACTTCATTACTTTCTCGGACTCGATTGGCAGAGTTTTGTTGGGGCAGCGCTTGGACAGGGTTGGCGAATTGAGCGTGCTCTTGGGTGAGTTTGTCCACCATTTTGATCATATGGTCTATCTGGGCTATGAGTAGATCCACACAAGAGTCCATGGCAGCGCCACCAGATGTTTGGGCTATCACCTGCTATGGCTCCCTATTGTCGGACACGATTGGCCCGATGGTTGTCGCTTGATTAGAATCATGCATTGTTGGCAATGCAACTTCATCAGTTGGAGGATTGCTTTGAACATTTCTAGGTTTAGGGTTTTTAGAGTGTCTAATTCATTTTAAAAGCTTTTTAATCACTGATTAGAACTGAGGAAGTTTCCTACTACACTCTCTTATTGAATGGAAACTGTCGTTCTTCCCAGACGACCCCAAACTGATGCGTCCAAAATCCGGTCTCCTGTAAGTATGACCCGCAAAACAAATGTTAGATTGCCAAAGACCACCTTTTTGGTAGCCAAAGGCACTTCGATGCTTAAGTCATTAACTCAGTTATAGATGAGATAAATCTGGATAAAACTCAGTTAAAGTTGCACACCTTTGTCAAATGTTTCCTTTACCTTATATAATGGTTGTTGTTAATTCCCTGCGTCACTTAAGCATGTGAGGCACAACGATGGGAGACATTCACTATAATAGTCTCATCCTTTATGAAGATATGTTCTTGGAGGCATAACTCCTTCCACGAATCTTTTTTTCTGTAACCTATTTAAGAGAGAACTTTATTGGGTATGGATTTGTGTTTTTGTCTATGATTTTTTCGACGGGCCATATTTGGGCTTTCATGACTAGATTCGCCCTTTTTAGGCTTTATGAATTGGCCTGTTTTGGGAGACTTGATCCTTGTGATGGACGATCTCTGTCACGTGTGCGGCTGCGATGACAGTCTTATTTGATGTATCATCAATTTCCTACCTTATGTTTTTAGTAGTGAAATAATTTTATTAAATTTATCAATGACTTTCACATTATAATTATGTCTATATAATGCATGAAAAATCTTAGTTGGTCCTCTTGAGGTGTACGTTATTAAGATTTTAGTGATAACTAGATATAAAAGTGAATACTATTATATTGGATGAATTTATGAATACTATGTCTTGACTTATTTGTTAAAATTTTAAAAAACAGAATATTGGTGTTTCATACACAATCCCAGAAATGCATAAGTAGAATGTTGTTGGTAAAAGTCGGAATCGTAATTTAATAATTAGAAATATATTAAATAACTCTTCTTTACCTACATTACTGAGGATAAAAACGTTATAGACCGATATGTATATTTTGAATAGAATTCCTAATATGGCCGTTACAATGATTCATTTTGAACTTTGAATTGTGAGAAAAACCTAATTTAAGACATTTGTATGGATGCGAAAGAAAATCAAAATTACAATCCACATGAAAGAAATTTGAATTTATTTTTTGAACTGTTAGTAGTTACTTTATTAACTATTTGAAAAAAATCCAAAGGATATGTTATGTTCTAACTATAATACGATGATTGGATAAATTGGTAATGCTAGATTCTTTAAAAATGGTGAAATTAGTGGGAGAATATTTCCACAAGTGTGTCTACTAAAGAAACTATGACACATTTACCGTATGTGGAAGTCAAAGAATGTAGGGTACATGCCCATTTACCTTAATTTCAAATGATAGCAAACATAGTTGATGATACTTAATACATGTTTTGGAGCTAAATGTGGAAATAATAAATAATAGAAGAAGAAACAATCATAGTATTTTTCAATCATTTCGCTATATTATTAAAACAATGATTTCAACCTCTTAAGAACGGACTCTCTTGAGGCTCTAACATTTGCTATCTTACAAAAATTACAATACTCTCGAAAACAAACTCCCAATGCTCCAACCTCTCAAGAACAAACTCTCTAGAGTCTCTAACTTCTCAAGAACAAACTCTCTTGAAACTTCAACCTTTGCTATCTTACAAAGATTACAATACTCTTGAGAACTAACTCTCAAGGCTCCAACCTCTCGAGAACAAACTCTTTTGAGGCTCCAACTTCTAAAAAAAAAAATTCTCTTGAAGTTCTAACATTTGTTATCTTATTAACTAACAAAGATATTGATACTCCCTCGAGAACAAACTCTTCGAGAGGCTTCTCCCTCAAGAACAAACTCTTGAGACTCTGATATTCACATAATTTATACTCAAACTATCTTATAATTTATATGTGCTAGTGTTTCGAATATCAAATTTTATTCTAATTATTTCGTTTTTGTGTTTTTATAGGGTTGAGAACTTAAACGGTGAAATCACATCAAAGCGAAAGTAATTATTTGACAACCTCAAATAATGGTACAAAGTGACGGTGACGGGTGAAATTAGGAAAAACAATTAAACCCAAACTCATCTTAACCTAAACCCAAGCCCATGCCTAACATAAATTCCCAACTCTATTTAGTCTCTCTTTTCCGGCAGCCACAACCTCTCATCTCTTTCACCTCTTCTATTCCTACTTCTCCCATTACAACTAACCAACTCACAACCCTCTTCTCCATCTCGATCCCTTCTTCATCCTCTTTTGGCAGAGGAGACCTTCTTCTCTCTCCATCACACAACCACCTTCTTATTCCTCTAGCCTGCAACTCACAATCATAGCCAACACACACTTTTCCTCTCCTTCACGTCCCCTACTTCTACTTCTCGCATCTCACCATCTTGACCTTCTTCTTCATCATGCAGCCACTGTCAGACAACCACATCTGATTCTTCTTCTCTCATTCTTCTGATTCTCATCAACCTCATCTTCTCTCAGCTCTATTCTAGATTTCCACCGCATAGACCACCATTGATCCCTCTCTTATTCCTTTCGACAGCCTCTACCTCCAGCCAACGAACATCAACAGCCACCCACATCGCCTCCATCTTCTCACAACTTATCTTCTCTTCACGTTCTCACCTTTCTCTCTCAGCCAACGTCCGTCACATCTCATCATCAGTTGCCATCACGTCTCTGATCATGAACCAGCTCGCAGCCATTGATCTTTTCTTGTCACCAGTCACATCGCATTTTGTCGACTCTTTCCACTTTGCAACAACCACCATACCTACTCTCCATCTCACCTTTGCAGACCGACCATAACAGAGCTCTCGCACAACGCAACAGAACAGAGAAGAAAGAAACAAGAAGAACGAGTTTTGGAGGGAAGAAACTGAATTTTAAATGCTTTGCCTATTTGCACCCTGAGTTTTATTTTAAGTGACCACGTGAGAAGGAGATGGATTTCACCAACGTAACTACCACATTCATCACCACCATGGGTTTCTTAAACCTCCACTAAGGCGTAGAAGATTCCTCAGGCTTAGTAGAATTTTCTTTTGGTTTTTATTGTTTTCCGATACATTGTATGATTTGACATTGGGTTGATTTGTGAACAAACGCATATTACTTTCACCGTGTATATCATGCATCCATGGTAGTTAGAATTATTCTATGTTTTGCTTAAGCATGTTTTATTCGTATTAATTAAACCTATAATTAGTTGTGCATTAAACAGATAATTAATGCTAGGGGTTTGCATATTTGTTAAAATCAATTCATTACATTGCTAGGAGATAATAATTGACATTAGTATAATTTTATGAACCTGAGGATGATTCGAAGCCTTAGCATCTCTCCCTTTGATTCTCAAACTCGATTTTTAATTATTTTTCTACCTTCCATTAGTTTAGAAATTTTTTATTGTTGTAACATCATTTCAAATTGGGTTAAATAGATTGTAGTTTTTTATTGTGTCTTCAATCATCGTGGGACCGACCCATATTTTTCATTGTCTACTAGTTAGACGACCGTGCACTTGCGATATAACAATCAGGTTAAATTAGCCTATTAATTTAGGCAAGAAAAATGTGCATCAGACTCTCTAAAAAAGAACTCTCTTTGAGAGCTCTGTTGAACAAGCTCTGAGTCTACATATTTGACCTTGCTCTTTGATAGTAGCAGCTTAGAAAAATTATTAGGAACAAAGGGAATACAAGCCATAGGAGCTAAACATTTTTCTCTTGAAAAATATGCTGGACTAGATTGGAAAATAGAATCATTCCTTGAAAAATCTATTCTTGTTCCAAAAGAAAATTTTTCTTATAAACATAAAGATGGTACACTCAATCTTAGATTCAATAATTATTCTAATATACCAAAAGAAAATAATTTCAATGATGAAGATGATGAAACCATAAATGAGGAAACTATAAATTATACCCATATGGATTTTGACAATGAAGATCTTACTCTTGATGAGGTAATAGAAATTATAAATAAAAGAACTACAGAATTAGAAATTACACATGAAAAATTACCAATTCCTTAAATAAGAATTTTATTAGATAAAAAGTTTGATATGCAATATGAAGAAGCCGTCTTAGATGAAGAGTTACCTCCTCATATGTTACTAAGAAAACCTATTATAGAAGAAACCTTTATGAACAATCAACCTAGTAGTTCAATTGTATCTTCGAATCCAGCTCCACCTTCCACTTCTAGAAATCGATATGAAGATTTCAGGGGAAAACCTCATGAACCTGGAGGTCGATATCCAATTCCACCTGGAACTGACAATATTAATACTAATAAAAATTATAAACCCATGGGAAGAAGACAAATCCCTGATCAAACACAAGAACTATCCAAAGCCTCTACATTTGGAAGTATTTTAGAAATTGCTAAACATAATCCCCAAGATTGGTCAGATATAATAAATAGATGGGAAGTCGATTCAGTTCGTGCCTGGCATAATACGTCATCCAATGATATGTGGTCTTTTCTCGAAACTCTTCTAAGAAATAGTATTGGCCTTCTGTTTAATACTTGGAAAAGAGAACATACTGAAGAAATCAACCAACTTAGAGAATCTGGTGATAATCCGTATAATTTCACAAGTATTATTCGAACTCTACTTATCGGTCATGATCCTTCAATGGGAGATGTAACTATTCAAAACTCAGCCTTAGCTGATCTCGAAAAAATGCAAATAAAAAGTTGGGATTAATTTTGTAACGATTATTTTAGTATTGCTGCTAAAACTGGAAAAATCCTTGACCCAGAAATAAGTGAGAAATTCTTTCGAAAACTTCCAGGACATTTAGGTGAAGAAATTAGTCAAGAATGGTCTAAATTACCTTTAACTGAGCAAACCACAGGAAACCTCGGTGCTCGAATACAACATACTTATAAAATTCTAAAAAATAAATGTATACAGGTAGAAGTTCAGAAAAATCTTAAAAAGCAACCATATGGATTCTGTAAAAAGGTAATATATACTCCACAAGTATATAAATAACGAAAGGAACGAAAGAAGAAGAAGGAAAATAACAAGCATCTAACGAGAAGAAAATATCTAAGAAAATCTAAAACTTTTAAAGGTAAGAAAAAGGATAAATATGTTAAAAAAAACCCTCTCACAAAAAATGTAAGTGTTTTATTTGTGGAAATGACCAACATCTAGCAAATCGTTGTCCTCAAAGAAATTAAACTAATAATCCTCGAACATATTTAATTGAAGACTTAGAAGATGACATTGTCAGTATAGATGATATAGATAGTGACGATGTTTATAGCATTCATGAAGAAAGCTATCATGAAAATGATAGCAATGATTCTGAATGTTCTAATGACGAAACTTATATTATAACAGACAATGAGTGTAATCATGAATGGCTTCATAAAACTGGTTTTAATCAACAAAAATGCATACATTGTATACGATACTCAAGTCGAGAATATCGTTATCAATGTAAAAACTGCAAGATTGAAATATGTCAATGGTGTTTGAACACTACTTACAATATTCAACCAACACCTATAACATCCCTTATTGAGAATAGTTCTACTTTAGAATTACAACGATATAAAATGTTATTAGAACAAAGTCAACTCGAAAATGCCTTTTTAAAAGATAAACATAAATTTGAACAAGATAAATTAATGTACGAATTTAATAGTAAAATATCTACGTTAAACGAAGAAATTTTAACGTTAAAAGTCCAGATCACAAAAATAAGCTCTAACTCTATAATGAAAGACAAAGATTACGACATTATTGATACTCTTGTATCACAAGAAGTCACTCCATCTTTCTCAACTTGTGACCCTTCGGTCATGCTTTTACCATCGTCAAATCTTTTAAGCGTTTTATGTAAAATAAAATTTAAAGATAGAAAAACTCAAGACTTTACGGCTATGATTGACACTGGCTGCTCAAAAACACAAATTGACATTAATCTCATACCAGTACAATATCGCCAGTTATTACCCAAACCTTCGTATATCCAAAGTTTCAATGGAGCTTATTTTATTGTTCGATATTGTTTACGAGATTGCCAGATATCTTTTATAAATGTCTTCGGTCAATGGGAAGAAGAGTACTATCCTCTTCCTCAAGTCCATTTACAAGATATCAAACATAATCATAAATGTGTGATAGGATTAAATTTTCTTCGAAATATGAAAGGAAATGTTATAATTAATAGCGACTATATACAATTTTGTCGCCGCACTACGACAACCCCTACTGATTATTTACTTACTAGACACAATCTAATCACCTATAAAGACTATCATGCCCTTCTTCCACCTCCTGAGTGCGATCAAAAGCGTGGTGGGATACAACATAAAAATGAACTTGACAACACTCCTGAAATTCACAACAATATATACATCTTCAATCAATCACTATATAAAGAGCCTATCCACGATTTCAATGCCATAACCACGGATTAATTTTTCTTCAATAAACCAAAAAGAAAATTAGCATATAATAAAAAAGATATCCTAGATAATATCATACGAATTGCTAAAGAAACACAAGTCTTGGGAGAAGATCCGATAAAATATTGGTCTCGTAATAAATATTTAGCAAAATTAGAAATTAAAAATCCTGATATGTCCATTAAAACTGGAACTATGACTCATTCTCCGATAGACATTGAAGAATTCTCGATACAAATAAATGAACTTTTAAAGCTCGGAGTAATATGACATAACAATAGTAGACATAGAAGCACTGCCTTTTTAGTACGAAATCATGCTGAATTAAAACGAGGAAAGGCCCGAATGATAATTAATTATAAAAGTCTTAATGATAATACAAACGACGACCAATATCTTATACCAAACAAAGACCAATTACTAAATTGCATTCAAGACAATACTGTCTTTAGTAAATTTGATTGTAAAAGCGGTTTCTGGCAAGTTATGATGGACGAACAAGCTATCCCCTGGACTGCATTCACGTGTCCCGAATGACATTTTGAATGGCTTGTTATGCCTTTCGGTCTTAAAATGCCCCTTCTATCTTTCAAAGAAAAATGGATCTCATTTTTGGTAAGCACAAACACTTTTTTCTCGTTTATATTGATGATATTTTAGTCTTTTCTAAAGACCTTGACTCTCATTATGATCATCTTATACTTTTTTTTTAATGAATTCGTTAACAACGGACTTATCATGTCAAAGAAAAAGATAGAACTTTGCAAAACCTATATCGATTTTTTAGGAATGAAAATAGGAAAAGGAAAAATTCAGCTACAGGAACATATAGTAAAGAAAATATTAGAATATCCTGATAATATTGAAAGTACTAAACAACTTCAATCATTTTTAGGAACCCTAAATTATTGTCGTCATTATATTAAAGATCTTAGTAAATTAATAGGTCCTTTATATAGTAAAACAACTCCTAATGGTGAAAAACGTTTTAATAAGGAAGATGTAACAATTGTCCAAGCTATCAAAGAAATTTGCAAAAACTTACCTGCATTAACATTACCATTACAGTCTAATTATAAGATCATAGAAACTGATGCTTGCGAAGAAGGCTGGGGAGTTGTACTACTAGCCAAACCTAATGAATACAGTTTTAAATCTGAAGAACGAATATGTGGATATACTTCTGGCAAATATAAAGAAAAGGGACTAACGTCTTTAGACTATGAAATTATGGGTGTTATCAATGCATTAGAACACTTTAAATTATACCTAGATAAACCTTTTACTATACGTACTGATTGCGAAGCCATAATAAAATTTTATAATAAAAGCAATGATAAACGAATAAATTCTAAACGCTGGACAAACTTTTTAAACAGTGTCATTGGAAATGGTTATAAAGTAAAATTTGAACACATAAAAGGAGAAAATAATAGTATTGCTGATGCTTTATCAAGATCCATTTATATCTGTGAAGAAGAACATATTTGTTTTATGCAGGCTAGGAGCAATATGCAGAATAACAGCAACATGGAATGTCAATTTGGACAAATACGCTTACCAGTTATACACTCTTCAATACCATGTGACATCCAAACCAATAATTTGGATATTCTACAGGTTTGTCTCATTCAAAATCTCATGCTGAACAATTTAAAATGGTCTTACAAGCACTATCGCATTATTTTCAAAAAATACAATCAAAACCTCTTTCAAAAGGATTTTCTTTTTATGCCGTAATTAAAAGAAGAACTCCAGGAGTTTATACTCACTGGGCTGAGGTATTTGAAGAAATTAATGGATTTCCAAATCCAGAGTATAAAGGTTTTTATGAAATGCAATTAGCCCTAAACTATTGCTGACAAAAATTAGGCTTAAAGTATTATATATCTTCAAGGGAACTTGACTATCAAAAAGACTTACATAATACCCGCATAAAAGGCAAGGAAATTATAAAATATGATACTAAGGATTCTACCTGCAATAAATGTATGTCTAGCATCACTGAAATTCAGAGACTACAATCAAGGGTGGAATTTCTCGAAAGAGAATTCACCAGTTCTAACTTAAAGTTACAACAAAAAGAGCTGACGAAAAAAGCCTATCTTAACTGGCTAAATGTTAAGACTAGTCCGCAGCAAACGGCTCGCGGTAAAGACATCTCAAAACCCTTGACAGCTGGTAATTTGCTAAAAATTACAGATGGTCACTCTTCCCCTAAAAGCGAAGAAACTTCTATCTATACACCTGATAATAATAACCCTATACAAGACTTACAAGCTCGAGTAAAACTTTTTACTCATACATTCTTATCTCCTTTACCTCCAGCACTCCAGTCGTATATTCTCAATATGGTCAGTAAAAAAGAAATAGATATTCAACTCTTTATTTTTAATTGGCTCTCTCTCTACAACCAGAAGCGTGATAATCATCCCAGCTTATTTATTACATGGGATAGCCTAGACTACCAACATCCATGTCAGTGTCAACACCTTGACTATTATTGTAATGCTATTCCAATTTCTAAACTTGAATGTCGTTGTCAACTTGTCTACTCTATACCCAAAGCCAATCTTCTTATGGATATCTTTAGCCCCCCTATTCTCCAATTCAAAACTGAAACCATTGTGTTGACTGTCCAAAAATTGTTAGATTATGGCCACCTTGGTCAAGTTATTTTTTGTGAACCTTCTCAAACAACCATCCTAGGAAGAAAACTTGCTTTGACCATTCTTGGATTCATGAGAAATTCAAAGTACAAAGTTGAAATATATGTCACCAGTAAACCACCAGAATTTGATCAAGGTTTTACTTATCCTGCTCAAGATAGAATCCAATGAGTCCAAAAAAAAAAAACCAATATGATCTTGCAAGACACAATTCCATGGCCCTGTCCAAAGCCAATTCCTGACCAGATAGACCACTGGTCCGCATACATGGTTGCTACTTCCCTTCAAACAGATTGGAGACATATAAAGGGAAACCTCATCGCGGGAGATAATATTCAATATATCTATTGCTTTGATTCTTGCTGAGAAACTGTTCCCTTTTTTCTGCAATCTCTACATCAAATGCTGGATGAGTTTTACAAACAACGATCTGAAGAAGAAGCTGACCGCCTCAAAAAACTTGCTGACTTGGAGGACCATTATTTTTATAATAGCTCCGATAGTGAAGATTTCTAAAAAATGTATCGTTCGATGACCACAAGTGCCCGCGCACATGTCGGGTGATACATATGAGTTTCTGATATTTTTTGTTTTATTAGTTGGAGCATACACATTAATGAATAAAATAAAATATTATTGTTTGGACATTTTATGAGCAATATAATAGTAGTCTATACTCCTACTTATAGATTATGGCAAGCATGTCGCTAGTTCTGTGATACATGGAAGAAAATGTGTCGCAAAATGATACATAACCACTATGACTTACATTAGTAAGTTGTTTGATGATGACATTAGGATGACCAACTAATGTTGACATTAGTTCCCTATTCCATTTTAATGATCATATATCAGTTGTTTTTATAGTAAAACCCATCATGAGTCGATTTTACGAAAATTTTAAATAAAACAATTTTCAAAATTCTTCATGTGGGCCAAGTGGGAGAATGTAAGAATTTCATTATGTGGCCTACATGTATTTAGTATTTCAGTATTTTTAAATACATGAAAATAGTCTAATCATATTAGGAATTCTATTGGCAACAAGAGTTGTTTGTTTCCTCTAATAATTGTCCTATTTTGTTGGGAAATAAGAATTATCGTCTAATTATTGTAATAGAAGAGTGCAAAGAGATAAGCATATTTCCTTGTTCTTCAAGTTCATGGTTATTTTTCTTCGGAATCAAATACATGAACATCAAATCAATCAAACACTATTGATCAAGGTATGTCCAAAGATCATCTAATTATGTTTTCTCGACATGTCACATCGATCAATTAATTGATGTAATTTTCCTTCGTCGAAGATAATGTTTACTAACAGATTATGAGGTTGAAATTATTGCAATAGATAGTTGGAGAAGAATAGGGACTGGGAGAAGTTCATCATTGACTTTCCATGATTTATTGGAGGAATTCATGTTTGGTATGATGAATTTCAATCAATGATGGGCTTGTGTAACAAAATGCTTGGAGTACTAGAAGATAATTTGGTATCGTGGAAGGAAATACTTTGCTAGCATCTGGACCAAGAGGCTAAGGGCCTAAGGCATTTTTATAATCGAACTTTCTCATCATCCAAATATTTGATCATCATCCAAGAACTTTATTTTGTCGCAATGTTAATAGTTACTTTGACACCTTCCAATACGTCTTCCGTAAGACTAGACATGGTAGTTTTTCCAACTGCAAGGAAGCCATTTCTCACCGCTTGGATTACACTTGAGATTTGATGAGGTGTTTGATATTGAATCAAACGGAAAATGGGGTTTCGGGTTTTGGCAAAGTTCCTTGGCTATGATGATGTTTGTATAGGGATATGTTAGAGTGGAGTTACTTAAGGAAGTAATTAAGCATCCATGAGTCCACCAATTGTACGTAGCTTAGTTGGTCCAATATCCCCTTTCTTTAGTGAGAGGTTGCGGGTTTGAAACTTACTAGTAGTACACAGATTCTACTAGATTATGAAGACATGCTTTGTTGTTGCTTAGCTATGATGGACCACAATGAAAGCTAGTTTTCATGTGACATCGATCAAGCAAAAAAGAAAAATGTCACATGGGTCAAACACTCAATAGTTTTTTTTAGGTAACCACCAATGTGGCGTTTTTGGAATCTATGTAGCATTTCAATGGCCTTCAATATATTAGTAACAAGTTGAGATATGGTATTAAAAATTTATTGGGCACTCCATCTCAAATTAATGGTTCCCCAAGTCTTAAGAAAACAATTGACACATTATCAACTTTTCATTGCTTATTGGGGTGATAATTTGAAGAATTATTATCCTGAACTTCAATCACCATTGAGCTTGAAATTTCTTAATTTACAATTGGATTGATTTATTGATTCGTGGATTCATCGATTTAGTTAGCAATCACACACAAGAAAGTAAATGTGGAGGAAAAGTAAATGAGGTAAAAATATAATGTGGTTCATCACTAAGGCTACATCCACGATGAGATCATGCATCTACTATGAAACAAATAACACTAGTACAAAAATAATATATAATAATAGTACAATGGCCTCACTATGTGGTAACACCTTTCGTTCTCACCTCATACACAAAGCTTTTCTTAAATGATACATTTCTTCAATCAGCTTGATCAACAACATACTTGGTCAATCATCCCTTGCATACACACGAGGGTTCCTTGCATACTCACAAGGCGTGGTTCTTTGCATACTCATAAGGCTTAGTCGAAGATGTTTATAAGTGGTTTGGTGTGAAGGACTTTTGGTATAACTTTCTACCTCATAAAAGTGTGAAGGCTTTCTAGAATAGTTTCGTACAAAAATTCTTCACCTTAGATGTGTATTTCTTTGGACATTATTTTCTCAAACATCTTAGGTGTCAGTGTATGTATACTCACAAGACATCAAATAAAGTTGTTTGAGACATTTCCTCGATCATTCAGTGTGCACACTTCAAAAGCCCATGCACAAAACTCCTAAGTATTCTTAAGAAGACAAGAATATGGTATGTTGAAGTGCTAGCCAAATCTATCATTTGTTCATAAATAAATTTTCCAAAATGTTGAGAGGCACATGCATAATTTGAATAAAAATCGAACATCCCTAGCTGTAGAAAAAATCCTAAGGTTTAACTTGTTCATATAGGGAGGACACATCAAGACAACACTCGGTATTTAAGAAGAGCATGATCACATTTAGCGCCAGGCTTACTTTACGTACAAGAGATGTTTCTAGTTGGGGGCATTAAATGGTAGGAAGGGCTCACCTATTTATTGAGTTCAATAGAGTTGTGCCGAACTCTTAGTCAATATGAGACTAATATAAATAAGCAAATTCACGTCACTAAGTTTGTCTCACAAGCTTGTTCCCCCTCAAATAAGCTTGATTTTGCAAAAGCTTGACTCCACAAGTTTTGTAAAAGCTCTATAGGTTATTCTTTAACACCAAAAGTTTGACCCCACAAGAAAATCTACAAATCTTAGTTCATCCCACAAGTAAACCCACAAAGCAAAATTATGTTCTCTAAATTTAGACTGCATTTTATGTGTGTATAAGGTTGGTGCTACGGATTCTAGACCATTTAGCAATTTTAATAGATGTCTCAGCTACTTTTAGGGAGGTCTCAACCATTCCAGATTAGTCCATGTCCCCTGAAATCATTATTTACATGGACTGCACTTAAGTTTCTCAATGTTTTCAAAATCAATGTTTCACTTTAGCATTCTTCTTTAAATTGTTTTGAGAAACATTTTACTGAAATATGTCCATGTGCTTAACATATTAAATCGATGTCAACGAGTTAGTTGTGTGTCACTTTGACTTGTTGAAATTTACAATGTCATTACTTCAATGTGAAACTTGGCTACCTTTGACTAAGATATATTTACGAGTTTGGTGTCAAAATTAAATCAACACAAGTTTGACGGTTTAAGAGCTAACTATGAATGGTCTCACATCTTGTCACGGTTTCAGTTTCAAAGGAATCTAGTGGTCCACCTAATAGTAGATACACATATTTATTACATTTGCCAGTTGAGCGTAGTCAAGAAGTCATGCAATTAGTATATCAACTCCATATGTTATATTTTTGTTCATGTTCTCACTTAAAGTGCACATTATTAATAGATATCGAGTATGAGAAAGAAAACAATTATACAACAGATGTCGAAGAATAATACCTTTGCAATGTCACTCGCTTGCAACATTACTATGTTATTTTATGTGTTGTCCTCCTCTTTGCAGTTAATAATATACTTGATGTAGTTGTTTTCCGCTCCCTGCTTTGAACTAGTCCTGTTGATCTGCACAAGGAACGCACGTGAGCCACGGACCACTGTTGTGGTGGTCGATGACACTCTGATGCTAAAGTCAGACAGGATCAGTATTGGGCAACGCTGGGGCCCGTAATTCCTCAAGATCATCATGACACGTGTATGGTTTAGGGCTGCGACCATTTTGGTGTATCATCAGCTACTCCCCCGAGTAAGTGGAGCGCTTAGTCGGTCCACTGACTCTTTCAAAAAACAACTGTACCGTAGTGATGATCGAACCTGAAGCGCTTGTCTCGAGCGACACATAACATTAACGGGTACGTGACTGCTCAAAGAGGGAAGGTGCGATTTGTCTCCCCTTTGAGCAATAGTGCTGCTGTAAAGTTCGATTTGTTCCTTCTACCAATGGCAGATAATGTTGAACTTCCTTCCAAGGATTTGTTGTCCTTCACTTGCCTCAAGCTCTTTCAAGGTAGCCTGGTTGATGAAACCGAGTTAATCAGGATTCGAAGTTTGTACCGTATTCAAGGGGATTTAGAAATTGTTCCCGCGTTTGAAGATTTGGCTCCAACTACACCCCTCAGGGGTATATAAGTTTGCACCGGAGCATTGATATTCACGTAATTATTACATAATATATCCCTTGATTTATATATGTTAGTGTTTCGATTATTATATTTTATTCTAATTATTTTGTTTTCATATTTTTGTAGGAATTTGAGCGAGAACGATGAAATCACATTAAGACAACAATTTGAGGAATGATAAATTGGTTGATTCTAATGGTGGTACAAAGTAGCGGGTCACATATCAAAACCTAACTCAAACAAACCTAAGTCCACCTAATTTAACCTAAGCCCAAACCCAAAAGTTGACCTAAAAACCCAAATCCAACCTAACAAGGAAAATGAGAACCCTATTTAGGTTTTCTCTCTCCTTTCTCTTCCCCCTAGCTATTTTCCTACGTTTCTTTCACCTTCTCTCATTTTCCAGCCACCACACCACATTCACCCTGTCGGCGATCCTCGCTCGATAGGAGGACCGGTATCACGATCATCCCTCCATCACCACCATCAGAACCTCCACCATCACCATCATCGTGCACAAAACAGAGAATGTAACAGGGAGCACCTCGCTGTTTCCTCTCTCGTAGCACACCAACGGCCCACGCAAACCACCATCAACATCGTCCACCCACCGAAACAGATACGAGTTCCCAATTTTCCTCGTCTCCCTCTCTCTCATATCTCTCATGTTCCCCTATCTCTGTCTGTTCTTCTTCAGCCACAACATCCTAAAACAGAGCCATTCTCCAGCCCCTCTCCTCTTCCATCAACAGCAGCAACATGGGTTTCTTCTCTTTCTCGTCTCTCTCTCGTTTTCTCCCTCTCATTTGCAGGTTCACCGGGGCCGGACAAAGAACAAGAAGCAGAGAAGTAGCAGAGGAGGCGTGAGGAAGGGACGACCTTTTGGCGAGAACCAACTGTTTTTTTAAATAGTTGGTTATTCGCACTAAGTCCATTACTTTGTGCCACCACGTCTTCCCTTTCATTATTTGCATTAGTTATTCGCATCCATAATTCCAGTCAGGGCTACAACAATACACCCACGTGAGGAGGAGATGGAGTTTCACCACGTAGCTACTATAACCAACTCCACCATGATCTTCTAGGCCTCGCGCCGAGGTGAAGATGAAACCACAAGGTTTCCTAGAGTTTGTTGTATTTGAATTTATTGTTTTCTATATGCTTGAACGTTAAACACAGTAGGGGTGGGCATTTCAAACCAAAAATCGAAACCGAACCGACAACCGGACCGATCGGGTCGGTTCGGTTTTTTTATTTATTATTAAATTTTCGGTTTTAAGACTCAACCCGACCCGATGTTTTTTGTCTGGACCTCGGTTACCCTTTCTGAAACCTGTCGGGTAACCGGCCCGGGTATGAATAAATACTTATAATTTCTAAACAGTTTGGCATTTATCAAATTTCTAAACAGTTTTTTTATGCCTGTTTTCTAAACAGTTTGGACTTCATAGAAAATCAAATTTCTAAAACAGTTTGGGCTTCATAGAAAATCAAATTTCTAAACAGTTTTGGCTTTATCAAATTTCTAAACAGTTTTTGTAAAAACTGTTTGGGCTTTGGACCTTTGCGCTTTAGACCGAGACCGACTCGAGACCGGCCCGAAATTCGGTTAACCGAGCCTCAGTTAACCGGCCCAACTTGGTCCGGTCTCGGGCCTCAGAATTACGGGCTTAAAAATATCGGGTCGATTTTCGGTTTTTAATTTTCGGGCCGATTACCCGGACCTGCCCAGCCCTAAAACACAGTTGATTTCTGAATTTCAATAATTTGCTTTCACCGATTATATCCGAAATATTATCTAGACTAATTTGTAGTTAGAAGTTCCCTTTGTTGATATTCGAAGCCTATTTTAATCAATTAATTTGAATCTGTGATTGTGTGTACCATAAGAACACATGCAATGTTAGAGGTTTAGAATTAGTTAAAATAAACCTTTGATTGTGTGTGTCGTAGAAATACATGCAATGCTAGGGGTTTATGCCTTTGCTGAAGTCAATTGCGAACTTAGATTAATCTTTAGGTTAGTCGTGTTGATTCTTGAAAACAATAATTTAGATTACACAAATCTCGAAGAACCTGTGGTGGATTTGATGTCTCGGTCCACTATCTTATCATCTTATCAGTTTAATCTTTAAGTGTTTGATTTCATTATCTTAATTTAGTAATTTACATCTGTTGTAACCCTCAACTCTAAATTAGTTTAAATAAGTCTTAGAATTCGACTGTCATGTCAATCCTCGTGGGATCGACCCGTATTTTCCACTGTCTACCAGTTAGACAGTTGTGCACTTGCAGTATTACAAGTAGGGTTTATTAACTTATTAATTTAGGTTAATAAAAATCTCCATCAAGTTTTTGGCGCCGTTGTTGGGGATTGTAATGGTACAATCGAAATCTAGGGTTGTTTTTGCTAGTTTATAAATTAGGTTTTGTTTTCGTTTTAGGAACAGTGTTACGAGTCACTTTCTTATTTGTTTTATTTGCTTGAGTTTGAATTATTTTTGCATTTATTTTGTAGGAGGTCACACACACATAGGAGCTCAAGTGGGAACGAAGTGAAATATTGCGATTCGCGAGGAAACTCTCATAAATCGACATCTACCCGGCGTCGCAAGTAACCCGAAAAAGGTTCACGCGGGAGGTAACTTCTACCCACCGCATCTGCACGCGGTTTTTGTGTGATCACTTGTGTTTAGCTTGTTCTTGGTAGTATTGCATGTAAATTTGAATAGTGGTAGGATTGAGTTGAAACTTTTGTGCCCTCTCCCGCTGATAGGTTAATCACCATCTATTTTAGGGTTAGGAACCTAGGCCTTCACTATTTAAAATTTGTAGCAGGATAATTATCTAGGACAAGTGTGACGCTCATAGGGACCCTCTTTGGACCTTTGGTAGCTTAAAGTGATCGAGTTAAATAGTTCTTGAACTGGCATTTCACTTTGAGCTAGAAAGTGGAAAAAAGAGGTAGGAACAACTCTGTAGTGGCGGATTGATAGGAAATTACCGTGCTTCTCCCACGGTTAGGTCAATTTAATTGAATTTCAGCCCTCCATTAGTAAATAAAAGCTCTAGGGCTGTCTGCCATTCATTTTGTTTGTGCATCATTTAGGTGTCATTTAGGGTTCCGTTGTTTTTATTTTTTAGAGTTAGGTCATTTTCATATAGCGGTTAGGCTTGCATTTAAAAAAAATTAATTAAAAAAATATTAAATTTAAAAAATAAAAAATAAAACATTGAAGCCTGTTTAGGAGTGTTGACTTTGAACCTTCGATATCCAATAGTTTATGCGTACTTGGATGCGTGATTCTAAGAGTAGGCTTGTCCGACAAGAATTCGAGGAGTTCTTTGAAGTCCCCATTATCTATTTAGGTTTTTTTTTAAAGGCAAGCGTGGGGATTTATATGGGCTCCCCAGACCATTTAAATTAATAAAGAAGAGGATTGTTACATTCGAGAATATTTTTTACCTCTAACATCATCAAATACAATTTTCTTGATGTCTTCCGCAAAGGAGCTTGGAATGATTTCCACAAACTCATGATTAGGAAGAAGCTTTGTTAGTTTATCTGCTGCCTGGTTTGTTTCCCTCACTGCGTGCTTTACCTTGCATTCCACGAAGTTTTTTATTTCCTCCCTAATACGTCTAGTAGTATGAATAGCTTCCCATGGAGGAGCTTTAGTGGTGGTTATGTACTTGAAAGCATTGTTTGAGTCCATTCTTAGCTTCACTATCTGGAAACCATGTCTGCGAGCTAACTTGATTCCCATCTCAATCCCCTGTAGCTCATGCAAGATAACTATTGTTTGTGCTTTCTGAGACCCTGCTGCAGCTGCAACCACTATGCCTTCATGGTCCCTAATCAAAGCACCGTAACCTCCCTAACACCTGTTAGAGAGCCATCAATATTCACTTTGACTCGTCCTTGTTCAGGCCTCTCCCATGCATGCCAGGTGCTAGTGCACATATAGAAGTTAGCTCCAATTCTCCATTTGTGAAAGAGCCATTTATTGTCAGCATTGTCTTCTACCTGAAGATCCAGGACTGAAGCTCGTAATCTGACATCTTCAATAACCTTTGGGACTAGCTCAACTGCTAATTTGAACTTGGACTAGAACACTCTACAATTTCTTTCTGTCCATAGATGGTAGACAGTAGCATTAAGAGCTATTTTTTTAAGCACAATGCTAGGAGCTTTGCCAGTGAATTTCAATTCACACCATTTCCATTCAGCAATCCATTCCATAGGCTGATGTCTGTATCCTAGGTTCACAAGAATACGAGACCATACAAAGTAGGAATATCTACACTTGAAGAAAATGTGTTTTTCACTTTCTTGTTCATCACCACAGAGTGAGCATACTGAGCTAGCTATGACTCTCCACTTTTCCAGCTTATCTTGGGTCTTGAGAGCCTTATTCAATGCAAGCCAAGTAATGAAGCTATGTCTCGGAATCCTACCTGTGAACCACACCAATTTGGACCAGGAAACAAGTTGTGATCTATGTCTCATTGAGTGGTAAGCACTTTTATTGGAGAACTCTCCTTCTTGACCCCCCATCCAAGTGATTTCATCTTTGTATTCACTGTCTGTTTCAACCGAGCCTAGCTCTTCATGAATATTAGCAATATCTGCTCTCTCATTCAATCTTGTATTCCACCTATTTTTTGTGATTAGATCACTAACCTTGGAATTACGGTGAAGCATAGAATGGTATGTGAAGTGCTGGGGGAACCTGTTTATAAGGATACCCAATGGGTGCCAAGAGTCTTCCCACAAGTAAGTATCTTGCCCATCTCAATTGAGTGCACTATAAGCTTGTTGACCTGTGTTCTGGACTTAAGAATGTTGCGCCAACACCAGGATGACTCAGTTGGAATGTCCATGGTCTAGAAGTGTTTGTCTTTGATTAAGTTTCCTTTGGTCCAGTGTACCCATAAATTATTCTTACTAGAGAAAATATTCCACACATGGCGCATCATTGCTGCTTTGTTTGAGGTCTCAATACACCTTATACCCAAGCCTCCCTCATTATAAGGCCTACACACTCGTTGCCAACTGACCATAGGTGTCTTAGAGTATATATCTGAGCCTGACCACAAAATATTTCTCATCATTCCTGTTATATCATATCTCACACTTGAGGGTAGCATGAAACAAGAGGTCCAGTACACATGAAGGCTATTCAATACTGCCTTAATCAAAGTGACTCTTCCTGCATATGACAATGTCATATTCTTCCAAGATTGGACCCTTTTACGGATTTTGTCTAGTAGTGGTATGCATTATTATAATCCAGACGAGAGGATATCAAAGGCAGCCCCAAATACTTCACAGGAAGCATCTCCAGATTAAATTCAAGACACCTAGTTATCAGTAGAAGTTCCTCATTGGGTACCCCTGCAGCAAACAGATTGCTCTTTGAGCAGTTTATTGCTAGTCCCGTGCATGCTTTGAATTGACTCAGACCACTATATAGAGCCTTTACAGATTTAATGCTCCCATGAAAAAAAGCAATAAGGTCATCAGCAAAACATAGCTGAGTAATCTGTGGATTACTACACTTAGGATGCAAAATGTAGTCACCTTCATCCACCTTCTTTTTCAGTATAAGATGCAGGAGTTCCATAACAAGAACAAACAAGTAAGGGGACCTTGGGCACCCCTGACGTATTCCTCTTTTGGCCCTAATGAAGCCTTTAGGAAAACCATTGATAGAAATAGAGAATCTAGGGGTGTAATGCAGGCCTTCACCCAATCAATGAACTGTTCAGGAAATTTCATATTCCTCATGACTAGCTCTATTGCTTCCCATCTAACGATATCGTAGGCCTTTCTAAGATCAATCTTGGCTGCACATCTGGGAGCTCCATTATTTCTATGATAATTTCTGACCAATTCATGAGCCAACATCACATTGTCGTGTATATATCTGCCTCTTATGAATGCTAATTGATCCAGGCTAACCAATCTGTGCACCACTTTCTTCATCCTATTTGTTAGGATCTTAGTAATGCATTTGTATAACACATTGCAACAAGAAATTGGTCTGAAATCACCCAGATAAGATGCATTAGAAACCTTAGGAATTAAAGTAATATACGTTGCATTTACCTATCCCAGCAGCTTCTGACTCCTGAAAAAGTTTTTGACCGCTCTTGTGAAGTCATTCCCTATAATTCTCCAAGATGATTTGAAGAACAAAGATGAAAAGCCATCAGGTCCCGGGGCCTTGTCTGAGCCTATAAAGGCAAAAAATTCTGTGATTTCATTCCTGTTCATTTCCTGGGTCAGCTCCATAGTCTCTGCCTCATTCATTGTTCTTTCAACTTGTGACATATCAATGACTGAAGTATCATAGTATTCTTGTTCTCCAGCAAAAACACCATCAAAGTGTCTGATGCCCTCATTCTCAATCTCCTGCATATCTTCCAGTTTCTCATTCTGAGAGTTGTAAATGGACAATATCTTATTTTTAGACCTCTTTTCCCGTAAGTAGTGATGAAAATAAGTAACATTCTCATCACCTGAATGCATGTGTTTTTCTTTTGCTTTTCGCACCATTTCAGACTCTGCATTACGAGTTGCAATTGCATATTGCTGAACTGCTGCTTTTTCTATCTCTGCTAGGCCAGGGTTAAGAGGGTCCAACTGAAGTGAGGTTTGTGTTGCTTCCATGAATTACTTTGCAGTTATGACTCCACTACTAGCATTAACAAAGTTGTTTTTTCTCCATGCTGTCAATTGAGTTTTCACTCTTTTTAGTTTCTGAACAAAACAATAGGTTGCATTACCCCTCACTGGTTGAGCCCAAGCATTCTGTACCACCTCCATATAATCCTTCTCATGCACCCAGTAATTAAAAAACCTGAACGGGATAGGACTTGGATTTGTTTGTTCATAGATTGTGAGGATAACTAGTGAATGGTCTGATACGCCTGGGTTGAGGAAATCCACTTCAGAATTAGGCATATCTAGAAGCCATTCCTGATTTATCATTGCCCTATCTAACTTGCACATGATTATATTCTCCCCACTCTGCTTATTACTCCAAGTTAGAAAGCATCCCTTATATTGACAGTCAAACAGTCCAGCATTCAATGTGCATTCAGCAAGGTCTATAAACTGTCCTGGTCGTATCTCCTCTCCACCTACTCTTTCCTGAGAATTCAGAATCGAGTTAAAATCACCCAGTACTGACCATGGGAGATTATTGGTCCTTGAGAAATTTTCTAGTTCTAGCCATAACTTCTTCCTGATGTTGTTATAACTGCTACCATATACAAATGTTAAGATGCATGTGTATCCATTAGGCCATATAGACTTCAAGCAAATAGCTTGATCAGACCTAGAGACAACACTCATGTTCACTGCTTGAGGGTCCCAAATGACCCATATTCTGCCTCCTTTGACAACATCATTGTTGTCAACTGCTAGCCAATCATGCATAAATCCCTTTTGGATTTTGTCCCTCTTCTCATTACACACTTTGTCCTGACCAATCCTATACCACTGATATTCTGTTTGTGTATTAGTTTCCTGACCTCACTCTGCTTTAAGGGGTCATTAAGGCCCCTAACATTCCAGCATGTTGTTCTAATCATCCGAACAAGTATCATTTTGTTTTCCTCCCCCAGGTGGGTTAGACCCTCCTTGTCCTGTGATAGCCCTAGGTGCTTTGTTGGTTTTCCTGGCTATTGCATTTTTAGGTCCTTGCTCTAATTTTTGTAACACCTCAAAAGGATTGGTCCTGCTGCGTAGGTTATGGGCTCTAGTCTGCGTGGTTGCTTTGTGCTACTTTTATTCCGTTTAGAGTTGCTACTAGCAGTATTGTCCATAGCCTTGTTTGTAACTCCCTGTGAAGGCCTCAATGTTGTCTCCTTTCTGCGCCCTATATCTCGCACCATGCTCGGTGTATTGTGTTCCTTGTCAACGTGCCTAGATGGTGGGATTTCCACTACTGATAGGGCTGGTGTTGCTTGCGACTCAGTTAACTGAGCCCCTTTCAGTGTTTCAGAAACTATCTCATTCACTAGCTCACTCTGCATTCCATGTTGAGTCTCATTCTGGGTACTACCTTGCCCTACATTCTCAGCGTTGGCCTTGTCAATCGTCACCTCATTGTCTTTGTTATTCTGCACCTCAACCTGGGTCTCACTCAGCTGTTCTTTAGGCTCTTCTTGTTGCACCCTATCCTGTAAATTTACTGGAGTATCACTCTAAGCCTCAGCCTGCTTATTAGTAGCAGTCCGTCTACTAGTAACCGTTGTCCATCCATCTTGTGTTTCTTGAGAACCATGTTTTCCCTGAACCTCTTTCCAGTACTTAGCCGTTGAAGTTGCTGATTTCTTTTGCTTTGGGCACTTGGCAAAGTTATGACTAGGGGTGGGCATCCCATCCCGCGATCCCGTTCCCGTCCCGATTCCGTCCCGTCCCGTCCCGATTTTTTCGGGTCTTAATGGGATTGAATAATTTCATCCCGATCCCGATCTAGAATGGGATGGGATGGGATGAAGATTTTCAATCCCGCCAATCCCGTCCCGTCCCTAACTAATTTTTTAATATTAATTATTAATATTTTTATTTATTTATTTATTTTAGGATTGTGGATGCCCATACAAATTCACTGATGTATATAACATTTTTAGCATCTCAATTTTTCTCTCACACATATCTCTAGATTAATCTTTTGACCAAACAAGGTCACAAAACTACCTCTTGTATGGTATGCAATGGTTTCAACTGCTGATGAGTCAAACTACAATTGCAACATAAATACAACTCCAAATCCACCCATTTTCCCATTTAGTGAGTCGTCATAATCTCTCTCATCCATTTTAAGGTCTTTTCCATTGTGTAAATCGGAGTTCAATAAATTCAACAGAGTTGATAGGAGAGTCATCAACCTCATGCTCTGTAAAGTCCATTTTGATTCTAATATCAAATTTGCAATATGCCTATTCAAACAAAACTTTTTAAGATCTTGAAGGGTTCCACGTCCAATGAAGTTTGCCACATTGATCGCTCTCATGTACTGAAATGTCTTTAGAAGAATAGATCATAAAAGAGAGAAAAGAAAGACAACCAAGAAACAAATAAAACTGAGGCCAATTTCATTATCAAACTTAATGAGTCTTGAATCATAAGTGAAATGCTGCTGAAAATAAGGATAAACTATGATAATTGGTGCCAAGGATCTCACTGAACAAATATATCTTCTTCTGTTCTAATTGTATAGAATAACATTGATCCAACTCTTTTCCTATCCTAAAGTATCATCCTATAGATCGATGAAAAGTAGTAAGGAATAGCTCATTTACCAAAAATATTTATCTCTAATGAGATTCTGCTATATCAAATGAACCCAAAGTGTATCCCAGTTACAAAACAAATTAGAAGCACTCCTTAGCCACAAATTAGCTGCATGATTATTCATCCATTAACTTTGAATTCCCAAACAACCTTCATGGTAAGGAAAACAGATGTCCTCCAAACTGATAAGGGAATGAGATTGCACCATGTCCAGACTAGACCATAAGAAGGTCTTACATAAGTTATTCATAACATCAAATAACTCTAGAATGATTATAAAAACACACGACGTGCCATTGGGTCACCTTGCCTTATACCTTGCTTTAACTCTAGCATGTTGATCCCGTCCCGTCCCGAACCCGTTTGGAATGGGACGAGGTCGGGATGGGATTTTTCCCATCCCGTCCCGTCCCGATCCCGTATGAACGGGATGGGATAGGGATGGGTATATCTCGTCCCATCCCGTCCCGTGCCCACCCCTAGTTATGACTAAAACCCACACAATGCTTGCATTTCTCTGGCTTCCAGGAATACTCGACTTCTACTCTATTGGTCCTTCCATCATCTGAAACAACCTGGATCTCATTAGGGAACAAGCTGTTTGAACTAATCTCCACACACACTCTTGCATAAGAGAGTCTGGATCTTTGCTCAGTTACTTTGTCAAGCATTAAAGGAACCCCTAGTGCACTGGCTATCGATTGCAAACCTTCAGGACTCCAGAGAAACAGTGGGACCTTTCTCAAATTGACCCAGATAGGTACTGAACTTAGCACCTCCACATCTTCTTACATATATGGTTTCCATGGCCTTATAAGGAACAACTTGCTGGCTATGTGCACAGGTCCCATTTCTAAAGCCTGTGTTCTGTCTCTTTCATTAAGAAACTTGAATACAAATGCTTTGTCACCATATACACACATCTCAAAACCATTTTTTAGGCCCCAAATCCGCTTCAAACTGTCATTGACAAATCCATATGAGAGCCTCCTTCCAACAAAGTTTCCTATGATATACTGTTCACACTCTACCATTCTTTTGGAATGCTCTGCGACCTTGATATGCACCACTGTTTTACCTTCCACCATGGAAGGTGGAACGTACGCCAATCTAGTTGTCCCTTATTCTCTACGATTGGTAAACAACCCTGCCCAACTTACCTTCTTTTTTCAGTATTGATGGTGTTGGTGGCCTGTGGGTCTGCATGGTTTTCTATTGTAACAGTAGACGTATCTAATAACTTTAATGGAGTAACATTACCTGTTGCAGTAGCATCCATGTTCATGTTTTTCTATCCATGATCTGGATCTTGTTCAGCCAGTCCCTTCTCATTGTCTGACGCTTCTCCATGAGGGGTAATGGAGGCGCTAGTAGCCTTTGCACACACTGTAATCATCCTTTCTCAATCAAACCTTCAAGCATCATCAACATTCACGTACAATCTTGATCGCCTAGCACAAACCCTAATCGCCTTTCCACCTAGTATTTAGGTTCATCATCTTTATCTACAAAAATGGCTAGGGAGAAGGCCTTTAAGGATTACTTCGCCCCTTTTCCTAGTAGCGCTCCGTCTTGCATTGTCTTACCTGAGACAAATGCAAACAGTTTCGAACTCAAACCATCTATTATTCATCTGCTGCCTTCTTTTTATGGTTTTGGAAAAGAAGACCCTTATCTTCATGTCAAAGAGTTTCTTGACATCTGCGCTACCTTGAAGTACCAAAACTTTTCTGAGGATTCGGTCCGTCTTAGGTTATTTCCCTTTTCTTTGAAAGATAAGGCGAAACCATGGTTAAACTCATTAGAGATGGGATCCATCACAACGTGGGATGTGTTGTCAAGAAAGTTCTTGACTAAGTATTTCCCCATTCATAAAACGAATGCCCTCTGACGAGATTTATCCAATGTTCAACAAAAAGAGGGCGAACATTTCTATGAATGTTGGGAAAGGTTCAATGAGCTCATTGTCAGGTGTCCCCATCACGAATTCGAAAAGTGGTAGGTAGTTCAATACTTCCAAGACGGTTTAACCCATCAAAACCGTCGTATGATTGATGCCACTAGTGGTGGGTCATTAATGAAGACGAGTGTCAATGACATATGGTATTCTTTGAAACGTTTTTCGAAAATTCTCAGCAATGGGATTATTTGATAAAGGAGTCTGATAGGCATAAAGGCGGTATATATGAAGTTAGAGATACATCTGTTCACCCCCTTCTGTCTCAAAGTTAGATACAGTTGTCATGACCATGGCTCAAAAGATAGATGCACTTTTGAATTTGACTCAACCTGCACTTCCTGCAAACGCTTCATCTGAACTTTGTGTTGCTTGTTCGAGTCCTGGTCATTCAATAGCTAATTGTGACTTGCAAAATGATTATCCTGCATACTATGTTGAGCAAGTCAACTCTTTTAATGCAATGCGGCGACCTGGCAATAATCTGCAAACTAACTATTACAATTCAGGGTTCGCCAAACATCCAAATCTTCCCTGGGCCCATGGCCCACACCAAGGGGGACCTATTGTTGTCTCCTAGGCTTCTCAAGCCTCTAGCCTATTAGGCCCCACCTTAATCAAGTTCCTCCATCCAACACATCAAGTTTAGAGGAAATGGTTAATCGGTTTTTGCAGCGCTCAGAAAGTATAATTGAGCAGAATTCTAAGGACATATTTGAGTTGAAAGCCACAACTCAACACCAATCTCAAGCCCTCAATAGACTTGAGATAGCTGTGAGTAAGATTACTCATGCCATGAAGATGTCCAATCTATTACTACCCTTAGGAGTGGAAAACAGGTTGACAATCGGGTACAAGTGCCTGATTCGAGTGTCGTTGCATCTCTGTTTAAGTCAAAGCAGGTTGCATCTCCATCTGTGGAAAAAAGAGAACTTTATATAGGTTCCCTCTCTCCCTTCTCTTCCCCCTAGCTCTTTTCTTACGTTTCTTTCGCCTTCTCTCTTTTTCCATCCACCACACCACATTCACCCTGCCGGCGATCCTCGCTCGATAGGAGGATCGACAACGCGATCATCCCGTCATCACTACCATCAGAACCTCCACCATCACCATCCTCGCGCACAAAACAGAGAACGCAACAGGGAGCACCTCCCTGTTTTCCTCTCTCGCAGCACACCAACAGCCCACGCAAACCACCATCAACATCGTCCACCCAACGGAACAGAGACGAGTTCCCAGTCTTCATCGTCTCCCTCTCTCTCGTATCTCTCCCGTTCCCATCTCTCTGTCTGTTCTTCTTCTGCCACAACGTCCTAAAACAGAGCCAGTCTCCGGCCCCTCTCCTCTTCCATCAACAGCAGCAACAGGAGTTTCTTCTCTTTCTCGTCTCTCGTTGTCTCCCTCTCACTTGCAGGTTCACCGGAACCGAACGAAGAAGAAGAAGAAGAAGCAAAGGAGGCGCGAGGAAAGGGACGACCTTTTGGAGGGAACAAACTATTTTTTTAAACAGTTGGTTATTTGCACCCAGCTCATTACTTTGTGCCACCACGTCTTCCCTTTCATTATTTGCTTCAGTTATTCGCATCCAGAATTCTAGTCAGTGCTACCACAGTACACCCACGTGAGGAGGAGATGGAGTTTCGCCACGTAATTGTTGTGACCACCACCACCATGATCTTCTAGGCCCCGCGCTGAGGCGAAGATTAAATCACAGGATTTCCTAGAGTTTGTCGTATTTGAATTTATTGTTTTCTATATGCTTGAACGTTAAAAACAGTTGATTTATGAATTTCAATAATTTACTTTCACCGATTATATCCGGAATAATTATCTTGACTAATCGGTAGTTAGAAGTTCCCTTTGTTTATATTCGAAGCCTGCTTTAGTCAATTAATTTGAATCTATGATTGTGTGTGCCGTAAGAAGACATGCAATGCTAGGGGTTTAGAATTAGTAAAAATAAACTTGTGTTTGTGTGTGTCGTAGAAAGACATGCAATGCTAGGGGTTTATACCTTTGCTGAAGTCAATTGCGAACTTAGATTAAT
Organism: Berberis vulgaris; assembly: GCA_963556465.1. NCBI lineage: Eukaryota > Viridiplantae > Streptophyta > Magnoliopsida > Ranunculales > Berberidaceae > Berberis > Berberis vulgaris. The sequence continues at coordinate 63,294,625 of OY747136.1, forward strand.
CTTTAGGTTAGTCGTGTTGATTCTTGAAAACAATAATTTAGATTACACAAATCTCGAAGAACCTGAGGTGGATTCGATGTCTCGGTCCACTCTCTTATCATCTTATCAGTTTAATCTTTAAGTGTTCAATTTCATTTTCTTAATTTATTAATTTACATCTACTGTAACCCCCAACTCTAAATTAGTTTAAATAAATCTTAGAATTTGATTGTCTTGTCAATCCTCGTTGGATCGACCCGTATTTGCCACTGTCTACCAGTTAGACAGTTGTGCACCTGCGGTATTACAAGTAGGGTTTATTAACTTATTAATTTAGGTTAATAAGAATCTCCATCAGGCAAGTTTGAGTCAGGGCTCCGATTTTCAGTGCCAGATGACGACTGACGCTTATTTCTATTTTTCTGCGTGCGTCCCGCTCAAATGGTTCCGAGCGGGTTTAAGATTCTTCTGGCGATTCTTTTGAGGGCACATGAAGCTGGCCTTTGTTTGACCCTGATGATGATCCATCATATGACCACTGCTCGGTTGGACCCCAAGGGTTTCTGCATATTGAACCGCCCTGCTTGCCTGTGTTTGGTGTCGGATGGCACTTAGCCCTGGGAGAAGTATTGGTTCTTGGCTTCGATGAATTCTTCATACTTCAAGTTTGGGAGTCGTAGAATTTCCCGATACTTCTAGTTTGATTTTCTTAAGTTTATTTGCCACCGGCATATATATATATATATATATATATATATATATATATATATATATATATATATATATATATATATATATATATATATATATATATATATATATATATATATATATATGTATATATGTATATATATATATATATTATCCCTAATGCGATGATGATTCTGATGTCACTCATCTATTTCAGGGAAGTTTGCTATTTCATCTCTTACTGAGAATGAGAGGCGGATAGAGAAGGAGTTTCTTAAGCTCTCTTTTATATTTGTTGAGGAGGTCATAGTGTCAAGCAATGTTGTGCGCAGTGGATTGCTACGGTGTTCTCATGATGTCCATACCTTGTAGGTTCTCCGATTGAAGGGGTTGTCAGTCATCGCTCGAGATGGAGAAATCTGGCTCTGCCTAGCCTGACTAGGCTTGCAAAAATGGAGGCAAACGTGCCTCCCCTTGTTGTTCTATAGAGGAGGCAACTATCTGATCGCACGACTTCTCCCCTTGGGCTGTCGTAGTTTGCACAGCCGGCTACCTCGGGGGGTCGTCGCCTCTCTCTTGATGCTGCTACTTCCCATGTTGATTTAGAGTGGGAGGACATTTGACCATGCATTGACGCTTCATGTCACTATGGCCCCGAAGCGTCGTTTGTGCCCTTGAGCCGTATAGTCCCATCGTTTTGCATCCCAAAGCCCGTGGGGAAGTCCTTGCTTTGGAGAAGGCTTTCGCGGACCTTCGAATGTCATATTCAGATACTATCTATTGGGCGGACTCCTTAACTGACCAGCTGCGTTCTGGAACTTTCGCGAACTTGGGGGTCATGAGGGCCGCAATTTCTGCTACTGAAGCGGAGTTTGCGAGCATAAGATCTTAGCCGAGTGCGGCCAAGTTAGATTTGGCGACAACCCGTGCTGAACTGGGGCGGACTAAGGCTGAACTGGAGTGCCTAGATGCGGCTGTGGACTGATGGTCGTCTGATCTGGAGGCCCAAGAAACTGAAAGAAGGCGGGCGGAGACGGAATGGGCCATCGAGAGACATCAGCTAGAGTATGAAGTTGGCGAGGGGCTTCGCCGCATTTGTGAGGCGGAACGCTTATTGTCGGAAGAGGGTTCGCACTATGTTGCTTTAGTAGGTGCGATGGACTTTGATATGAAAGGACGGAGCCCGTTGATCTCGTCAGAGGTTATCCAAGGCAGATTGGAGCTTTTGGATCTAATCAGGGAAGAGCATCCTGGTGTCGACCTCGATTTTGCCCATTATAGGAGGGCTGTTTTTTATCAATATCTTGAGGGGAAGGTTCTGGCTCCGCGGGACTAGCTGCTGAGGAGGTTGTATCTCCTTGAAATAGTTGTAACATCCTTCCTAGGACAGAAAAACAATTTTTTGGTGAAAGTATTATTTTACCTATATTGTCGAGTTTTCTTTAGATGTTTCGCAGATCGTAGAACTTCTACTACTGGGTAGAGCGCTTGAATTGTATTGACTGCCTTCAGCAAATTTCGTTTGTCGATGATTCGTTGTTGTCTGTGCATCGCAGACTGTGTTGAGATACTTCAAAGACTGTTATCTTCCGGGGAGCACCAAATGTTTGGCGGGTTACCACCAATATACATTGGCCCTGTTGCTGCCTTCGTGTGACAGATTAGGTATTGAGCAACAAAAGCCATCGTCATCAATCGAGGACTGACTAAGCTTTCTCAGTAAGTTCGACGATCATTGTCTATTGGAGAGCAATGATCCCTTGGGGAGTCGTCGTCATTAGCGGACGAGCACTGACTAGACTCTCACTTCCTCGGCCGTTGTGGTCTGCGCATTGCGGACTAGGCGTCGAGCATTAGAAGCCATCATCATCGGACGTGAATTGACTAAGCTTACCTGTTAAGTTCGGTGATCATTATTTGTTGGAGAGCAATGATCCCTTGGTGAGTCATCGTCATCAGCGGACAAGTGCTAACTAGACCCCCACTTCCTCGACCGTTGTGGTTCGCGCACTGCGGACTAGGCGTCAGGCGCCAGAAACCATCGTCATCAGTCGCGAACTGAATAAGCTTACCTGGTGAGTTCGGCGATCATTGTTTGTTGGAAAGCAATGACTCATTGGCGAGTCATCGTCATTAGTGGACAAGCGTTGACTAGACTTCCAATTCCTCAGCCCTCATGGTCCGCGTACTGCGGACTAGGCGTTGGGCAGCAAAACCCATCATCATCAGTCACGAACTGACTAAGCTTACCTGGTAAGTTCGACGATCATTATCTGTTGGAGAGCAATGACTTGGTGAGTCGTCGTCTTCAGTGGACAAGCACTGACTAGACTCCCACTTCCTTGGTCGTCGTGGTCCGTGCACTGTGGACTAGGCGTCGGGCACCAGACGCCATCGTCATCAGTCGTGAACTGACTAAGCTTACCTGGTAAGTTCGGCGATCATTGTTTGTAGGAGAGCAACGATCCCTTGGCGAGTCATCGTCATCAGCGGACGAGCGATTACTAGACTCCCACTTCCTCGGCCATCGTGGTCCGCACACTGCGGACTAGGCGTCGGGTTGACATTCGAGTATGGTCATAGCCGGGATGGCCGAGGGTCATAATGGACAACAATGGAAGTTTTAGTAAAGACAAATGTTTTATTGATAATATTTTTTGAGATGTTCTACATTCTATGTCATTTAAGCCCGTCACCGTCTGCGTCTTCCAACCAGTACGTTCTCGACCTGTTGACCTTGGCAACTCTGTATGGTCCTTCCCAATTTTGATTTAGTTTTCCCGCGTCAGCTTCTTTGGTGTTTTGCTAGGTCTTCCTGAGTACCCAATATCCCACTTTGAGTTCGCGTGGATTGACCTTCTTGTTGTAGTATTGCGCCATTCCTTCTTGGTAGGCAGCTATTTTGGTGGAGGCTAGATCCCATTTTTCGTCGAGGAAGTTTAGCCCAATGTGCAAAGCTTTGTCATTACCGTCTGGTCTAAACTCTTCCGTTCGGAAGGTTGGCACCTCGAGTTCTACCAGAACCATAGCTTTTGACCCGTATGCCAGGGTGAAAGGCGTCTCTTTGGTAGGGATTCTTTTGGTCATCCGATATGCCCAGAGTATTCCTGGTACCTTTGGAACCCATTTTCCCTTAGCTGCGTCAAGCTTCCTTTTGATAGCCTCCAGGATTTTTCGGTTGGTAACCTCTGCTTGGAAATTGGCTTGGGGTGCCCTGGAGAAGAGAAGTGGTGATCAATATTCAAACTTTTGCACAGATTTTTAACTTTGATACCTTCAAACTGAGTTTCGTTGTTGCTGACCAATACTCTGGGGATGCCAAATCTACAGACAATGGTGGCCAATATGAACTTTTCTATCTGAACCTGCCCTATTTTGGATAGGGGTTCGACTTTGACCCATTTGGTGAAGTAGTCGATGTCCACAAGAAGAAACTTTTTACCGGCTGACGCTGGGAATGGTCTGACGATGTCCATTCCCCATTGTGCGAATGGCCACGGATTAGTCATCGGTGTTAGTGGCTGGGTAGGCATATGTGGGTATGGCGCAAACCTTTGACATTTGTCGCACTTGCGGACAGTTTCCTTGGCGTCGTTGCATGGTCGGCCAATAGTATCTTAGAGTTAAAGCTTTGTGGGCGAGGGTTCTTCTTCCTTGATGATTTTGGTATATACTACTTTGGATCCTTCCCAAGACCTGGTTTGCCTCTGAAGGCGACTGACATCGGAGTAGGGGCCCTGTCACAGATCTCCTATATAGCTTTTGTTTAGGAGAGTCTATCTCACTGCTATACTTTTTTAGTTTTCTAGCCTCAATCTTCTCAGTCGATAGGGCTTCGGTTGCGATGTGTTTGAGTATCGGAGTCATCCAATTTGATTGTGTGTCTGTAGCACAGATATCTCTAGGCTCTTCTTAGTCGAGGCTCGACTATTCTTGGTATTTGATGAGGCCGCTTGAGACTTCATCAGAGGCTGGGGCTTCTCTGGCTAGCGCATCAACTCTTTTGTTGTTGTCTCGAGGGCACTGTAAAAGTTCGCACCTTTTGAACTTGCCTTTACGCTGAGTACCTTATTGCGGTAAGCTATCATGCGGGGGTCCTTGCTGTTGAGTCCCCTTTGACCTGGTTGACCACCAGTATTGAGTCCCTGTATGTCATTAGGCGGTCTATCCTGACCCTCAATGTTAGCTTTAGGCCGAACAGAAGGGCTTCGTATTCGGCCTCGTTGTATGATGTGGGGAAGCCGAAACTGACTTTTTTTAGGGTGAAACTGTTGAGAGAGCGGAGTGTGATCCCAGCTCCGCTTGCCTTCCCGGTCGACGATCCATCGCAGCGCAAAATCCATACCTAGACGCTTGAATCCGAAGATTGGTGGTTTGTCTTTGGCTCTTCTCCACCAGTGAACTCGGCAATGAAGTCCACCAGCGTCTGGGCTTTGATGGCGGTTCTCGAAGCATAGTTTATGTCAAACTGTTTGAATTCCAATGACTACTTAACCATCCTTCTGGATAGCTCGGGTTTATGCATTACCGAGCGGAACAGATTTTTGATCAGGACCGTTATAGAGTGGGCCTGAAAATAGGGCCTCAACTTCCTAGAGGATACAACCAGTGCCAGAGCTAACTTTTCTAGGTCCGGGTAGTGTGCCTCTGCTTTCACGAAGGTTTTACTGGTGCAAGACACTAGTCTTTGGGTCCCTCGGTCGTCTCGTATGAGGACTAAGCTGACAGCGTGCTTGGAAACAGATAGGTATAGTTAGAGTGTTTCCCCTATTGTAGGTTTTGAGAGTAGCTCTGGACTTTCCATGTATGTTTTCAAGCTCTGAAAGGCTTATTCGTACTCTTCACTCCAAGTGAACCCTTTGCTTCCTCTTAGTATTTTAAAGATGGGAAGGCACTTGTCAAACACCTTAGATATAAATCTGTTGAGTGCTACTACCCTCCCGGTCAGGCTCTAAACGTCTTTGATGTTGGCGGGAGCTTTCATGTCGATAAGGGCCTAAATTTTCTTTGGGTCAGCTTTGATTCCCCTTTTGTTCACTATATATCCTAGGAAATTTCTAGACTCAACTCCAAACGTACATTTTTGTGGGTTGAGTTTCATCTGGTATTTCCTGAGCTGATCTAACACTTCGACGAGGTCTTGTATGTGGTTGGGGCTGCAAAGGCTCTTAACCAGCATATTGTCAATGTAGATTTCCATGTTCCTATCTATCTGTTCTTTGAACATCCGGTTGACCTGTCATTGATAATGTAGCGCCAGCGTTCTTTAAGCCGAATGACATCACCCTATAGCAATATATCTATCTTTCAGTTATGAATGAGGTTTTCTCTTGATCTAGGAGGTGCATCAATATCTGAATGTAACCTGAATAGGCATCCATGCAGCCTAGTAAGTTGTGTCCAGATGTGGCGTCCACGATCTGATCAATGCGGCAGAGTGGGAAGCTGTCCTTTGGGCAGGCTTTGTTCAGGTCTATGTCCATTTCCCATTTTTCTTTTTTACAAGGATGATGTTTGCCAACAAATCGGGTATCGTGCTTCCTTAATCATGTCCTCATTGAGTAAACGTTGTACCTCCTCGTTTATGATTGCAATCCTCTCGGATGCCATGGGCCTCTTTTTCTGCCATATAGTTTTCCTCATGGGGTCCACCTCTAGGCGAAGGGTGATTATTGACGGGTCAACCCCCACCATGTCTCACATGGTCCAGGCGAAGATGTCCTGGTTCTTTTGTAGTAGCTTCATGAGTTGCTCCGCCAATTCTTTGCTCAAGCGGGACAACCCTGCTGTTGAGGGGGTTGTCGAGGTAGATTGTAATGGTTTCTTTCTCCGATTGGCCGCCATTGAGCGTGCCTCGAGGGCTCACTGGAGCTCGTTGTCTAGGATTGATTGTTCTTTCCTTGCTTATCGGGTGGAATAAAGAGTCATCTTAGTCGCGGGGCTAGACGCCAACTGAGAATCACTGGTGGTTGTGCCGTCATGTACTAACATTCCCTAGCAACTGTCTGGTAGCCCCTTAACGTATCGACCGCTTGGTTTGTTGGATACTTGATGCACTGGTATAGACTGGAGACTGCCGCTCCCATTTGGTGTATCCAGGGTCTCCCCAGGACTGCATTATATGCCGAAGGTGCATCGATCACTATGAACTCTTGAAACAAGGTTTTTTGAGTTGGCTTCTCTCCCACTATTATCAGTTGTATCCTTCCCACGGGAATCACTTTTCGCCACTGAAATTGATCATCGGACGATTATCAGGGGTTAACGCCTTCTACTTTAGTTGCATGCTATGGAGCGTACGGAGAAATATGACGTTCAGTGAGTTCTCAGTGTCAACCAAGGACCTCCTTACTTCCCAACTTGCTAGGGAGGTTGTTACCACCAAGACATCGTTGTGCGGGAGTTGTATGCCCTGGAGGTTTTTTTTCGTAAATACCAGTGGCACGAAGTGGTCACGCTTCTGAGCATACGACACCAGCTGCTTGCAGCATATCGCTTGGATCTTCAAACCTCGGAGAGCTTTTTCCTGGACCTGTTTGACAGTTCGGACTCGGAATGGGCTTTATGAAGCACGCATATCCTGTTGGCTGAAACTCCCTGGGCTCATATTCGCTCCTGGTTGTCCGTTCTTCTTCTAGGGTGATGTAGCTCTGCACTTCTCTTGCCAGGTTTGTCATACTTGTTGGTGGATCCAGAGTCAGGAAGTTATAGAACTTTCCTTTCCCCAGATTGTTAATGAAGGCTGAGACATTAACGATGGTTAACTCGCTGTTGAAGCGGGTTAAGTTCGCCTTCAATGTCTCGTCAGGCTTTTGTTTCATCGATCTAAGCATCTTTATCGTTGATAGAGCTTGACGTATGAAAAGTGATATTGGATCTGATTTGGGGTCCATCGGTGCTGTCGCTGTTCCGGGAGCGTCAGCTTGATGTCTGCACGTTATCTGCACTGTTGAGGGCGGTAAAGCAGTGCAAGGCCGAGCGCTCGATGTCTCCCCATTCTCTCCGTTGTTGCGTGATCTAGTGGTCACCATCTCTCTGTATTTCGAAAAGAGATGATGCTAGTGAAAGGTTAGGAACTTTGTCGTTTTCCACAGACGACGCCAAACTGATGCAGTCGTTTTCCGCTCCCTGCTTTAATCTAGTCCGTTGACCTGCACAAGGAACGCACGTGAGCCACGGACCACTGTTGTGGTGGCCGATGACACTCCGATGCTAAAGTTAGACAAGGATCCGAGGAAGGTGTAATGTTGTAAACAAAGAATTTGTAGCGTACTTTAGCGTACCAACCTCATGCCTTATTTATAGTGCAGGAGTTCTAATTCGACCAGGCCATCGATGGCGTATTTTAGGAAGAAGATTTTCGTATATATCTTTATCTAATTAGGAGTTGTGCTGTAGAAGGGAATTTCCCTGTTAGCCCTGTGCTCCTAGATACGCGGGATATACTTTCTAATCTCAGGGTAATCCGTAAGAGGAAGTTTCTCCGTGTGATATGTACTCTGGTATTTGCTTCCTAGTTGGAAGTGGAGGGCTGTTGTAATTGCCTATCAAAAGCTGATTCTCGAAATACTTGCCTTAGCAGGGCTTACGAGTATTGAGGATAGTTGTAAAACGCATGGGCTTAGCAAGCTGTAAGAGTTCGGGTCTATTTGGCGAACTGCATTGGACGGGCTTAGAACCGTTTGGGACGAATCGGTGTTGGGCCGACGCTGGGGCCCATAATTCTTCGAGATCATCATGACAAGTGTATGGCTCATAGTCACGACTAGGGGTGGGCACGGGACGGGATGGGACGAGATATACCCATCCCTATCCCATCCCGTTCATACGAGATCAGGACGGGACGGGATCAGCGTGCTGCCTGTGACTGCTGCGAAGATTATCATCATATAAGAGCGTGAAAAATAACTTTCTTATAATTAGATATAGATGTGACATGCAAATATAAGGGTAGCCTCTAAATCCCCTAACAATGAAGTCGAGTGGGCTGACTTTTAGAAAATGACATGATAAATGGGACCCACTAAAAGTATTGTGTCGCTGTGATGGCCTCCCAACTGATTTTACAATTTCATTACTGTGGGAAACAAAATTCATGGTTCCTTGACAAAATGACATTTCATCTTTTGTTAGGGAAGAAATATAGACATATTGGTGATGCTCTAACATATTCATAATGGTTTACCATCAATACATATATTGTAATTATAAAAATATATTTTTACAGCCCGGGGCATCTCAAATTCTTGGCTCCGTCCCTGAATGTTCCCTTCTGAATATGTATTACTCAGTTAATTTTTATTTTTCATCTTCACCTGTGTATTATCAATATTTGTAAGTTAAATAATTGGAGCCACTTTTATTGGGAATCTAAGCAACAGTCTACTATCTTTCTCTTGCTTAATGAATATTTATTTCTTGAAGTAACATTTCTGTTACCACTGCAAACACCATGAGTTTCTGTCAGTCATCTGTAAGTTTATATGAATAAAAATAAATAAATAAATAAATAAATAATAAATATTAATAATAAATATTAAAAAATTAGCTCGGGACGGGATTGGCAGGATTGAAAATCTCCATCCCATCTCATCTCATCACATTCTAGATCGGGACGGGACGGGATCGGGATGAAATTATTCAATCCCATTAAGACCCGAAAAAATCGGAACGAGATCGGGACGGGATCGGAATTGCGGAATGGGATGCCCACCCCTAGTCACGTCTGTGATACATCAATACTCAAGGCAATTTCACAATCCCAAGTGACCATATTGAGGGAAGATCTAATGGTTGCTAAATGTGTAGAGCCCTGTCTTTCAACATGTGGCATAGATGACCATTCGATATGTCTATTCCGAAAAAGATAAGTGCTAGAAGAAACTTATTAAATTGTTTCCACCAATTTTGTAATTGATGAATAAACTGGATCTTCTGCAAAGCTTTATCTTCCTTAAATTTCGGAAAACCTTGGACGATGACTTGAAATCGGTGCTATATCTTCAATCTTGACCTTCTATTTGTTTCGCTCATTAACTTTATCTTTCCTTTTCCTTGCTTTCTTCATCTGAAACTTGTGATGGGAATTGCGCGAGACAACAATTAGTCATTGGATATTGAAAGTATGGCATGGAGAGAATAGTAATGAAAAGAAAATAAGAAAAGATACTAAAAATATTAGTCATTTTTCTCTCTTTTGTTTATTTATTTATATTCTTCCTTGGTTTATATATAATGTGTGTGCGCATGCTACCCTAACATATATTTAAATCATCAAATTTCATTTTTTAGTTTGTGTAAAAGGAACATTTATTACCACCATTTTTTTATCACATCCCCCACAAAATAATCATGAGCTGGTTTTTATCTCAAATACCACCATGAAATCATAATTTAGTTAATCATTAATTTTTTATTTTTTTTTGCTTCACTATAAGTAATTTTTCTTTTCTCTTAATTCAGCCCGAGTTTCATCAACCTTATATTTTGATGAAATAGATCAATAAGAAACAAAAATGTTAAAATCTTTCATGTAAAATCTTACAAAATCATCTAACAATAACACTGGACCTATCTCATACGATACTTTATTTGAAACTGAATCCAAAGTTGGGGGTAGCTTCTTTGATTTTGGTTTGAATTATGGATTTGGGGTTTCTCGTATAATTCAATAATATGTTGGAATTTGGAAATGTTTTTGCAATTGGTCTACTGGAGCAGGTGGCGGTTTGATCAAGCTAAAATGTTTGAAAATTATCATTTTAAGCATCAATCTTGCTTTGAATGCATCAAAACCTTAGCACTATGTTATAATTACATGTTTAGTGAACCACTAAGAGATAATTATTGATTTTATAATATTTGATGCGAAAAATCTACTGTTATGCTTCGTCGTTGATCTATTTCTAAAATTATGCTTCATTGATTTGCATTGGAAGTGAAGAATATGGAGAAAATAAAACCCTACTAAAAGTTGACTCAATTTTTACCTGGTGGTGTCTATGATAAAAACCAACTAATGATTATTTATGTGTAGGCGTGATAAAAAAAGTTGGTGGTAATGTACGCTCCCTACCTAATTAACATGTTACATTGGTTCTTTTAACTATGCATGTACATGTTATGCGTGTATATGTGGGAAATATATAAAGAAAACCTTAAGAAAATGTGAAAAATATCAAAAATGAAATATTTGATTTTTTTTTTCCAGCAGGGTTTTGTTATCATGCCCAAGGCACTAGGAAGCGTCCTTAGCTCCTCCCTGCGCTTCGTGTCTCTTACAAGATAGAATAATTTTGGTCACACTGCATAGCAAAACTGAGCAAGAGATACCAGATTTGTTGAATTTGTGTATTGCAGTAACTTATTTTCAAAAACAAAAGTATTGCGCTACTTTATGCCTGAAGAGTCATGGTGGGAACCAAGGATGCACAGACTCTTCGGAAAACCCCCGTTTTAAGAGTCGGATACGTGTCGGACACTAACTCGCGTCCGACACGCGTTTGACACGTATCCGACACGCGATCAACGGTCAAGACACGTTGACTTAGACCGACACGGCTAGTGTTTTTTTTTCCTGTTTTTCTTGGTTTTTTTCGTTTTTCCTATTTTTCTCTGCTGGTTTTCGGAAGTAGTTCTTGAAGAAACACAAGTTCTACTGCACTCAATTGCAATCGCCAATTCTTCGATTCCTTCAATCGGGGAGAGGGGTTGCTTCAATTAGAGCACATCTTCACGCTGTACTCAATCTGAGGGTTCTTGACTGACATTTTCATTTGATGGTACATCAGACGTCATCAAGGTCGTTTCTTCCCTCGCTCTAAATTAGATACAATACACACAAAAAATGGTGTTTTGCTATATAATTTCTCTGTAATTTGATTTATTTATTTCTGATGACTAATTTGCTTTTAGATACACAATTACACATTATTTTAAAACAATTTGTAAATTAGATACACTCCCCAGTAAATTTTGACTATCCAAGCATCTCTGTAAATTTTTCTATCTCTCTTGTTATACTCTTCAGGCTAATCCTATTCAATCATCTCGCTACAATCGATCCCAATCAACCAATCATTTACCAACTACTAGGAATTTTTATCCTAGGCCAACACTTCCTGATATGCAATATGAGGAAAAATCTCTCCAAACATTTGGATCATTTTCTACATGTAACATCTATACTTGGAATATAGATGGTCTCTCTGAATAAAGAAGATATCATTGAATTAACACAAGAAATGATTATGATGGTCTCTGCTCATCGCAATGAACACAAATTTGATCAAAGTATTGTGCAAGTGATCATTGCTGGATTTTCTGGACAATTGAAAGGATGGTGGGATAATTATCTCACTCCTACTGAACAACAATATGTCTTAACTGCTTTTAAGGTTGATGTTGCTGGTCAGCCTATAAAACTGAGACAGGTGAAAACATTTCTGACGTTGTGTCAACCTTGATTTTCACTATTTTTCATCACTTTATAGGAGATCCTTCCAAATTCCAAAAAAAATCTAGAGATCTTCTTATGATTCTCAAATGTCCTACACTTAGTCATTTTCGTTGGTACAAATATGTTTCCTTAAGAAAGTCATGCTTCAATCTGAGGCTAACAATCCTTTTTGAAAAAGGAAGTTTCTTTCAGGTTTACCTCCCATTTTTGCAGATACAGTTCGTGACAAACTGCAACTCCAGTATAATGGAGATATTACATTTGATAGGCTTACTCAAAGCCTAACTCAAAAGGCAAAATATTTCAGGTCCTAAGGAACTTGGATCATTTTGCCAACAGTATGGTTACGAGTCCATCAAAGCTCCTTTTACCAAATCTCGCCAAAAGTACATGTCACATCCTGCGCGAGCCTTTAAGTCCAAAAGGCTTTATGGCCCAAAACAACACAAAACCTACAACAATTTTTATACCAAGCCCAAACGGCATGGTACCCACAAGCCCAAAACCTTTACAAAAGCTAAAGGCCTGATTGTTCAAAAGCCCATTTGTTACAAATGTGGTAAGTCTGGTCAAGGTCCTGAAGAAATTAAGCATATGTTTACCAAATTGTTAATCAATTCTGACTTGGATGATAATTCCTCAGATGATTTCCAAGTTTATCAAATGAGGTATGATTCTGACTCATCTAACGACTCAGAAGTCTCTGATCAGGATCATTGTGCTAATGCTTGCACTTGCAACACATTTACCTCTGTCAACATGCTCTCTAAATCAAAAGAAATTAGTATTCTTTTGGATTTTGTTGAACATATTGACGATCCTCAATTAAAAACTGATTACCTAACTCATATAAAAACACTATTACAAAAAAACCCATTCCTGAGATTATAAATCCATTTTATAATCACAAAGAAATCATAAACAAATTTCGAGCTCCTCAACGATCTGTTCTATTTCTAATTTACAAGCTGAAGTTAGCATCATGAAAAAAGAGATAGCTCAACTCAAGCAAGGTCAAACTTGTCTTGAACAACAACTTATGAATCAACCGATTCATAATGACACATCTCTTCCCATTTCGGATGAACCTTTAACTTCTAATCAAAATCAGGAAATTGATCCTTCTTTTCTAAATGAAATCACTACAGTTAAATTTCATAAGTGGTATATAAATGTATCTCTGGTTATAAGCCACGATTATACAATTAATATCATTGCTCTTGTTGACTCTGGAGCTGATCTTAATTGTTTTGCTGAAGGATTACTCCCTTCTCAATATTACAAAAAAACAAAATAGAAATTGTACACTGCAAACAATGTACGTTTGAAATTAAAATTAATTTAAACTTACAAATGTTCATATCTGTCAAGATGGTATCTGTATTAAACAGGATTTCATGCTAGTTAGGGATATGGCTTAACAAATCATATTGGGCACTCCTTTTTTAACTACAATTTATCCGTTTAATGTTACAGATAAAGGTATTCATACCAAGATTCTTGATGGAGAACTTACTTTTAAGTTTCTCCTCAAAACTAAAATTGCTGAAATTAATTCTTTGAAAACAAAAGAATTTTTTTATCAATTTTATTTCACAAAAACTTCAACATATTAATTTTCTCAAAACTGAGATTGAGCATCATCGTATTGATGAACAGCTCAAAGATCCTAGTATACAAACTCGCATTGTTCATTTTCGTGAACAATTGCTTTCAGCACTCTGTTCTGATCTTCCAAATGCTTTTTGGCACCGAAAGAATCATATGGTCAGACTACCATATGACCCTTCTTTTTGCGAATCTCAAATTCCTACAAAATCTCGACCAATTCAGATGAACTCTGAATTAATGGAATTTTGTAAGGATGAAATCAAAGGATTAATTTCCAAGAAGTTAATCACTCCTTCCAAATCCCCGTGGAGTTGTTCAGCCTTTTATGTTCGCAAAGCAGCAGAACATGAAAGAGACACTCCTTGCCTAGTTATCAATTACAAACCCCTTAACAAGGTTCTACAATGGATTAGGTATCACATACCTAATAAAAGAGATCTTATTAAGAGGTTATGCTATGCCAAAATTTTCTCTAAATTTGATCTCAAATCTGGATATTGGCAGATCCAAATCCATCCCCATGATCGCTACAAGACAACTTTCAATGTTCTTTTTGGCCAATACGAATGGACGGTCATGCCATTCGACCTTAAGAACGCGCCAAGTGAATTCCAAAATATCATGAATGATATTTTCATTTATTTTTCCCAATTTTCAATCGTGTATATCGATGATATACTTATCTTATCTGAATCCTTAGCTGATCATTGGAAACACTTGTGTCAGTTTTACAAGATCATCAAAACAAATGGTTTAGTTTTATCCTCAACCAAAATTGATTTATTTCAAACAAATGTTCGGTTTTTAGGCCACAAAATCCATCATGGAATGATCACTCCTATTTCTAGGGCAATTGATTTTGTTGATAAATTCCCTGATGAAATCAAAGACAAAAATCAGTTGCAACATTTTTTAGGTTCTTTAAATTATGTTGCAAACTTTTACAAAAATCTTAGATCTTACTTAAGCCCTTGTTTGCAAGACTTAAGTCCAATCCAAACCCATGGTCTTCGGCCCATACTCAAATAGTTTGACAAGTCAAAGCCCATGTCAAGAGTCTTCCTTGCCTAGGAATCTCCAATCCTGTCGCATTCAAAATTGTAGAAACAGATGCGTCTAATGTAGGGTACGGTGGTATTCTCAAACAGGGTCTTCTTAAGTCTACAATCATCCAATTGGTCCGATACCATTATGGTATTTGGAATTCTGCCCAAATCAACAACTCCACTGTAAAAAATGGGATTTTATCAATTGTTTTGTGCATCATGAAATTTCAAGATGATTTGATCAATCAAAAGTTTTTACTGCGAGTTGATTGTAAATCTGCAAAAGAAATTTTAACCAAAGATGTTTTAAATCTTGTTTCAAAACAGATTTTCACCCGCTAGCAAGGACTACTATCAGCTTTTGATTTTGAAATTGAATATATAAAAGGAGAAAACAATTCTCTGGCAGATTTCCTGACAAGAGAATTCCTTAAAAAATGAGCTCCCAGTCCTCTTCTTCCTCTAGACCTCCTCCTTCACCCAAACCTCAAACAAAAGCCCAATATGCTATGAAGCCTTCCGCTCCAAAGCATCAAGCCCCTCTTTCTTACGCCCTTTCTCTTACAAACCCTTATTAATCTTTGTCACAAGCAGAAGAATCAAACTCTACTGCCATGACAAGTTTTACAAAACCAAAATCTACATCAGCCCCAAATCCTTACCTTACGAAACCATGTCTGGAACAACTCACCTTAGTTGAACCAGTTTTCTATTCCCTTACAAAAGAACCCCAATTGATCGCAAAAAATCTTTTTGCTCTAAATGCTCCTTTTGAAGAAGCTGACATCCTCAAAGCCCAAGAGTTCTATGAGTTCATACTGGTCGATTCTGACTTAGTATTGATTACTCACCACAGAGATCCCTCTCATCCAAAGAACATCACCCACTCCAAATGTCAAATTCTACAAATTCTGTCTGAAGCCGACTAGAAGCAAAATCTTCGTTTTCACAAGAAGTTTTCAGTCAACTACCTTCCGGCATCTTACAATTATCTTGACTACTATAAACAAGCTTGGTCCAGATCTTTCTTTTTGTCATCACAAAACTATTCCCATTCCCAGTTCTTCTTGTTCTGCAAGAAGTTCTCTAAAAAATCAGTTCCCTTATGGTTTCAACACACTTGGTGGAACCATTTCGAACCTTTACAAGACATCTTACCACCTCCAATCAATGAAGGATGACAAGTTTTCAAATTAAAGTTCAATCCGCCAATACTAGCTACAGAACAGGTATTGTCACTTTGGTTCTTCATCAAATTCAATCTCTCATGGATCTGTTGTTGGGAGTTTCATGTTATAACCTCGACTATTTCTAATATTTTTTACTCGTCATAATGCATTCTAAAGTAACCAAACCATAATCCCATCATCAACCCACTATTTCACAAACTAGGCTCAACAATCATAGAAAAAAATAATATGACATAAGCCAGACCTTTCCAATTTTGGAAATAAGACACAAATGAATTGGAAAAACATATTTACATGTACGTGTTGCAAGGGAATCCATTCTTTATCCCATTTTTAATTTTGAAAAAACTTAATTGAAGCATACATTTTAATGGAAACCAACTTAAAATATACACTCAAGAAAATTTGAGTATTTTAGTTTGTTTGAACTTGAAAATAAAAATCTTTATTTGCTAATTTGTTGATTATTTAAGATTTTGAGCTTCAATGTTATAATTTCTTATATTTGTATCCTTAGGCAATGCATAGAGTTATAGAAGATCGCATAGGAAAATTGCAATTTCATTGTACAAGTTAATGGTATTACAAGTAGAAGATGGAAATTCTCAAACTTGAGGAGGCCAACAAACCACTCTTAATCTTAAAACAATTTTACTTTGAATAAAATATTTTGATATGTTTATAAAAATAACCAAGTGCTTAAATGATGAAACGCACACCTTTATCATGTGATCAGACATTATCTTGTACTCCTAGCTTAAAAAAAAGCACTATCAATTTAAAAAAATTTCAGTAACAAGTATTATCCGAATGTTACGTTATATTATCTTCTTTAGTGAACCACCGAAGACAGAACCCCAAATGTAAAAGACCAACTATCATATATAGGAAAATGGAAATCTAATTGGCGAGGAAACCAGCGAGAGGGAGAGATGCAACCCTCCATCCCCCCTCCCTCGCTGGTTTCCTCGCCATTTAGATGGGTCGAAAACAAGAAGCCCAATCAACCATTTGTTATTTTTGTATTGTTTCATTCGAAGTTCTAGTGATGAACGTGGAAGACCAACTCATCAAAAGAAAACAAACAATAATTTATCAGTCACGTGCTTCTCCTGTGAACTGTCTATTCTTGGGGTCATAACCAGGAATTAAACATGGCAATTCCATACTTTCTAAGCTTTCTGTGCACTTACTATTAGTCACATGCTTTGGAAAGAGCATTTTGATTAATATATTATTATTTGATCAATCTTATCTGCAATTTAACATATTCTTTTTAGGTTGTCAAAAAAAAAATCTCTTTTAATTACAGGTGGGGATCCCATGCAGCAATTTCCATTCTATCTTGATTCTGTCCCATCCCGTCCCCTTTTAAGTTTTATTGAGATTGATCAATCCCATTTCGATCTAGAGTGGGATGGGATCTGGATGAAAATTTTCTATCCCGCCCATCTCGTCCCATCCCGATTGAATTTTTAATATATATTATCAATAATTTTTTTAGTATTTTTATTAGGAATGCTCTTGTAGTTGGGGGTGAGTAGTATTTTTCATCTTTGTAACGTGCAACTTTCTATTGTGTGTATCTTTTATGTTTCCAAAATATACTTACATTCTACGAAAACATTTAGAATTTCATTAGAATTTAGTCATATACTACTCTAAACAGAGTTAATTATTCATCATAGTTTGATCTTGAATTCGTAAAATTGATATTTATAAATACTTACATCAAATTTGTTTAACTTATATTACAAACTTGACATCAACCAGAGGAATTTGTCGTTGCTCGTACGTACATGGGCCTATTGCTTTCCGCCCAGGCGTTAGTTTCAAGTTGTATTTTGTACTTTTCTTTACTTAGAAATTAAAACATTCTAATCTCGTACCGTCTGGAACCCGTTTGGAATTAGATGAGGTCAGGATGAGTTCCATCCCGTCTTGTGCCCACCCCTACTATTAATATTTAATTTCATAAATAGTTGAGTTCATGTTATAATCTCAACTATTTCTAATGTAGTTTACTCGTCATAATGCATTCTGAAATAACCAAAAATAATCCTATCATTAACCCACAATTTCACAAACTATTTCCCAATCCATCCGAGTTTTACTTGAGCTCATGAAAATTTTGAAGAACTGTGGATTAATATATATATAAAATAATGTGTTTAGGTTTCAAGTAATTTTTATCATGCATCCCATTATATAAATTACGTTTGCGGAAACGATCATTACGTTTTGATGCATATCTCAAGGAACACATATCAAAATGATATGGTATCAATTATCTTACAAGTTACAATTTTTTTTAAGTTGTTCGTTGACCTTTTTTATTTTGTTTATTATCTATGCTTGAATGCTACATATTGACCGTATAGGGTTAATCAAACTAGGTCCGAAAGCTACAATATATTGTCACTTAATATCCTCGTCGCTTCCATCTCGCATGGGGATTTGTTTTCACTTCTTGTTCTCCCTCCTTGCTACTTATCTATATCTGCACAGGTAGCAAACGTGAGCCAAAGACCACCGTGTGGCGGTTGATGGCACTCCGATGCTTAAGTTAGATAAGGCTTGGGAGAGACTTAAAACTGTAAACTGGGATTATGAAGCATACCTCAAGTTCATTGACCATATCTCATTTTTATAGTGTAGGAGTCCTTGTTTGGTTAGGCCTTTGGAGGCGTAGTTTAGGAAATAGATCTTGCTGAATATCCTTTCTTAATTGGGAGTTGTCCATGCAGGATAGTTTTCCTACAAGACTCGTGCTCCTAGATTTGCAGGAAAAATTTCCCTTTCTGAGTGTTGTCCATGTAAGGAAGTTTCCTTACCCAACTTATATTCTAATATATGTTTCCTAGTCGGATCCAATTTTTTGCTGGCCTGCCAGTCTTGGGTAGATCTTTCAGATACTTGCCTTAGAGGTCTTATAAGTATTGGGCATGACCGCATAACGTGTGGGCTTAATGGCTTATTGCAACTCGGATTCTACTATTTGGATTCTGCCAATAATGAGCTTAACATTGTTCGGGCCTCACTGGATTGGGCATGCAATCGGGACTGCTTCATTTTGTTGACGAGATTATCATGACACGTGTACGGTGCTGATTAGATGACGGTTTGATATATCATCAGCTACTCCCCCCGAGTTAGTGAGTCATCTTATCGATCCACTAGGTCATTTCATGAAGCTACTATACAGTCATGATGATTGAGTCGGAGTTGATTCCTCGAGCGACAAGTTTCGTTAATTGAGCGTGCGCCAGCTTGAAAGAAGGAAATGCGGGAGTTCAATTTTCTATATAGATCTCCTGCCTGTAGAATGCAACTATTTTACTCTTTCGATCTTAGAGGTTATGTTTTGTTGTATTGCCTTCTGTGCTTTTGACTTTGCTTAACCTTCGTATTCGAAAGCTTGTACTTTTTTTCATGGCGCGTCGAAACCAGCTTTATGATGAGACGTTCGCTAAAGGCCATATTTTTTTAGGAGAGGTTGCTCTCTGAATCTGATCTGGAAGTCCTTTGTAAAACATATGGGATTTCTGATGATCTAGTGCTTTGCACTCTAGGCGTTGATCTAACGCCATTGTATCCTCCTTATGGGTTTATCTGTCTTCACCGAGGTATGATTCAATCTGGCCTCCGCTTTCCTGAGAGTTATGCTTCAGTCTGTCTTCACTGAGTGAGTTGACTATTTTTCCGGTCTTGCATGTGTTAACTGCGTATTAGATTGATCTGTTGCGGTTTTTGCAGGGAAATTCCCAACTTCGCCACTTTTTGCTGAAGATAAAGCCACTTGGATGCGTTCCGCGACATGACTCATCTAGAAGTGGAGGATGTCGTTAGGCCTTCTAATGTCGAGCCAGTGGTTTGTGGGCTCATTGGCACATGGCTTCCACTCTTTTTCGAATTAAGAAGCACAAGCTCGAAGGTGTGTCTGCTTCGAAGAAGAGGAAACTTCCCAAGATAAAGGTTCAAAGCCCTTTGAGGAGAGAAAATAGATGAAGTGCTTTCTTCTCCTATGCATTTGAAGAGGTCTCATGCTTTGCCTAGATCTATCCGCAGGCACTTGGCTTCGTCCGAAGGACGTGATGTTGTCGGGTAAAGGCCTAATGAAACTACTATTTCTAGGAGGCATGATGCTCAAGTGTGGCTCCTATCTCCCTTCCTAACTTGGAGAGGAAGTATCTAGAGATTGTTGGCATAGAGGATTTGACCAAATTGAGAACCAAGCAGGCAGTGTTTCTAAATCAAATGCTACTGCAGGCACGCATGGAAGCTTCAGATGGTCGTCCTTTTCAATAAAAGACTTTGTGTTCCGCCTTTCTCTGGATCATGGACATGTTAAATAGTCGTCCAATAGTCGGTATCATGGCGAACGATCTCCTTCTTGTCGCAAGACATCGTGAAATGGTACTTAAGTCACAATTTGAGTCTAAATTTGATATTGATTTTTTGCTGAAAGAGGGGTCGTGGCTCATTTGCCTTTTGTGAATGTTCCAGCCAAGCCTTTTTTAAATGTCAGGAAATTGAAAGCGACCAAATAGTCACTTGTTATTGTGATTACTTACTTGATTTATCACCTTTTCAATCTACTACAGAGGCTATGGTGGTCAAATGCGAAAAGATGTTGATATAGATTTCACGCATGAAGTGACAGTTTGTATGGTTTTTTTTTCAATAAAGTTACATCAGTACCAGTGTTCCATGAGCGTTTGGATCAAGACCCCAGTGTTCCATGAATGTTTGGATCAAGCCCTCTAATGAATTAGCAATGCATATAAAGCGTGAAGTGGCAATCTGCATGGTTATTTTCCAATCAAGCTAGTACCTACAGTTTTCCATGAGCATTTGGATCAAGTTCCCTGACGAATCACAACGTTGACAAAAATACTAGGAAATTACTTGCTATTTTACTACAATTTGGTTTCTCGCTTGGAAAAAAAAGGATATAGTCAAATAACAACATATTGGAATTGCTTGGCAAGGTTGAGCAATTAGACTTAGGAATTTTTGTTGTAATCTAAACAACCAAGCTTTCTCTTTTATCACTTTTGTTTGATATGTATATACTAGTGTATTATCCATGTCATTCTGCACGATAAAAGTTTAGCATTGAAATAGTTATACAAAGTTTAGTCATTTTATTCTTATCACCCACACGTTTTTTGTAAATCCGTACTTGCAAACATAATACCATCAAGATTTTTTTTTCATTTTTTTAAGGCAATTGCATTGGTAATTGGTTTCATAGGAAAAATATTTAAAAAAAAACATTTCAATGATACCAAATTTGTTAAAATGCAACAACCATGTAGGTAATAATGTGTATTTTTAGTTTTAGAAAGAAAAAAATCTATCTCCGCCACATGTACATTCCACAAACTCATTTTAACTTTGGAAATCACTCTGACTAAGGGCAATTTGGGCTTTTAGGGGTTTTCTAGTAGTTTGCTCTTTTACAGGGATTTTGGGATGCAGGATTTGATTCCTCTCTAATGTGGAACGACATTTTTACGCCAATTTTGTCTCTCCCGTGGCGGCTTCTCCAACCGTTCATGGTGGATGGAGCTCAATTGGGATGGGTGGCTGCTTGGCGCCTCATCCGACTTGCCCCTTTTGCAAGTTCTTGGTAATTTTCATGTGGGAAATATGAAGGACACCCCCATTTAGGGGACAAGATTTAGGAATGATGGTTCACCAGCTATTGCTCTGACGGATGCTGACGATAGCAATGGCGTGGCTTTCATGAGGAAGCATGTGATAGTTTTAAAATTTTCAAGTAATAGACCTACCCTTGAAGCTATTCGTGACTCTATTCATAGGTCTAGGAGATTACAAGTGATTTTTCCTATCGGTTTGTTGGATCCTAGACATGTTTAGGTACAACTGTAATCGGAAGAGGAGGCTAAAAAAGTTTCATCACGTGACTCTTTTCTGATTCGCGGAGTGTGTCTTAAAAGCTTTTAGGTGGCATGCAGAGTTCAGTTTGCAAGCATATCCGGTTGTTGTTTCGTTGTGGGTTGAACTTCCAAGTCTCACACTTCAGTTTTTTCACCATCTAATATTGAAGGCTATTGGGAACTCATTCAAAGGTTTTCTATAGATATTTTATAGTACAAGGTGCTTGACGAGACCAAATGTTGCACGAATGTGTGTGGAGATGGATCTTTTTCATCCTCTATCAACAAGAGTTGGGATAGATAGGGGAATAAAGGTTTCTGACAATGACTAGTATTCTTGGGTTTCAAGTACCTTAATAGGTCATGATGTATCAGTTTGTAGAAGGAAACTCGGGCTAAATTGGAAAAAATGCTGATTTGAAGAAAAATATGCTCAGGAAAGAAAACAGGTGTACAGACCCATTGTGAAAGCTAGTATGGAGAATGAAGAATAAGGAGTTGGACCGGGGGTTAAGGAGGCTAGGAAGATAGTGGAGGATGTGGGGGTCAGTGGTGCAACAAATGAAAATGGAGAAGAAATTTTGAGCCAAACAAAAGTGGAAGATGCGATGAATGTTTTACAACAGCCAAACATTTGCAAAGTGTCTAATTTGTTTGGTGCGTTGGCTGATGTGGGGGATGATGATGAACTCTTAGACACCAACTCAGTTGATATTCAATGCATGAACAATCGCCAGGGAGGAAGAACTGAATCCAGTGGGTCGTGATGGAGTTCTGAACAATGAGAAAGAAATATGTTCCGAAAGTCGCAGAAAGGAAGACCTTTTCAACAAATTCGGGGATGACCTTTAGAACTAGGATACTCTAACAATGTCATTGATAAGGCGATTAGAGCGGTGAAACAGGGGGATGAGAATCAGGTTGTAAGTGCAGAGAGTGGTAAGAACTTGGGGGTTGATCATCTAACAAAGGTAGAACTAAGTGTTGCTTCTTTGTTGGTGGACAACTCGGAATTGAAGAAGGCGGATGAGTTGGCTAGCCAGATGGCAATGGAGACAGTGGGAGATGAGGTTAAATCGACTAACAAGAAGGGGCAAGGTACAGGTGGATATATAGCAGACTCGGGGCATGGAATTCAGCTACAAGGAGGTAATAGAGTGGCAGTGCGTAGGCGAAATAAGAAGAGGATCACCAATAAGTCACTCGAGAGCACTAGTGATGGCAACTCGATTTTGGCATCTTCGAAATTGGTCTAGAGGAGACAACCATGAAAAACTTGGATGCATGTACTTTTTTCTGAAAGTAAGCAGGGGCATCAAAAGAGAAAATTGGTTGGAGTGGCTTTCCCTCTGGGAGAATGTTGGTTGACTAGGCAATCCGCCCTTCCTCAGTTGAACGATGGTTGTCAACTTTACGTTTAGGAATGCTCGGGAAGTTGGGAACATGGCTACTCGAGGGAGGCCTACAAAATTGGTGTATGAACATAAAGTTAGATTTCAGATGTTAGCGGAGCCAATGATAGATGCTAGTAGATATTTGGAAGTTCGTAATAAAGTTTGTCTCTCGAATTCGCATCTAATGAAGTGGGAGAGGAAAAATTTGGTTGTTATGGGATAAGGATACGATGATATCTATTTTGGATATGATGGATCAGGTAATGCATTATCAAGTAAATGACTACTTGGTGAATAGGTCTTTTATGGTGTCATTTGTTTCTGCCAAATGTTTAATTGAGGAAAGAAGATAATTGTGGGATAACTTGGAGCAATTTGCATTGAATTGTGTGTCTCCTTGGATGGTAGGTGGAGACTTTAACATAGTAGTTAATGTACAGAAAAAGTTGGGAGGTGTTTCGTCTTCGAGGACTAGTATGTAGAAATGCTCGTCGTGTTTTGAGAACTATGGATTAGTAGATTGTCTTTTCTTGTGCCCACTTTTACTTGGTGCAACAACAAAAGAGGTAGGGATCGAATTTGGGCGAGATTAGACAGAATCTTAGTTAACATTGACTGGCTGACATAAATGCCCAATACTAGGGTGGAACATCTTCATAGGCCTTGTTTCGATCATTCGAATTTATTGGTTTCCTTACCTATTCAGACGAGAGCAAGTACATCTCCTTTTAGATTCTTAAACATGTGGAATTTTCACCCTTTTTTGATGATCTAGTGGGATGTTGAGATTGGTAAAATGAGAACACTTGATAGGGTAGATGTCAAGATGAAGACCCTTCGGGGCACCATCAAAACGTGGAATAGGGAAACTTTTGGTAATATTTTCAGTAGAATCAGATCTTTGGAGGAAGAAATGATGCAATGGGTGTCAATTATGTTATCAGGCTGGGAAGAAAATGCTAGAAATAGTACAAATGTTGATGCCAATTTGAATGTGAATGCAGTTTGTAATCTTAACAGGTGTCAGGTAGAATACAAAATTGCTTTACACCAGGAGGAAATGTATTGGAGACAAAATTTTGGGAAAAAAAAAGATTAATGAAGGTGATGCTTACACTAATTACTTTTTTGTGTCTGTGAAATCCAAACAGAAAAAAGGGTAATTGATAATATTTTACTCCCTTCGAGCAGATAAATCTTGAATTCAGAAGAAATCCTTTATGAAGCAAATAATTTTTTCTAGGCTTTGCTTACTTCTCAGGGGGTTTAAGAATTTAATGAACTTTTAGATTGTACTCCAGATATAATGTCTGCTTCGAACTGTATTGGTTTAGTAAGGGCCCCTACACTGGAGGAGATTAGACAGGTAGATTTAGCATTCTGATAAATAACGCTCCTAGGCCAGATGGTTTTACATCTAGTTTCTTTCAAGCCAGTTAGGAGCTTACTAGATTTGATGTATGGGAGCTAATTAAAGAATTTTCTTCCTGAAAAAGCGCTTCCGGTGGCATTTACTACAAATTTGATAGTCAGGATTCCTAAGGTAGATACTCCAAACAACTTTTTAGATTTCGGGCCTATTAGTCTCTATATGTCATTTACAAAATCTTCAGCAAGGTTTTGTGTAGTCGATTAGCCAATTTGTTGCCAGAGTGTATCTTAGGAACAAGGCGGTTTCGTCAAAGGCATGTCTATTGTGGAAAATATCAGACTGGCACAGAAGTCACTTCAAGAAATCTATCATTTACCAACAAAAAATTTTCTCTAAATTTTAATTTCCTTGTTAATATGTTATTATTGTCAACAAAAAAAAATCATTGTAAAGCCATAAACTTGTTACCTTTTCCAACAAAATATATTTTGTGGGAAATTTCCTTGTTAAATAGGTGGCAGGAAGCATATATTCCTTCCAAACCTAATTTCCCACCGAATTGATTTAGCAATGACAAAAAAATTATGGCCATAAAATACTAGTTTCTTGGTAATTGTGGCATCATTTAGACTGAAATATTTTGTTGCTAAAGACTAATGATTTGGTTCATTGATAACACTTATTCATTTGGACTGAAATATTAACACTCATTTATCTCTATTTAATAAAGAAATGTGTTTTCCTAGATAATAATTACATTATTAGTAATGATTCGGTTCATTGATAATGATTAATAATTTTTCCATTAGTTTTTTTCTTGTTAAAGCTCGTTTACTAATTTATAATAATAAAGTAATATTTTGTTGAAAATTGTTACAC
Organism: Berberis vulgaris; assembly: GCA_963556465.1. NCBI lineage: Eukaryota > Viridiplantae > Streptophyta > Magnoliopsida > Ranunculales > Berberidaceae > Berberis > Berberis vulgaris. The sequence goes on from OY747136.1 coordinate 63,320,150, forward strand.
TATTGGCAACATTTTTTTATTTTGTTGGAAACCATATCTTTTTTTAATAAAATTTCTATAGCAAAGAAATAATAATTTGTTGGTAATTATAACCTTGTTGGTAACAATTTGTTTTCGTAGGTAAAAAGTGATAATTACTTTCCTGAAAACCTATTTCTCGATAAAGCTCACTAACTATTTTATAACGACGAATCATTATTTTGTTGGAACCTGAAAAATCATCAAATAACATTTCTTTAACAATCAAATTTTATTTTATTGTTAATTATAATATTATGGTAACAATTTATTTCATTTCTAAAGATTGATAAAATTTTCAGTGAATTTTTTTCTTTTTAAGGCTTGTTTTCTTATTTACAACAATTTAATTATATTTTAATGGGGATATAACCAATTTCAATAACATATCTAGCAATGAAATGCTATAGTATTTCGTTGCTAATTATAATGGTGTTATTATGGAATTCTTTACATTGCTAAAAGTGGTAAATATTTTACATAAAACTTAGTCATTAAAATATTTAGTCGTAATTTATAGTGACGATATATTATTTATTGATCCATATTATATATGTAGCAATGATTTTTTTTATTGCAAAAGAAGAGTAATTTGATTTAATAAGCTATAAAGTTGCATCAAACAAAATTTATTCAAATAGCTCAACTGGTAAAGATTGCAATAGATGTACTACAGGTCAGGAATTCGATCCATGTTGAGCCTAAAAATAAATTAATAATGTACACCATCATATATGGAATTTCATAGTGGGTATTAACACCAAGAACGGTGTTTTTAAAGTTTGGGAGGTAGATTGGGTGTTATAAGAGCCGAGAATGATAAATTGTTTTGGTATATAGATTTGTTTTCCCAACGAATACATTTTCCTTGAAAATCCCAATATTTTCCAACAATTTTAATTTTTTACCAACAAATTTCCTTGGTAATTGTTAACGGTATCTATGACAAGTTTCATTGATATACATGCATTTTACCAACAAAAAGTTCTATGATAAAGGTAAATAGTTTTTCCCACGACAATTTTCCTTGATGATTTTAAGCTTTTTCGAGAAAAAAATTCATAGGTAAATAAAAGTTTTCTTAGAACAAAACAATTTTTTGGTAAAGTTTTTTTATTTTTACCTACAAATTTCCTCAGTAATTGTCAGTAGTACCAGTACTATGTTTCCTTGACTTATCATCCGCTTTAACAACAAACAATTTAATTCCTTGGTAAAAACCTTTAGCTAGGGAGATGTCGCCACAAACCTAGTAACTATTTTAGCCCTCCCAATTCCTTTCTTATTACAATAAAAAAAAAAAACAAAGGGTTATTACCTTTTAGCCCTCATTAATTCAGGGATAACCCTAGATGGGTGTCACTAATTGTGTAAATTCCACCTAACCCCCATTTTAGCCGTTGGCCGTTAAGTTAACTGGGTTGACTATCATAAACCATTAGATATTTTGAAATGCCTGAAATACCCTCATGTGCCAAGCACGTGATGGATACCAAACAGGAAATGCTAGAATATTGTGGGTGCCAAACGGTAAAAATAAACAACTAAACATTTTTTTTCTTTTTGTAAATCAAGCTGTAATCTGAATATTAAGTTGCCATTTATTTTTCCCTTCTTCTTCCTTTTTCTACGATTTTGTCCGTCTATGCCCCTGCTTCTCTTCTCTGCAGCAGACACCACACATTGCCACGACCATCGACTCCACTCATCTTCTCCATCTTAATGTTTTCTGTTTTCTGGGTCTTGTTTTTTTTAACTCGGGGTCTTCATCTTTATGTTTCAGGTTTTGACATTTTGTTTAGAGAGCATCAATTCTGTGGTTCTCTACAAATTTTCTTTACAAAACACAGTGATTTTGGGTTTTCAAGGTGCAGTTTTGGAAGAAAATTTTTTATCACGAAGTCCATCAGATGAGGAACATGCAGATGATAATGCAAGCGAGAATTTTGATACTTTGAGTGACTCATCTTTACAACCTTATGACTTGTCAGATGATGACATGGATCTAAAAAGAAAGTTCTCTCAGCTTATTGACATTGTTGGAGCTTTAAGGAAACCTGACGATCCAGATGGTGAAGAGAAATTTTAGGTTTCTGTTTTTAGTCAAGTCTTTGTATTTAGTTTGAATAAGTACTAGTAGGTCCTAGTCTTTAGGATATGGGTTTAGTGTCCCTTATTCTTTGCTAATTGTTCATCACGTTTGCTAGTCTTGAGCTGGTTTCCCTCGTTCTGTTAACAATGTAAATGGCTATTTATAAGCCTAAATTGCACAATATGAGATATCATCTTTCAGAATTGTTGAGCATCTTTCATCATTCTGTGCTCTTATTAAAAGGAAGAGCACGACTACGGTGCACTGGTTTGGTGCCTGGTGGCGGCACTGTAGAATCAAGGTAAAAAGAAAGAAAGTAGAATAGAATTTTCTGATTGCATTAATTTTCTCTTACAACTAATCATAAGGGTTTTTTTTTTTTTTTGCCTGCAGTTTTCTTGACATAATAGAGTGCTTGAGTAAGAAAGAAGATTCCGAAATTAGCAGTTCAAACTAGAACGGAATTTTCTCATTAAAAAGAAACGAAGTACAATAAAGCAAATCACAATTTATTGATCATGGCATGGCGGGCAAGGATATCACTCATTCATCACAGCAGGATTGACTGATCCAAGTCCCTTCCTGCAGTTCTCCGTAGAGATGAAGGGGTCGACTACCTTATTCACCTTAAATACCTGCTTCCACTTATTCCCAGATCCCTTGGTAGTAATAGTTATGTTATGCACGTACCACTGAACATTAGGGTCTAATCTCATCTTATAAACTATGATGCCACAGAAATTGGCAGGAACACAAGCCTGTTTATTTCTAAACTTGTCAACTGAGTTGGGTAAGAAATAGGTGTGGCCAGGACCCATAGCACCCCAGTCCTTCACCAAATCAACTATATTGAGTCTATCGACACCCACAGCGGCAGGGTAGGTCAGATACACCCCGATCTTGTTTGTTGGTCCCCTTAAGGAACCTGTGTACACTACCATTTCGTATTCGCAATCCTGTCAATGCAGAAAATAATCTTATGTTAATTAGTTTGGTACTACGACAGAAAGAAAGAAACTATATATATAGCTAATGTATAAGAACATTGATCGGACAACAGATGCTGTATATGATTCTTAAACTGAAGATCGATGAAATAAAAATACCTTTGCTTGGGAGGTAGAGGCTGTGCCAAGAAAAACCAGGAAGAAGAGCAACATTGTGAACTTAGCCATATTGGATACAAGAGACTGAATGTGACTATGGAAGCCCAGGAGTCTCTATTTATAGTCTCAATCTTCTTAGTGCCTCACCATCCAACACCACTTGCGTAAAAAAACCTACACAAACTAGAAGACCAACTTGTTTACATTATCTCAATCGAAATTTTGATATGTTCATAAAAATAACCACGTGCTTTTATGATGACACAAACATGTTTGTCATGTGATCAGATTTTATCTGCTACTCCTAGCTTAAAAAAAAAAAAGCACTATCAATTTTCAAAAATGTCTTGTAACAAGTATTATCCGAATGTTATGTTATAGAACACCTACCATATATAGGGGGGGAAAAAAGGCCAGTCAACCATTTGTTATGGTTGTATTTTTTCATTCGATGTTATAGTGATGAACGTGGAAGACCAACTCATAAAATGAATACAAACAATGGTTATATATTATGACATAGCAAGTTGAATTAAAGAAAAAAACAAGTTGAATTAAAGAAAACAAACAATATATAATGTATCAGTCACGTGCTTCTCCTGTGAACTGTCTACTCTTGGGGTCATAACCAGGAATTAAACATGGCAATTCCATACTTTCTAAGCTTCAGCGCACTTACTATCAGTCACATGATTTGGAAAGAGCATATTGATTAATATATTATTATTTGATCAATCTTATCTGAAATTTAGGTTGTCAAAAAAAAAAAAAAAAAACTCTTGTAATTAGGGGTCGGCATCTCATCTAGCAATCCTGATTTCATTCAGATTTCGTCCCATCCCGTCCCCCTTTTTTAGGTCTTACTAAGATTGATCAATCATATCCCGATCTAAAGTGGAATGAGATTGGGATGAAGATTTTTAATCCCGCCCATCTCGTCCAGTCCCGAATTGAACTTTTAATATTTATTATTAATAAATTTATTATTTTTATTGGAATGCTCTTGTAGTTGGGGATGGGTAGTATTTGTTCCTCTTTGTAACTTGCAACTTTTTAGTGTGTATCTTTTATGTGTCCAAAACATACATCCTACGAAAACATTTAGAATTTCATTAGAATTTAGTCCTATACTATGAACCCAAACAAATGGTATATTAAGGCTCTGAAAACATTTTAAATCGATTCATCATTTGATCCCCTTGTTTCTTCATGTTACCCAATGTCCAACTATGGAAGCTAATCTAAACAGAGTTAATTATTCATCCTAGTCTGGCCTTGAATTCGTAAAATTGATATTTATAAATACTTATATCAAATTTGTTTAACTTATATTACAGGCTTGGCATCAACCAGAGAAATTTATCATTGTTCATATGCACATGGGCCTATTGTTTTCCTCCCATGCGTTAGCTTCGAGTCGTATTTTGTACTTTTCTCTACTTACAAATTAAAACATGCTAATTTCGTCCTGTCTCGAACCCGTTTGGGATGGAATGAGGTCCATCCCATCTCGTGCCCACCCCTACTTTTAATATTTAATTTCATAAATAGTTTTTTTTTTTAAAGGCAAGCAGGGTTTTTATAGGATCCCAGAACCCATAAAGATGCCGCAAGCTGGGTTTGAACCCATGACCTAGTGGTACCATCCGCCAAGCTCTAACCGTTGAGCTGTCATGCCATTGGCAATTTCATAAATAGTTGAGTTCATGTTATAATCTCAACTATTTCTAATGTAGTTTAATCGTCATAGTGCATTCTAAAATAACCAAACATTAATCCTATCATTAACCCACAATTTCACCAACTATTTCCTAATCCATCCGAGTTTTACTCGAGCTCATGAAATTTTGAAGAATTGTGTGGATTAATATATATAAAAAAATTTGTGTTCAGGTTTCAAGTCATTTTTATCACGCTTCTCGTTATATAAATTATGTGTGCGGCAATGATCATTACGTTTTGATGCATATCTCAAGGAGCGCATATCAAAATGATATGGTATCAACTATCTTACAAGTTACAATTTTTTTGTTTTTTTTTGTTTTTAAATTTGATCGTTGACCCTTTTTATTTTGTTTATTAATCTATGCTCGAATGCTACGTATTGACCCTACAAGGTTAACCAAACTAGGCCTGAAAGCTACAATATATTGCCACTTAATATCCTCGTCACCTCCATCTCTCATGGAGATTTGTTTTCGCTCCGGTTAGATAATGTTTTGATGTATATCTTGAGATCATTCTTTTCATATGCACCTTAGACAACTTTGGTTGCCATCCCCTTCTCCAATTAGATTGGATAATACTTCATTTAGTTATAAGTTCTATCAAAACCTTATATTTTCTCAGATTTTCTAGTGTCGAAAATGTACATTTGTGTAAAACAACAACATGTTTTCGTATTATTTATTTCATTAGAAACTATATATTCTAAAAGAGGCTTTCACTATATATAACAATGCATACCTTGCTAAATTGTCAACTTCTCTAAAAACTTAAGCTGATAGAGTGGGCATATCAAACATACATCAAGGTCAAGGTCGGGTTCTACGGAACGGGTGGAGTGGACTTCTAGTCTCAATACTCCCCCTCAGAAAATACCTCAGCAATTGTGTTGGGCGAGAATCGAACTTTCGACCTTATCTAACAAAAGCACTGATATCAGTTAAATTCTCCCAGTGGTTGCACTGGACGAGATTCGAACCCACAACCTCCGAGGATCAATGCTTTGATATCATGTTAAATTGCTAACTTCTCTAAAAGCTTAAGCTGGTAAAGAGGGTATATCTAGCATACATCAAGGTCAAGGTCGGGGTCTATAGAATGGGTGGAGTAGAATTCAACTATAATAGACAACAATAGATAATACAAGGAGTAAATAACATGGGTTGCCTCACAGCAAATTAACCCAAAAGCTCCTTCAACTTCTTCTACCAAATCAATCGACAAAACTGAGTCGATATCGCAGCCACACGTCACACTTTGTCGCACAAAATTGCGCCCAAAGAATCAGACACAAAGTCACTGCCCACGCGCACACAGCCGCACCAAACACTAAAGAGAATACTACGTTCTCTGTTGCTTATTCACGCAGCCGCATTTATAAAAACCCTATTAATAAAACTCTATTTTATGCACCTATTTATATTTGTTTGCAGCCACCCAACACCGCCTCAAATAGAATCTTGTTTCTATTTAATTAACCAGCTGCCAAATAGAACTTTGTTTCTATATTCAAATAGAACTTTGTTTCTATTTATTTCTGATTTTGTTTCTTATTGAAAACATTTTTTTCTTATTCAACCAAACTTGAAATTATGTTTGATTACTTACCAAAGTTGGATCCACGCTAATGGGCTACTGAGAAAATGCAGAATGTTTGTGATTGATTCTATCCAATACACCAAAAGCTGCACATGCTACATATATATGCAGAATAATTCATTATTAAAATGCAGAACCCACGAACGTCGGTGTTCTTAGTTTAATATGTATTATAGCCTTAATTATAGGGTAGTTTGTGAGGTACTTACGAGACTATACATAGGGACTCCCTGTGTGCATGATTTCATAGTCAATACGATATTCTCTCATTAGCGTTGTGTTTTGTTCAGTTTCTTCTCCAATGGCTAAGTTCACACACTACACCAAATTGGCATTTTTGTAACAATCCAAAAAACAGTAACACTTTTGAGCTATAACAATCCACAAAGCAATTTTACACATTTTCACAAACAAAGTGATTCAATAATTGTATCACCACAAATAGTATGGGCTTACAAGTGATGCTATTCATGGTGATCTAATTTATTGTATCACTTTTTTTTTGTAGCTATTTTTCATTTTCTTGACTAAATTTAGTTTTGACTTGAAATTGTTTAGTAGATTGTAATAGCTCAAAAGTGTTACTATTTTTTAAGTTGTTACAAATATACCAATTTGGTGTAGTGACATTGTTTCTATTCTTCCTTGCTTTCTTTGTCAATATCTACTTTAAAAGCCAAAGTAATTATCTCATTGCATTCATTTTTAGATAAGATAATTGTATCATGCATGTTTATTTGGCTTCAGAACAATAATTATCCAAAGCAATATAGTGTGTATGTTGTCAGATGATTGTGCACATACGCCTTCAGAATATTATATGGCGAACACATGCTAAAAGCGCAAAATACACTATGAAACCCATACTAAGATCATGTATTTAGTGATAAGTTTTAAGATCCCTTACATATTTTTGATAGTTTATTGATTTATTTATTTAATTGATAATTGGTAATGACAGGTGATGATTACTCAAATCGTCAACTAATCCGCATTGCACACGTGTCATGATGATCTCGTCAACAGAGCAAAGTAGCACTACACCAAAAGGCCTATTTAGCTACGCGGAAATGGCCACGGTTCTAAACCGTTGGTTTATTTGCCACGGCAAAAAACCGTGGCTAAAAAAAATGGCCACAGCCCACAACCGTTGGTTTATTTGCCACGGCCAAAAATCGTGGCTATAATGACCAACGGCCTAAAACCGTGGCTAAAAAAAATGGCCACGGCTCAAAACCGTTGGTGTATTTGCCACGGCAAAAAACCGTGGCTATAATGACCAACGGCCTAAAACCGTGGCTAAAAAAAAATTGGCCACGGCTAAAAACCGTGGCTATAATGACCAACAGCTAAAAACCGTGACTACCCTAAAAACGCTGAAAAAAAATTGGGCGGACTTTTTGGCGCTCGATTCTTTCCTCCCTCCTTTTACTTGGCGCTCGAAGGTCCTCCTTCCCTGCTCCCTCCACTCGACTTCCACCTTCCCTGCTCCCTCCACTCGACATCGACCCTCCCTGCTCCCCTCCACTCCACTCGAAGCTCCTCCTTCCCTACTCCCCTCCACTCGACTTCTCTGCTCCCTCCACTCGACATCGACCCTCCCTGCTCCCTCGACTTCCCTCCTCCCCTCCTTCCCTCCTCCCTCGACTTCCCTCCTCCCCTCCTTCCCTGCTCTTCCCTCCTTGCTCGGCGTCTTCAACCTCCAAACCATTTTGCAAAAATTCATTAAGCGACTGCAGATTCTCTCGTACAGGTACTCTCTCTCTCTCTTTCTGTTTTCTTTTTTTGTCTTCTATCTTAGTTTTTATGGGGTGCTAAGTGTTTGATTAAATTTTTTAAGAGTGAATTGAAATGTGTTTGTATTTCTCAGATCTTATGTTTTTTGCTCTCCTTCTCATATGTTCATAGATGAAGTGTATCTGAAGCGTGAATTGTTTGATGAAATTAGGGTTTCTGAATCTAGAGTTTTTTTATTTAGAGGTTTTGAATCTCTAGGGTTCGAATTGAAACTATATGTTTTTTGAAATCTGGATTCGTTTATTGATGAAGATAGAGAAGATGTTTCACTGTCTTAGAACATAATTTGTTTCAATCTCTGGAAGCTAAGTTGCATTATTACATTCCTGAATTTGGGTTCGTTTATTCTTTGAAGATTGTTATAGGGTCATTGTAAAACTATACATGCACAAGTGTTCCATTCAAACAGTAACCAAAAACAAATCAGAACTTCATTTTAATGATCAAAGCGCGAGTAAATATCTATATATCAAAAAATTTCAGTATTCTTTGAATTTACATATCAAATCTTACTAGTATTTGTGTTTCTATATATCAAGCTTTCCCTATAAAGGTGGAGTGAGGAAACAGAGAGTACAATATATCCATTATATGTGTCGATGGGAGGCAGGGAACATAATAAGAAATTTATGCGACTACAGTGTACAAAAAGAGCTAGTGATGAGTAGCGACCACGTGAATAGAGCAATTTGCAAAAACTAGGATATGACTAATATCTTGGCATATTGTTATGTCATGGCAATATATCGTGAATCAACTGTATATCAAACCATCTGTGATTGTGATGTCAGGTGTTGAAACCCATTGCAGAAGCTGTGTTCTGTACTTAACAAACTCTTACCAGATCTAATATAATTGTTACTTCGAACCTTTGAATCTTGATTTCATCATAATTACCTTACATGGATACTCGTAACCATTACGGATTAGACCAGTGTGGCAGCAGTTAGTAACTGAAAAACGCTTTCGGTTTATCTCAAATGATAAAGAATGACTAATTATTGAGATTGTTATAGACTTTGTCAATGCTAGTTGTTATCTGTTTTACTCTTTTGTTAGTTGATAAGATAAGTCTATTTTACCTGTTTATTCCTCTTATAAGCATGCTCCTTGTCAATCTTGTTTTTACTACTTTTACCTTCAAATGCAACTTGACCATGACATGGGATTTCTGCATTTCTAGTAGCAAACATGATATGAATTTGTAATTAACGGTATGTTAGAACTTAGAATGATTTCTAGTAGCAAATATGACATGACATAGACCTAGTTGAGTGCCCAATCTGGCCAAGCCAAGATAACACAAAGCCCATTGAGGCAAGGTCCAGGAGGTTGGACCCAAACAGTGATGCCCTATTAAGCCCATACGTCATATGGTCAAGCCCAATACCCCGTAAGACCTAATAAGGTAAGTATCTAGGAGTTTGACCTAAGACAAAGAGGCCAACAATACATTGATACCTATTAGAAAGCAAATATCAAAGTATAATTTGTGCATGAAAACTCTCCTGCATGAGCAAAACTCCGCAACGGAAAAATCTTCAACAGATCTCGGAGTACAAATCGTGTAGGAAAACTTTCTTACAAGGACGACTCCCAACAAGGAAATGATCCCCAGCAAGATATCTTTCCCTAAACTACTCCCACCAAAGGCATAGCCAAACAAGGACTCTCGCAATGAAAAATAGGGCACAAGATTGAGGAACGAATGTATGCTATAACCCAATTTACAACATTACACATTTCTCAACCCTTGTTTGACTTAAGCATCGGAGTGCCATCGGCCGCCACAACGGTGGTCTTTGGCTCACATGTGTTCCCTGTGCAGGTCAAGGAGAACGAGATTTGACACCATCAGTTTGGCGCCGTCCGTGGCGAACAACAAAGTTCTTAAGAAAACAACGATAACACCTCTTCATTACAGTTCAGAAAGATGGTAACCACGAGATCTCGCAATAATGGAGAAATTGCTGAGCCCGCGGGGAGAACAACCCTAGGTCCCCACCGGCAGCAGCCACAACAGATTCTAGGGTGGATCGAATGACAACTCAAGTGCAGCAAATCGTGTAAGCAGTGGAGATACTCACTCAGCAGAACACTCCACCCACAGAAAGGGGACAGGGAGCCGCAAAATAGCTCTGTCCCCATAAGACACCAAAAAGCATGTTCAAGAGAGCCATTATGCCCTCGTTAATCAGTTACGACTGATGACAATAACTTCTGGTCCGCTCTAAGTCATAGTCCACCGTGAGCGGATGAAGACGATTTAGAAAGTGGGAGTCGAGTCAGCGTTCACAACGCCTGATCACGATGACTTGCTAGGGATCATTGTCCAACCATAGACAATGGTCGCCGAACCCAACCAATGTTTAGTCAGTTAGGCTGATGATAATAACTTTTGGTCTACTCTAAGTCATAGTCCACCAATAGAATAAAGATGGCTTACAAAGTGGGAGTCTAGACATCGCTCACAACGCCTAATAAAACTAACTTGTCAGGGATCATTGTCCAACCATAGACAGTGGTCGCTAAACCTAACCAAAGCTTAGTCAGTTACAACTGACGACGATAACTTATAGTCCGATCTGAGACCTAGTTCGCCAGGAGTGAACAGAGATGGTGTAAAATGTGGAAGTCCAGTCAGAGCTCATGAAGCCTAACTAAGACGACTCGCCAGGATCTCTGTCCGACCACTTACAATGATGCACATGCTCAACCAAAGTTTAGCATGTTTGCTTAGACTTGCGAAGACGACTGCTTGTCCCATTTTCTGCCTAGTCTGCCAAGTGCAGATTAAAATGGCTCAAATAATAAAAAAATATGATGAGTTCGAATGATCTATTGCCAGCAAAGATTATTCCCCCGCACGAAGTTTAGTCAACTTACGGGGTTTGGCCAAGATAACCTCCGAGTCTCTAAGAGTACAGACCAGAATTGCTTGATGTCAGAAGCAATCGCAAGATAAGCGGTTAGAGCTCTCATCAACAGATCAACTAGACGATTTTGACTCAACAAAATCTTTTGTTTAAAGACCAACACCATGGACAAGGCAACACAAAGAAGATCTAGCAGGAAAAGTCTAAAAAAGTACAAGTTCAAATCGTCTTTCATTGATGATCTAAAAAGTACAAAGTTTCCTCCTCATCAGGAGGAGATTCGAATACAGTAGAACTTGGCTTAGTGGGAGAAGAAACAGGGGATGGTTCCGCGTGCACAACTGCTCCGGCACCCTAATCAAGGTCATCCTCTTCTTGTGATTGGTCAGAGACTTCATCCAACTTTGCAAAGGCCACATCTCTGTAATAAGAGAGATCCTAATCAGCATGTTCCTCTTCCATCAGCTTCAAAAGCTCGAGCCTTCCTTTCACCATGCTCTTGACTCTGCAAACTCTCGCTTCAACTATTTAATCTGCCCGACAATGCGTCAGCTTTGGACTGCTCAGTACTCAGATTGTCTTTGACTACGCTAAGTTCATTTTGCGCCAGGAGGAGTTGCTTTTCTGTTGTCCTCATGCTCTTAGCATTGAAGTCAAAAATCAGCCTCTAGCTGCTGACATCATACAACCCACTCGGACTTCTTTTTGGCCTTCTCAATACTCAGGGCCTTCGACTGAGTATCATTCCTCTCGAGTAGAACAGCTTCCGCTCCAACGGTGGCATCAAGATCTTGTCTCGCAACTTCGAGCCCCCTTCAAAAAGGCCGACCGCCTGGAATCAGGCTTGGACACGGTGCAAGGCTTTTTAGAAAGCAAAAACGAAGAAAGTGCCTCATCTAATTCTGATCTCTTTGACGAGCTAGGAATTTTGACCTTCAGAAGCTTCCTCTTCTTTGAAGAAGGTTCATCATCCGGCTTCGGCTTCAAGACTCTTAAATGAGTGGGAGCCTCATGCTAGTAAGCCCACAGTCCATTGCGCTTGATATTGTCGAGCTGCACAACATCCTTTACCAGCATTAGGGGCATGTCACGAAATTTACCCATGACCACTTTTTCTTAGGAGAAAAAGGCGTTGTTGGAAATTTTCCTGTAAAAAACACGGATAACAGTTTAGTATGTAATTAACACAAGAAGATCGAGAATGGAATTAAACTCACACTGTTGCTTGAACTCTCGTTCAGTCGAACGGCCATCAAGCTCGAAATACTTCGAGTCTGCATAAGCCATGAAACAATACTTCTGACAGAACTTGTAATCGTCAGACAACTTGCCCAAACAAGTTGGTGACTTCAACACACACAACATGCTCGTTCACACGATGAGGAATGAGCAGTTGAATCGCCGTCGAAGACACTCGAACACCAGCATTCTTCGTCCTGATTAGAAAGGCGATCAAAGTTCTGTGCTCGTTTGGTACCAGTTGAGCGGGCAAAATGATGAGGTACTCCAGGAAGCGCTAAATTTCCTTGATAACGAGAAAGTGAACTCCCGATTGAATCATACCTCTATGCAAGCAAATAAATCCTTCCGAAGAAGACAACCGCATATGACCAGCGTCCAATGTGAAAAGCACCAGATCATCAAGATTTGATACTTCTCGTGAAGGCCCACCAGATTCACCTCAAAGATCGACCTTTCCTAAAAAAACCTATGGCATTTAGCTAACAGTTCATCAGGAAGTTGATTCTGACCCGCCATGAAAGAATGTACAAACTTTCGATTACGAAAATTGAACAAAGCAAAACAACAAAGTAGAGTCTCTGGAATCGAAGAAGTAAAAAATCTAAACTCTGCAGATAATGGAATTTATATAGAAGCAAGGATTCCCACATTTCTTGAGCATTCGAATACCCAATTAATGATGTGCGCAACTCGAGGAGATGATTCAGACTCAATCATCGTGACCGCCCAATTCCTTCATGACATCACTTAGTGGACTGACAAACTGGCACACTAACTCGGGGGGGGGGGGGGGGGAGTAGCTGATGATACACTAAATAGTCCAATAATCTGCACCGTACACTTGTCGTGATGATCTCGTCAATAGAACAAAGTGGGCCAAGTTGAGTGCCCAATCTGGCCAAGCTCAGATAACATAAAGCCCATTGAGGCAAGTTTCAAGAGGTTGGACCCAAACAATGATGTCCTATTAAGCCCATACATCATATGGTTAAGCACAACACCCGTAAGACCAAATAAGGCAAGTATCTAGGAGTTAGACCTAAGATAGACAGGGCAGCAATACATTGATTCCTACTAGGAAGCAAATATCAGAGTATAAGTCGTGCGTGGAAACTCTCCTGCATGGACACAACACTCCACAAGGGAAGAATCCTCAACAGATCTCGGAGTATAAGTCATGTATAAAAACTCTCCTATATAGACAACTCCCAACAAGGAAAAGATTCCCTACAAGATATCTTTTCCTAAACTATGCCACCAAAGGCATAACTGAATAAAGACTCTTGCATGATAAATAGGACACAAAGTTGAGGAACAAAGGTATGCTACAAAATCCAGTTTACAACATTACACATTTCTCAAGCCTTGTCTAACTTAAGTATCGGAGTATCATCGACCGCCATAACGGCGGTCTTTGGCTCACGTGTTCCCTGTAGAAGTCAAGGTCAAAGAGAACATGATTTGACACTATCAACAGGTATAATAGTACAAAATGGAGGTGCATACAGGTTCCTCACCTTAAGGGCGCCAACAAACAGGATTGGGGTGTATCTATCTTACCCAATTTTGGTGGGTAGATAGAATCAACACAACTGATTTGGTGAAAAACAAGGGAGCTATGGGTAAGGCGCACGCCTATTTCCTATCCAATTCAGTTGACATGTTTAGCACTAAAGCAGATTGTGTCCCTGCCAACTTTTGTGGCATTACGGGTTTTTATATGAGATTAGAGCCAAATGTTCAGTGGTATGTGCATAACGTAACCATTGCTACTGATGATACATAAAAACGGTCACACCTCTAAGCCACACATGTGTCATGATGATCTCGAGGAAATACGGACCCCAGCATCAGCCCAATGTTGATCCGACCCAAGCGGATCTAAGCCCGCTCGATTCAGTCCACCAAGTGGACCCAAACTCTCACAGCATGCTAGGCCCACACTTCTCACAGCTGTCCTCAATACATATAAGTCCTACTAAGGTAAGTATCTCGAGGATCAACCACGGACAGGCAACTTCAGTTGCTCTCTACTTTCAACTAGGAAGCAAATACTATAGTACATTCCACACAGGAAAACTCCCTTCTACGGATTGCTCACGCATTGGGAATTATCTCCCACATATCTAGGAGGATAGGGCTAATAGGGAACTTATCTCCTACAACACGACTCTTAATTAGAGAAGGATCTCCACGAAGATCTCCTTCCTAAACTACGCCTACGATGGCCTGATAAAACCAAGACTCCTTGCTTTATAAATAAGACATGAAGTTGGTAAACTAAGGTACACTACAAATTCCCTGTTACAACATTACACCTTCCTCAGATCCCTGTCTGACTTTAGCATCGGAGTCCCATTGGCCACCACAACGGTGGTCCATGGCTCACGTGCATGACTTATGCAGGTCAAAAGGAACTGGGTCAAAGCAGGGAGCGGAAAATGATTGCTTCAGTTTATCATCGTCCGTGGGGACGACATAGTTCTTAACTTTTCATTAGCGTCGTCTCCTTTTAAAAACCTAGAGAGATGGTGACCACCAGGTCACATAACAATGGAGAGCAGGGGGACACATCAAACGCTTCGGTTGGTGCAGTACTGCTACTTTCAACGACTCTGATGATACATGGGCTATGAACTCAAGCCCCCGCGCCGACGATAGCAATAGCGGATCCTCGAATCGATAGGCTGGCATCTCAAATACAGCAGAAAAGCCAAGGCGGTGGAGGCTCTCAAACGACCAAATCCACCACCTGCCAATGGAGACCAAGAGCATCACAGGCCTCGTCTCCGGTGGATGGTAGGGAGCAAGCACAGGAAATCCAAACCCCCGCCAATTCTCATTGGACTAGGGGAGGATGCGCAGCTGACGCTAAGCCTGCCGCCGGGACAAAGAGGCTCAGCTTTGGGAACCCCCGCAGAGGGGCTTGTGATCTTGACGTACTGTACCGTCTCTCCATCCCACCATTCGTGGATCGGATGATGAATAAGGCCCTGCCGAGGAAGTTCACTCCCCCAAAGCTCAACTCCTACGATGGAAGAACCGATCCTTTTGATCATCTGCACCATTACAGCACATAATGACCCTTAAAGAAGGATACGAGTCCGTCATGTGCAGAACCTTTCCTACTAGCTTGAAAAGATCAACACTGACGTAGTTCCACAGCCTTTCGCTGAAGTCGACCGACTCCTTCAAAACACTGACAAATGAATTCCTGACACGTTTCGTCGGGAGCCAAAGTTTCCGAAAAGACCCGCACTACATACTCTCTCTAAAGAAGAGGTCCGACAAGACACTCTGAGAATATATCACGCGCTTCAATGAGCTGACCCTCATTGACGAGTGCAACAATGTTATAGCCGTGACGGCCTTCACTGTGGGCCTCAAAGAAGGAAAGCTCTATGAGGACCTCACCCTGGAGCCCCCTCTAGACATGATAGAGCTTCTCAAGAGTGTGAAGAGGCACATCACCCTTGAGGACTTGAGGACCGTTAAAAGGAAAACTGAATGCGAGAAGAAGCCCCCCCCCCCCTAAGGATAAGGAGGGCAAAAGACGCGAGGATGACGAACAGAGCAAAAGGAAGCGCAGTGACAACAGGCCAGACCCTGGTCGGTTCAGGCCAAAAAAATCATCCAACTACGTTGGATCTAGAGTTGTGACACCCCTAAATGCTAATTTGTCAACGTACTTAAATCCATGAAGAACTGGGAGGAACTGAAGTGGCCCCCAAAGACACGGAGACCCCTCCAAGCATGACAACGACAAGTATTGTGTGTACCACAAGGAAGGCGGTCACGACACCAACGACTGCAAGAATTTGAGGTATGAGGTCGAATACTGGATCCACAGAGGCAAACTGAAAGAGTTCCTGAACTCCGAAAAGCAGCCAGAACGAACTAGGGCCAGGGGGAGTTAATTAAAGAAATAGTGAATGAGAATCCATGGATAATATATGTCCTTCATGGAGTCGGACCAAATGAAGACCAGTCATACAGATCTCGCAAGAAGACCTTAATGGAAGTGTGGACACAACCCGCGGATGAGGACAAACACATCTGCCACTCATGGATTCAGAGCCTCATTCCCACCTTGACTTTTAGGGAAAATGACTTCGAAGGAGTCCGAGCGCCACATAATGACGCCCTAGTCATCTCGGTTTCCATAGCAAGGTGGAAGGTAAAGAGAGCTCTAGTGGACACAGGAAGCTCACTCAACGTTTTGTTCTACAACGCGTTCCCCAGCATGGACCTCAAGGAGGAAAACCTGACGTCTTCAGAGCACCCGCTGATCGGATTCAGTGGGGAGAAATGTTTCCCCATCGGATAGATAAGTTTAGCTACGGTAGCAAGAGAACCGCATCTTAGGAATGTCCTATTTCTGGACTTCATGGTGGTAGACGCACCATCATCCTACAATCTCATCCTGGGAAGACCATGACTCCACCAGATGGAAGCAGCGGTCTTCACCCTTCATCAGTGTGTTATGTATACTGCTAACCACTCCAAAAGGACTATACGTGGAGATAAACCTACAACACAAGGCTGCCACTACGCCGCACTAAAACAAATAGAATGCTCCCAAATTCAGCAACATTTTGCAAAGCAGTCTGATCCAATGCCAGGCCAAACGACAGCAGAGACATCATTTTCGAATGGTACAGGAGCAATAAGCTTTTTCGCCCAGCGAAACGAAAAAGGCTATGGCAAGCAGGAACACGTCCGCCCGACATTCTGTCGGCACGAAGATTCATCCTTCTACAAGGTTTACTCTTCAGTAACCTATGTAACGCCTCGAAAGATCGCTAAATGATCCGCGAAAGCAACCCGATTTCACTTCAAGGCTAGGATCAGTTTTTCTCCGTCTACACTTAGTTTGCTTTGAATTATTTGTTTCCCTTTCCATAGTCAATATTGAGTTTTAGTTATTAAAAGACTTATGTGATTTGCAATCATTTAAGAAATAAAGAAAGAATTACCAAAACAAACTCTCTTGATTATTGGAAAGATGTAACAACAAGCACTTTGAGGCAGATACAAAAGGCTACATATTATGAACGCCCTGAGGCGGATACAAAAGACTACACATTGAAGGCATCTAATCAACATGCAGTGAGGACTTGCTTAAATTGTCCGAGCACATAAGCAACATGAACAGTCCAAAGCAAGCAGCCCGCAAGCAAAACCACGCTCCAGCAAACGCGATCCTCAAATATGGTCTGCGAGGATACAAAATCGGCAACCGAGAATCCCGCGACAAGCCAAAACTAGATACGACCAACTCACACGCTCGATCCGGCGAAACGAATGAACTTGGGACAAGTATCAGGTTGAAACAAGCAGAGTGCACCTTTCGGCTGCAGGGATAAGAGGGGCGTCCAGAAGTCAATGGCCCAATCCATTGACCATGTCCAACTCCTCTTCATCTCGAGATTTCGAATTCCAGCGCAAGGCGAGGCAACAGGGTTAATCAAGAAGTAGCGGAGGCAGCCACCACAGAGTTGGACGTTGGTGCTATTTATGAAATTAAACATTCAGGAACAACGATAAAGCACCAACACATGAACGAGAGACTCCTCACTTGGGAGATAATCCATACTACTTCGTAATATGAGAAGAAATTATGAGACCTCGGCAGGTCAACTACGTGCCCACCCATAATAGGTGATCACGCACAACAACAACAACAATCATTTTGCCTGATCGGAGCAAATGTCAGAATATTCGGAAACTCCAACAATGGAGATTCACTTTCAACCTTTGGAAAACCCAAAGCATTTTCTTCAAGCAAGATCTCAAACATTTCCTTCCAGCATTTACAAAAGATAAGCTCTACGAAAGATAGTGCCTACAACGATTGGAAAAAACCATTATATAGACATAATGGTTCACCAAGCAGGCACTCCAACATTAACTGCCGAGCATTGAATACAGTATGGGAAACAAGGAGACAATGATTCCCAAGGAAACTACGTAGACCACGTCATTTAAATTGATACGTTGCACTTAACCTCATCAATTGAGGGGAGTAACCGATACTCATTTGTCACGCAGCTTATGCCATACACGTGTTACCGCACGATCTACGTCGTACACACAGCGCACCCTGCAGGAAACCCTAGCCCTTCTTTTGTGGGCCCATGAGCTTGGCCTATTATTCAAATAGTATTATGTCACATACTTGGCACGAGCACGAAAAATATGAGTCAACTCTGACATACGGATCATACCTACATATCACTAGCCGATTTTAGGTAACTTAGTCACCCTATCCACCATGCTAATGGACTAGGTTCGCATGCCCCCTAGCAGGTGGAAACTCTTTTCAAACAGGCAAGCTTAGTCAGCCAAGGCTGATAACAATGGCTTTTGGTTCAATCCGACACCTAGTTGGCTTAGTGCGGGCATCGACTGTTTAGGGAGTGAGAGTCTAATCAACGCTATAACGCCTGGTGATGACGACTTGCCAGAGATCATTACCTTCTTCCCTGGTCAATGATCATCGAACCTAATCAGATAAGCCTAGCTAGTGACGACTAGCAACGAAATCTTCTGATCAAAGCCCATACCTGTAGCCCCCACTACGCGGGTATAGATGGTTTGGAAGGTGGGGGCCTAGTCAGCCACGACCTGATTTTGACACCTTGCCATGGGACCACTGCTTTTCAGCATGGCCGTAGAAAACTCCCAAATTTGTAGCTTGATGCGCATAGGTGTAGATAATTTGGAAGGTGGGAGCCTAGTCAGTCCTGAACTGATTTCGATGGCTTGCCACAGGTCCATTATTTTTTAAACCTGGTCGCCAAACTCCTCTCTCGAATTCGTAGCCCCCACCGCGCGGGGAGGGTGTAGATGGTTCAAAAGGTGGGAGCCTAGTCAGTCTTGAACTGATTCCGATGGCCTGCCACGGGACCACTGCTTTTCAACCTGGTCGCCAAAAGTTTACTCCCCGAATCTGTAGTCCACTTTTCTCGGTAATAAATGATTTAGAAGTTGGGAGCCTAGTTAGTCCTGAACTGATTCCGACAGCTTGCCACGGGACCACTGCTTTTCAGACTGGTCGCCAAACTTTCACTCCTAGAATTTGTAGTCCACTTTGCTCGGTCATAAGTGATTCAAAATGTGGGAGTCTCAAGCAGCTCGCCATGCGACCTCCGCTTTCCTTCGAAACAGCAATCGCAAACAAGAATCTAGCTGAGCCAGCGTCTTCACACTCAAACGGACTGACATTCTATTATTAGTGAAGGTCATTCGCGCCGATACAAAGATCGTACGGCCAGTGCTCAGATAAAAGCTACTTAGGATGCTAGCTCGAGCTTACGACGCTTGACTCGACACGAATGCTCTGACATATACACTCGGCCATCTAGACTGACCCATAAAAGCAGCTGCAGCCGACCGGTTAAATAGATAAGGTAAGCCTCAAACAGCTTACCTTGGGAGGGACAAGACATAGCTCAGGCGACTCAACCCCCAGCTAAACTGTCCGCGACATGCCCACTATTGGACATGACTACACAACAATGATCCTGAGTCGTTTACAACAATAAGCGGTCAAGCTCTCTATCGTAGACAGAGCAGTCAACATCCTATTGATTCAACTAGCCTATGCCATTGCAAGACGACAAGGCGAAATGAAAAACATGCAATAGAGACGACAAGCATGAAACGAATATAACTATTTTCATTAATGGTCAAAACAAAAATGGGTACAACACGCCAAGTTTACTCCTTATCAGCAGAAGGTACAGAAATGAAAGAGCTAAGCCTAGTGGGAAATGGAGCAGGAATCGCATCCACGCGCACCACGGCCTGGACATCAGGGCCCAAATTATCTTCCTCACATGATGACATAGAGGTAACAAAAAAGTCTACATACGACATCTTCTTATAGCGGTCGAGATCCCACTCCAAATGTTATTCCTTCATCAGCACCAGCAGCTCCAGCCAGCCATGTGCAACCCAGCGGAACTCACTTTACCTTGTTCCTGAAGAAGTTCTTCCTCTCACACCTTCGCATCAACAAGTTCACGCTCCAGTAGCTCTAACTTGCCAGTCAGCGCATCAACTTGAGATTGCTCTTCACAGCACTAAGCTCATGCCACTCCAATTCGAGCTGGCCCTCAGCCTTCCTCGCCTCTTGAGCATAGAACTCCACATTGGATTCCAACCGCTGTTTCTCAGCAGCTCAATCGACTTTTTCGAGCACTTTCTTCAGTAAGAGACTCCAGTTCAGAACACGCCTTAGTCGCAGCTTCCTGCGCAACCTCGACTTCTCAGCGGATCCGGCTCAACTCCTACTTAAGTTCGTCCCTCTCAGACACCGCCTCCGACAGATCTCGCTCAAGGTTCTCCAAACGAGCCCTTTGAGTATCAGCAATCACGGATGATTGATCTGGCTTCTGCTCCTCGGCTTGCTTCTTCAGCTACTCAATTTAATAAAATGCGTCATAATACAGCGCCTGCATGTGCGAGAAGAAAAGTTGCAAGGTGTATACCCCCTCGCGAGCCACCTCGACTTTCGTCCCAACAACGGCCACGTGGCTCAAGTGAGACATACCCAACATAAGGTACTTTAAACCCTTATCCATACACCATTCCAGTGTATCCTCATTGAGTTTCGAAGCACAATCTATCAGCCAGCTATGACGCTTGCTTATATGCTTCCTCGAAGCATACTCCACGTCAACCTTTTGGTACCAGACCTGTGAACTCATATTCACCAAGTCCAGTGCAAACATGCTTTTCCGTGCACCTGGATGAAGCTTCCTCGGATCAGGAATCACGTTAGTGCCACCCTTTACGGTTGCCAACGTCCTCAGGCTCTCGTCCGTAGCCTTCCCCTTATTGACAATAGCCGACCCTTTATTGCGAAACAGCTCAATGGGATCCGGAGGTAAAGGAGGAAGCGAATTATCCAAAGAACCCTCCAACACTTTTGGCTGTCGCCTAGAGCGAGACGTTGAGCAACTTGGACTACAGGAAACATGGCCAGTGTCGCAGCCACTTTCAAGCAAAGAACAATGGGCCAATCAAATTCTACAGCCTTGGACGAATCTTCACGAGAGCCTTCTACCATAACGGTCCCACTCAAATCAGCACTAGCGGAAGCTGCCATTGCAACCCGCACCAGACAGTCATTCAGAGCTTCAACCTGTGAGTCACTAAGGTTCGACCTATCTACAACTCCTGCAAATCACAGGTAATCTTTCTCCAATCTAAAAACATCAGTCACCCCCCAAAAGGCCTAGCAGACTTGCGTTCTTTTCTCACTGGAGCGGGTAGTACCGAGGATGACCCAATCCTAACACGGGACCTCTTCCTCACAAAGGAGGCAAGCATTTCAGACGACTCCTCCGCATCACACAGAATGAGAGTTTTGGCCACAACAACCTTCCTCTTCCTCGAAGGGTCCAACTTAATTCGTGATGTTCGGTATAGAGTGGGGGCAATGTGCTAGTTGTCCCACAGCCTACTACGAATGAAGTTGGAAACTCTTATGACATCGACCGCATTCCTCTTGGGCAAGCCACGGAATGTCTCTATGGTGTTTTGCTCCTCTAAGGTAAGAGTAGTAGGAAACCTTCCTGCGAAGAAACACAAACAACGATTAGCCAGCCCACTATCAAGCATATCAAAGTCACAAGAAGAGGGTTGAACTTACGAAACAGCCTGAACTGTCGCTCTAGCGGACGACCCTTGCATCGAAAATACTTCGAATCCGCATGAGCCAAGAAGTAGTACTTCTGCCAGAACTTGAAGTCATCAAGCAGGTTAACAAAGCAAGTCGATGACCTCTTCTTACAGACAACATTACTCTTCAGGCGAGGAGAACTCATAAACTGAGTTACCCGCAGAGTCACGTTAGGCCTTAGTTGGGTCAAAGGAATCCCTAGAAGATCCAAGAACTCCCAAATCACATCCAGAACTAGAAAGCGTACTGCGATTTGAAGCATCCCACGATGCAAGCAGATTAAATCGGTCGGAAGCAACATTGGCGTTTGGTCACCAGTTAGGACATACAACGGCGGGTCCTCAGGAACTCCAAACTTCATACGGATTTCAGCAAGGTCAGGCTTGGACAACAATCTGTCTTCAAAAAACTCTAAGCCCTTGGCCAAGATTGCGTCGTCAAGAAGATTTTGTTGGGCCATGAAAAAGATGAACAATCTTTTCTAGTCAGAGCGATATCTTCGAAAGCAAAGAAAGTAGAAGAGTCGGGTTTTACACTGCGGATGACCTAAATAGAGGGTGGGTTCCCGCCTCTTTTCCGTTGAACCAACGCGCATTCAATTAATGCAGCGCACG
Organism: Berberis vulgaris; assembly: GCA_963556465.1. Lineage (NCBI taxonomy): Eukaryota > Viridiplantae > Streptophyta > Magnoliopsida > Ranunculales > Berberidaceae > Berberis > Berberis vulgaris. The sequence goes on from OY747136.1 coordinate 63,342,910, forward strand.
GCTCAAGCAACGATTCAGAATCAATCATCATGAGCGGCGCATCCCTTCAAGAGATGACTTAGCAAACCGATGTGATGGCCCACTAACTCGGGGGAGTAGCTGATAATACATATAAACGGTCACACCTCTAAGCCACACACGTATCATGATCCGGCCCAAACGGTTCTAAGCTCACTCAATTCAGTTCACCAGGCGAACCTGAACTCTCACAGCATGCTAGGCCCACACGTTTCACAGCTATCCTCAATACTCATAAATTGTACTAAGGTAAGTATCTCGAGGATCAGCTTCAGATGGGCAATTACAGCTGCTCTCTGCTTCCAACTAGGAAGCGAATACTAGAGTACATTCTACACAAGGAAATTTCCTTCTACAAATTGCTTTCTATTGGGAACTATCTCCTGCATATCTAAGAGCACGGGGCTAACAGGGAACTTCCCTCCTACAGCACGACTCCTAATTAGAGAAGTATCTCCACGAAGACCTCCTTCCTAAACTACACCTACGATGGCCTGGTAGAACCAGGACTCCTTGCACTATAAATAAGACATGAGGTTGGTAAGCTAAGATACACTACAAATTCCTGTTACAACATTACACATTCCTCAGATCCCTATCTGGCTTTAGCATCGGAGTGTCATCGACTACCACAACGGTGGTCCGTGGCTCACGTACGTTACTTATGCATGTCAGTAGGTCAACCGGAACTAGGTCAAATCAGGGAGCGAAAAATTACTGCATTGGCTACCAAGGGCGCCAGAATCAATTGGAAGAAGGTAAATAAGGTTGTGGTTCCCTTTTTCGCTATTGAGAACTGCAATTGATTGTGGGATTAATCCTGGACTTTGTGATGAAACAAAATTTGCCGCATGCAAGTCTACTGCGAAATGTATTATGTATGAAGAAGTAAGCCACCATTGCTTTGTTGTATTGTGTATAGAGGACAATATCAAATAATAATTACCCCAACGCCCCCCCCCCCCAAAAAAAAAAAAATCGTCCCCGAACACAACTTACAATGAAATTCATCGTACTATGCTCTCCAAAGTGCAAATCTACCCAAGTTCCAACATTTCCCACCCACAGTGCCAAAACTTGCAATGCCTCTACTAACCGCAGTGCCAGTGCCCATCATCCCAACAACATTATCCAGAGCTTCCATTCCAACTACAATTCCCTCAATCCCTTTCCTCTCTCCTACCCCATCTAGCCCATTATATTATGTAGCAATCATCAAGCAGAACAGTACTTTTACATGTCAACCTTTCCTAGTTTCCAGGTTGTTTTGTGTTGGCATTCATTTGATGAAATACGTATAGATCCTCATTGGATTCTTCGAGTGTTAATTTCATGTGATTCTCTCTACATGAAACCAAGCTTGTTCAGCAGAACAGTACAACTGACAAGTGACACGTACCATCTACCAAGTGCCCTTTTCATGAAATGTTTTTTTCTTCTTCTGAATATGAAGATTTTGTAGTTTATCAAGCTACGTTCTCCATATATGTAAATGGTCATCCTCTGTTCACCGAAATCGCTACTTGGGACACTTTGCATTGATGTCTTTATATCTCATCCAAGTATGGAATCACAAAATAAAATTTTTTTTGGGTGTGCTTGGAAGTATGGTCGCAATTTTTTTGATGACATGATTAGAACTAGCGCCAGTTTTTCTAGGGTCGGATAGTTGATTTCTACATCTGCGAGTGTTTTGCTAATGTAGTACACTGATTTTTGCACGCCCTTTTTTCTCGTATCAGTGCTAAACTTACTGCGCGGTTGGACACAGATTGATATAGATATAGTGTTTCTCCTGTATTCGATTTTGTTAGTAGCTTCATGCTTCCCATGTATGTCTTAAGGCTTTGAAAGACACTCTCGCATTCATCATTCCACTCAATGTTCCCCTTCAAGATTTTGAAGAAATGCAGACACTTATTTGATGATATGGATATAAATTTGTTCAGAGTTGTTATCCTCCCATTAAGACTTTGAACACCTTTCGTGTTTGTCGGCGATTGCATGATGAAAAGCACTTGTATCTATTTTGGATCGTCTTCAATTCCCCGTTGGTTGATCGTGTACCCGAGGAACGTCCTTGACTCCACTCCAAAGGTGCATTTCTCAAGGTTCAGCTTCATCTTGTACCTCCATTGTTTTGCCGATTTGATCTTTAAACATCATGTTTACTAGCCGTTGATACGTTGCTCCCGTGTTCTTTAATCCAAACGACATTATTCGATAACAATATGCACCCACTTTCATTATGTAAAGTGTTTTTTCTAGGTCGGGAGGGTACATTTGTATCTGATTATACCCAGAGTATCCATGAAACTCAACATTTCGTGTCCGGCAGTTGCATCCACTATTTGATCTATTTGGGAAGCGAAAAGTTGTCTTTGGGGCAGGCTTTATTTAGGTCGGTGTAGTCCACGCACACCCTCCATTTTTTGTTCTTCTCTTTTACTAGTACAATGTTCGCCAACCAATTCGGGTATTGGGTTTCTCTTATCATTCCTGCGTTGAGTAGTCGGTGCACTTATTCAGGGCCACCGGTCTTCTTTTTTGTCGTATCGGTTTCTTATCTGGATTCACTTGTAATTTGTGAAAAATGATGGATGGGTCTATTCCCACCATGTCCTTCATCGTACATGCAAAAATATCTTAGTTATTTTTCAGCATCTAGATCAGTTCTTTGGCGAGTTCAAATTGAATCTTTGTGTCGATTCGGTCTGTCTTTTCTTCTTTGTTGTCTAAGTAAACATCAATCGTTTCCTCTTCCAATTGTATGGTGTTAGGTCGATTCGTGGACTAGTTGGAGCCATATTGTCGTCCGGAGAGTCCGAACTCTTTTTGTCAAGCTGTTATGAAGGCTCTTTCAGTCATTGCAATAATTGTTATTTATGGGAAGTCTTTATTGCTGCAAAATGACACTCCCGGGCTGCTGGTTGATCTCATTTGATCCTTCCGATACTGTTGTCGGTATGGTACTTCAAGCATTGGTACATAGTAGAGGAGACTGCGCCCATCTTGTGTATCCACGGTCTCCCGAGTAGCATGTTTTATGAAACAAAAGCGTCGACGACGAGAAAGTCTGTCATTAATACTCGTTGTTTTCCTAGTTCTCTCACTTTGACCGGTAGTTGAATCATTCCCAGTGGATGATATTGTTCCCCACTGAAACCAACCATGGATTGATTGCTTGGTGAGAGCATCTCAGTGGTGAACTGCATTCTTTGGAAAGCTGTTAGGTATAAGAGGTTAGTCGAGCTGCCGATGTCGACCAATACTCTTTTGATTTCCCATTTAGCTATCATGACCGAGATCACTAAAACATCATTGTGTGGAAAATTAACCCCATCAGCATCTCGTTTAATAAGGTTAGAGTCATTTGCATTGTTTTTGCACGCTGTGTGAATGGTTCTTGGGATCTGATCTTTGTACGTAAGTCTCTTACTATATGCTTTCGAGATCGATTGGATTGCTCATTTTCCCCGCCCATGACGTGCAAGACATAGATTGTTTCCTTTGCTCGCTCCCTTGAAATGAATGTTTCGCCCTCGAGTTCGATGAATTCTCTGAGTCGTCCTTTTCTAATGTGACGTTCAATGTTTTCGGTATCGTGGCCATAATCATTGTGGAAGAGGCAGTGTATGTTCTTACTCCGCTTCTCCGGATCTCCTCTAATTTTCAACGACCATTTGACATCTTCTCTTCCTGCCATAGCTTCAAGAGTCTCGCTCCCGCCATCAGAGTCGAGAATGATCTCTCGTATTTGGGCTTTTTTAGTTGTAGATTTTCAGACAACCCTTGATTGCAATTGAAACTATTGTTAGTATGGTGTCTCTTAAGCTAGGTGATTTCTTCTTGAAAGTTGTTGCTCTTCAGGCAGTGTTCTAAAAAGTGTTAGGCGGACGGCGAGCAGGTGCCTAGTGCCCAGGGGCCTAGGCGGCGCCTAGGTGGTTTTAGGTTTTGTATTATAACTTTGATAATTTACAAAAGTTAAGCATAATACCTTATAAATTACATCCAATTTAATGCCAAGATACATATGCAAATTTTAAAAACATGAAAATTTTTATTAAAACTCAAATGCCTGAAGTTGGTCATGATGAGTACTTTATACAAAGTTGAATTTGTGGAAACATACTCTTTATTTTTCTTCAAATTGCATGAATGACCTCAGTCATGTTTGATAAAATCTACATTACTAAAATTAGTACCGGCGGATCCTTTGAGAATTCCATTAAGTAATCATCATTTGCTACATTCGAATAAAAAAAAATTAAATTGTTTATTTTCAAAAAAGGGGAAATAAAAATAAAATAAGAACACAATCAACCTTATTAAAAAAAAAAAACTCGCCTAGACCGTCCAGACCCCGCCCAGCCATTAATCTGGGCGTTTCTCTAACGCCTAGACCTTTTTTAGAACATTGCCTTCAGGTCTCGGATGATCCTGTCTACTATCTCAATCATGTGGTTCATCAAGGCCATAAACATCTCTATTCGGGGATCTGAGGGGATTCTCCAAGATGTCAGAGACGTCTGAACCGTTACCTTTTGGAGCTCTTTTTCTGTAGGTACAATTGTCTCGACGATCGTCGTTGGATCAGTATTGGGAAACACGTCGTATCTTTCTTTGCCAGTTTGAAGATTTGTGGAGTATTCTATTGATCTTCTATCGGGTTGTGTGAGCATTGTTATTGTGAATCTTATTATTTTTGGAAACTCGTCGTTCCCCACGGACGGCGCCAAACTAATGCATCCAAAAATTGTTCTCCTGTGAGTTTGATCTGCAAAACAATCGTTAGACTGCCAAGGACCACCTTTTTGGTGGCCTAAGGCACTCCGATGCTTAAGTCAGTAACTCTATTGAAAGAAGAATGTAAATCTGGACAAAACTCAGTTAAAGTTGCATACCTGTGTCGAATGTTCTCTTTACCTTTTATAATGGTCGTAGTTAACTCTTTGTGTGACTTAAGCATGTGTGGCACAACGGAATGAGATGTTTCTTGTAACAGTCTTCTCCTTAACGGAGATGCATTTGGTAATGCATAACTCTCTCCACGGCTCTTTTTTGGTGCAACGTTCCTCTTCTTTGGGCTCTAATTTGTTCGGGCCTGGATTCGGGCCCTGTTTATATCTCCTCATTGATGGACCTCGTCTGGGCCTGTATAATTGGTTTTATTCTTCCTGGGCTTTATGAGTTGGCCCGATAGATTGGGTGTTATATTCTCGTAACAAATCCCTATGCCACGTGTACGACCGTGATGATTGGTCTATTTTGATACATCATCAAATAGTTTCTGCAACTTGCCTGCTTTGACTGAGGTTGAGGTGAGTCTGTGATTGCTTGAGCTCGTAAACTGGAGGGAAACGTGAATTCGACACCTTAAATTAAGAGCTTGCGGCATATGTCTGAGACAAATAAATAAGTATCCGTGAGGAACACGTGCTGTACATGAACTTTATGTAATTTTTTGGTTAACAATCTCACACTCAACTCAAAGGTCATGTTTCACAACAAAGAACTTACTAATGTTCTTTTTCTTTCTTTTTTCAAGTATTATTGGAAGACTTTTCAAAGGACCCACTTCAAAATTATATTGTCCTCAACTTCTGTTGGACCAAGCCATGGAATTCTTTGAAAGAAAACAATTACATTACCAATTATTATATCAACGGTGCTTCCATGTGCAGATATAGCGTCCATTCCAGTAACAACAGATAAGTAAGAACCTAATAATTTTTTTTTTTTTTTTTTTTTTTTTTTCCTTTACATAAAAGGCTTCTTGCCATGGGAAAGAAGGATTATTTTACACTTGACAGTGAAGTTGAGATGAAAACCACATTGTAACAATGATAAAACATATATACAAAATGATAAGCTGTGCCGGCTTCAGCACTGATGATGTCAGAACTCAGCAAAAGTGTAGCCTCTCTATATGTTATCAAGGTTTTGATCCATATCCCCATGGGTTCTTGCTTGCCCAATTCCACTGGTCTCTGCACATCTCCTGTATGCCATATTTTGCCTTCCAACCAAGTTCTTTTGCAGCCTTTTCTGTTGAGGCATATACAGCAGTTGCATCTCCTGCCCTCCTTGGACATATCTTGACAGGGATTTTCTGATGAGTATTAACCAAAGTTCAATCAATGAGCTTGAATGTGCATATATTAGAATATAACCAGAGATACAAAGGACGCAATGGAAGATAAATTGAGAAAGGATGGGTATGCTTACTTTCCCAGAGGCCTTCTCAAAGGCAGTAACCATTTCCAACACAGATGTACCTTGACCAGTCCCCAAGTTGTAGGCTGTGCAGCCAATATTATCTGTGGTGAAAAGCTTCTGAAGAGCAGCGATATGACCATCGGCCAAGTCCATTACATGGATGTAGTCGCGAACCTAATGAGTGAAGTGTTAATCAGCAATCTAAGAAGAGGAAATGTGCAAACTAAATGATGAAGTTTTATAAAATAAAAAAAAATAAAAATAGAGCTCTACATACCGCACTACCATCTTTTGTTGGATAATCGCTGCCATATACATTCAGCTTGGGCAATCTTCCAACTGCTACTTGTTGAATGTAAGGCATAAGATTGTTTGGTATGCCCTTCGGATCTTCACCAAGTTTACCACTCTCATGTGCTCCAACAGGATTGAAGTATCTTAATAAAATTATTTTCCAATCAGGCTCCGCCTTTTGAATATCTCTGGCTATCTCTTCAAGAAAAAGCTAGCAAGACATAAAAGCAAACCATAAGGAAGAGAAGCAAAAAGAAATAGAAACTAGGATCTTCACTCCCAATGAGGGAGAGCATAATTTCTGGTTTGGTATAGAAGAAAACACTGTCTTCAAAAATTACCTTAGTCCTTCCATATGGGTTCATTGCATTCAAGTCGAAGTCCTCCACACATGGAATCTTTTCAGGCTGGCCATAGACGGTTGCTGATGATGAAAAGACCATCTATGGTTCACAAGGACATATCATTGATTCATGTCAGTGCCTAAAAGAAATAAAACATGTACTAGAATGCAAATTCCTAGATGATTCATCAAATGCCACACAATATGTCTGCTCTTGCGCATAATTTATTTGTTTGAAAGTAAAATTACAATGGCACGCACCTTCTTACAGCCATATTTTGCCATGACCTCATATAAATTTATTGTCCCAATCAAATTATTGTCAAAGTAGCGCCTAGGATTTGCAACACTCTCTCCAACAGCTTTCAGTCCAGCAAAATGGATCACAGCATCAAATCTTTGTTGCAGTCAACAAAACAAATTCATCAGAACATAAGACAATCAAATATGCCAAACATGAAACATGCACAATATCAAGAAAACAAACAGTTACGATCATCAACAAAAGTGTTATGGAAGTCATAAAATGCAATACGATACTGCACATGATGAGCCCCTGACCCACAAACAACAAGCTATAAGAGAAATTGATCTACAGCACGATTGGAGGCTCATTCAAATAATGTAATTATATACTTGAGATTTGTCACTTGTTCCAGGTCATGATCCATAAAGAAGATGGAGAATTTCCATTGCATAATTCCGACAAAAGCCAGCCCGCAAATGATATCTATGAAGAGGTGGACGTAGACTTTGATTTCCTCCAACCTCCTCCCTAAAACCCATCCTCCAATTAAGCATCAAATGGATGAAGAACAAAAAAAAAAACCCAAATAACGGTGGATTCAAACTCTGCAAACTAAACAAATGAAAACCCAACAATGAAAAAAATGAACAGAGTCTCAAACACAAATATAGATACCTACTTTATTTGAGAAAAGAGCTTGTCTATGTCTTCCCTTTTCCTTATATCTCCCTGCAAAATCAAACCACAATCAACAAAATAACACAAAACCTATCAACAAAAACAATAAATAAAAAGATGGGGTTGATCAAAATATGATCTCTGAATCAATCCATCTTTTGATCCGCTGTCGGGTGCAAAACAATTCCATCTTTCTTTATTAGATTAGATAAGGGGCCTAGTTGGAGTACGTAGTGGTTCGGATAAGGGCATGGTAGCTCGCTTTAATGACTTCTTTTCCAGCGCCCTAGCCAAGCTGAAACTCGAACGGACTCAATCGGAGCCACTGAGGGGAGCAAGAGTACCTATGCTATCGCCGAACGGACATTCTTCTTTGTTGGATGCCATGGTCTGTATACCATTCATAGTCCATCATCTATATAAGGAGTAGGTGCAGGCACAGACAGAAGCAATTCTGGTTCTCCAGAATCAATAGTTCCAAGTTCTCCTGCCAATAGGATTTTCTTTCGAAGTGACATTGCCCGAAGCCTTCCTTTCACACTAGGCGCACTAAGTATACTAGACAAACGATGGCACCAAAGCTTAGCCTTTTTCCCGTCCTACTCTCATGTAGAAGGGGTCTATTGCTCTGTTTAGTGAGGAAGAGCAGGGCTATGGTCAAGTGATCCCTCGCATAAAAGCGTGTAACCAAGGTCCCCCAGTTGGAGAAGAAAAGGCTTGCATTCATCCGTTCGATCAGTTCTATCTTGACTCGAAGCAAACAGTTCAATTGAAGCGCGAACAACATTAACCAAGGGTTCGCCTAAAGGCGGGAGCAGGCGTCTAAGAAAGAAAGCCATGTTTGTTGACAGTAGCATATGCCTCAATCTGACCTACCAGCCTTCGTATTTAAAGGTAGACGGATGCGTAAAGAAAGAAAAAAGACAGACGGCACTTGTAGTAAGCTGAAGAAGCTAGCCCAACCAAAGTCTGCCTTTATTCGCTAGGCTCATTCTCATATGTAACGATACCTCGCTGACATCTAAGAAAGGAATCGCTTATCTACCTTCCATCGGATTGAATTCTCAAGATCCAATCAATACATAAAATGAAATGTCTTTATGCTTAAGACAAGCATTTTAAATAGGTACTATAGTAATGGAAGTACAGTAAAGGATGCACCTCCCACACTAGTCCATGAAGAAAGACCTTAAAGCTTCTTTTTCCCGCTCTTTCTGCTGATAGACTTGAAGTAAATACAAGAGTTGAGTGAGTCATAGCCCGAATCCAATTGAACATTACCTTTTTAATGATGTTTAGAATCACCCCTTAAAACAAAACAGTAGACCTATCGATTTGGATTACAAATTTTCTCCATTGAGAATTGATCTTAACCTAGCCAATTGCAAATAAAATGACTTATCTATTCCCATGGCTTAGCTTAACGCTCTTAACGTCCACGCTCCGCTTTCACAGCTTATAAAGACTTTCACCTATCGGCTCTAAACTTCTTTACCTTGTTTCAGAAGGAGAGTGAAAGCCTTTTTTAAAGATTCTTTATCATAAAAGATAATTCCCAATTGCATTACCTTGCATGTTCGTTCTGTTTGTTGATTTCAGATTCTGCCCCCACGGACCTCACGTGTGTGACTCTTTCCCCCTGAGTTTGCTAGTCCGTCCATCCGAGTCTGTTGTAGTTTACTTCTAGGCAGTGGTAGTCCTACTTGCAGCGGTTGGGAATGCCCTTGCTAAGCCTAATACCTTCCCCTCCTAAAGAGCTAATGGTTTATGTCGGTCCAGGAAAGCTTATTTTGATGTTTAATGGCAGGCCCTACTCTATCTAGCAGCAAAGGAACCTGGTCACTCGCTCGAACCCAGATTTCATAGAGTACTTCACTTCCTCTCTCCCTTACACCCATACACTGAAGGGTTGTAACGTATTCATACCTTCAAAAGGCAGAAAGAAAAAAAAAAAAAAAAAAAAAAAAAAAGCAATGGATAGGTATGTAAAAAACCTCTTATATCCATGTAACCTTTTACTCCCTAGGGATCACTCCATTCCCAACTTTGGAAAAAAAACTCTTACTGACTAGGGAAACCTTGGCGTGTGGCATTCGAAAAATAAATGGCTTATGGTCTTTACCTCGGCATAACAAAATTCACAAAAATTTGTGTTGCGCTTTCCCCAAGCCCCTAGTTTATCCATGGTTTTCAAAGCATTCCTCATAGCAAGCCAAGTGATGAAGCTATGTTTGGGGATGTTGTTCGGGAACCAAACCAGACTTGCCCAATCATTACGAGCACTTGCATGTCTCATGGCATTATAGGTAGACTTTATCATATAGTTTCCATTCCCTTCCGCTGTCCATATAGGAGTATCTTCGAATCCTTGTGAGATTGGAACTTCTTTCAACCTTGCTACTATGTCTGGGATAGCATTTGTAATATAAGAGCCAAGACTCCAGTCCCCATTCTGGATAATAGCTGATATTTTGGCCTTATTGTGGAGAGTTGAGTTGTATTGAAGTTGTTGAGGGAATCGATTGAGAAGTATTCCATCCGGGTGCCAAGAGTCATGCCAGAATAAGGTGTTCTCTCTGTTTCCAACAATGGTTTTCAAGAATTTAGCTGCCTCAATCAAATTCAATGCACTGTTTCATTGTCTGTGTATCAAGTTTCAAATCGCTACTTTTTACTTTAATGTATGTTCAAGCTTCAAATCGCTACTTTTTACTTTAATGTATGTTGTGGGTGCATAATACGAAGATTTTTGTCCAAAACATAACATAAAAAGAATCTAAGAGTTGAAGATTTTTGTCCAAAACATAACATAAAAAGAATCTAAGAGTTGAGAAGCAGGTTAGCGTTCAACCGTTACCTCTGACTCGACTTCTTCACCTTCCACCGTTTCTGGGGTTAATTATAGGTGTATGGCATTTGCTATTGATAATGATAATGCTTTTATTTTTTCGCTACTTGTAAACAAAACCATCAACGTCTTTAAGTTGAATTTGTTGTTGATAAAGCTTATATCGATAGTTCCCCTTCAATGACCGATGAGACGAGATAGAATCCCTAGAGGGAGTGAACGGAGCGATAGCGCAGCGAGTAGCTCTGGGTGTACGAACCGAGCAAAGCGCAGATACCCTGCAAGCGGGGCCCCAAAAAAGGAAAAACGAAAGCCTAGGATCATGTCATTACTACTCCACGGGAAATTGGACAGTACGAATGAAGAAGACTTACAAATTTTGGAGCATTTTTTTCCTAGCCGAATGAGCGAAGCGCTTTAGCTAGGTCGGAAGATTTGAGTATACAACTATCAATGGATAGGAGACCACAAGGTGTATCATCAAAAAGGGTGGCGCCGGGCAAGTCCAGTGGTCATACCAACCTTTTGTCCCTCCTGACCGAACCCGCACAAAAATATAAAAAATGGGCCGGGAGAGACACGTCGGAGACATCTTTTTCCGAGGAGGTGGCTTCATCATCCTGCTCCTCAGAAAAAGATGTTAGGATCGGCCGGCTCATCCGGAATCCTAAAATAAAACAGAGACAGAAACGAAGAACTTTTTCTACCTGAACCTTTTGCACTTGATTCGTACTATTTGCAAAATCGAGGGTGGCAGAGGATTGATTGAGAGCAAGCTAGTCAAGATCCTAAATTAGGTTCAGATCATGATAGAGCTTCAATAGAAAGATCTATGAAATGGCGTCTATATTGCGAAAATGGAGTTGGGGGCAGAGAGGGTCTCCCACTATTTGGCAGCAAAAACGTCGATTTAAGTTGAGAGCCTTTAACAAGTAAAGAACGAACATCAACAGCAGACCCGCAAGCAAGCATCCTTGATTTGATGGAGGAGACCGACCTGCCTCTCATAGCATCTTGCTTTCCTGGCTATCTCTGCCCATATTAATGATGATTGGAAGTCACTTTTGTTTCATTGAGCAGGTGACAGGCTTTTGGAATGAGAAATCAGCTGTTTCAGAGCTCGATGTGGCAACGGCAACGGGCCTTTCCAAATAATGTATTGTTCAATAAAACTGAAAAGAAAAGGGTATTCAACTCACCAGATGGAATTGAAGATTAGCAGAGAGTTGAGGACCAACTAAGTCCCCGACCCTTTCAACCGCCTCTATTACAGAGTTATCGAAATTATCGATAATCGAAACTCGAAACCCTTGGTGAAGAAGTTAAACAACAGTATGGGTGCCAATGAATCCAGCTCCACCTGTGACCAAGATGGTCTGATCTCCTACTGGTGCTGTTGTTGAACCCATTTTGTGATTTTTGATTTGAGTTTGCTGAACCAAACAAAGCCTATAAGAGGTTTTGGTTTTATTGGAAGCACAAAACAGGTCTTTTCTATGTAATTTTTATTGAGATGATCAAAGCAGATATGACAAGTGGTGGAGAAGATTGTGTGTTTATGAAGTGAGAGAAAACGAAGAAGTGATTCAGTTTTGAGCAAATCAAGAAGTGATTCAGTTTTTGGATGAGAATGACACTTGCGGATTTGTTTATTATGTTATGTAATAATCAATGCCAATGCATTGCAAACGCAATTATTTTTTGTTTAATGTAGGATTCTGTTTAGGCTTTTTGGTCGTAAGCCAAATCAAATGGTGGGGGAGGAAAAGTAGGGATAGAAACAAATCGGAATTTCTATTATTCCTTAATTGCAAATGGTAGGGAAATGGTCTTGGATTTTTCGTGTCATCAATATTACTATTTACTAGGCAACTACCGTCCACCAATTGTAGCTCAGTTGATCGGACATTCACTCTCCTTGTGAGAGGTTCGCAGGTTCGAGACTCGCCAATTAGGATTTTATGAATATTACACCAACATCGAGGCGAGGCAACGATATTGTACCAACATCCACTCTCACACCACTCTCCTTAGGTTCGAGACTCATCAATTAGGATTTTGTGAGTTTTCGCCTGATTATTAGGAGCACATTTGCTCCGCCAGCTTTCGGGTATTGAATGCAGCTTAGATGGACTAGACCGAAGCGAAGCGAAAGCAAGTCTTTATGCGAGATGGAGGCGATGAGGCAACAATATTGTACCAACATCCACTCTCACTTAGGTTCGAGACTCATCAATTAGGATTTTGTGAGTTTTCGCCCGATTATTAGGAGCACATTTGCTCCGCCGGCCTTCGGGTATTGAATGCAGCTTAGATGGACTAGACCGGAGCGAAGCGAAAGCAAGTCTCTATGCGAGATGGAGGCGACGGGGTTATTAAGTGGCAACAATATTGTAGCCTATGGGTCTGATTTGGTTAACCCTATAGGGTCAGTTATGGATTAATAAATAAAAAGGGTCAATGATCCAATTTTTTTTTTTTTTTAAAATTGGCAACTACCAATCTCAATTCAGAGCATCATAGGGGTTACAATTTTTTTACTTCCAAAATTTTATTTTCCACCTGCCCCCTCAGAGCATATGGGGTTACAATTTTGGAGCTTCATTTAAAGTGGAGGTGTCACTCGGATTGGAGCTTAATAAGGAGGAGAAATTTGAATAGAATGTCCACCATTATATGTCTTCACTGTAAATGGCGTCAGGGTGTCATTCAAATTGGAGCCTAATAAAAGTATGAATTATGTCAAACGCGTGGGCATATCCATCCGAAGGGGGACGGGGGATTATATGTTTTCCGCCCCATGAGTGTAGACTCAATTTTGAGTGATACTTTAATTTATTGTTTCCACCTCATGGGTGGAGATGGTCCAAGTGTCATAAGATGAATTTTGCATTCACCACCGTTGCTGCATTGCATATCCGAATTGGCTCTTGGTGCAAAAATTCATGGTTATGATTCGATGATAAAGCAACAACTTAATAAGGTAAATTTGATAATAAATTAAATGACTTTAGTGTACTTCTTAACTTTAATTTGATTTTGGTTCCTCGTCGTCAGTTGAACATCTCGTCAACCATTATCTTATGCATGTACTTCTCCCATGACGAAAAAAATGATGTTAATAAACTATTGAGATCTTTGTTTGGGAGAATTTTGTTCATGCGCAATAAAACCTCACACATATGTGATTGGTTAAGTAGGAACGCGAATAGGTCGTTACAAATGGTATTAAGATCGGGGACAACTACATTCTAAAGTGGAAGACCATGATACCCTAGTTCTCGGAGAGGGTGTTGTACTGGAAAGACATCGAACCCATGAAGTGGTGATAGTTATCTCAAGTTGTGTCCCACATGCTTAGACAACTATTTGAGTGAAATGTTAAGTGTGGACCAACATTTAAAGGTTAACCATTGTTATCACTGTAGTTAAGATTGTGACAGATGTTTTCAAAGTTAGGGCTTCAATTGCTTTGAGGCCAATTTGTTGGACTAAAAACCCCATAACTTCATAGGGACAATTAAGTGGGGTAATATCAGTGGTATGAAAGTGGGTCACTGAAAAAAAGTCATCAACAAAGCATGTAACAAAATTTTAACTCTAACTAAATTTTGAGGCGTTATCTATATGGCCTCATCTAGTACAATTTTTCTTCAATTTTCTTCACTTTCTATGTATTAAAAAAAAATGAAGTGATATCCTTCAATAACAATTTTGGTTTCATTAGAAATCAAATGTGGATGATTTAACACACATGCAACGTGTTAGTAGGTATCATCATATTAATTTTTTTTAATTTCATATTTTCTTTCTAGTTCTAAACAGTTGTCGGTAATTGTTGGTTGTTTTACACATGGTGGAAGCGATGGTGGTTGTGGAATAAGTGGTGGTGATCAATTGTAGGCTACAAAAGTACCAGCGGGATGTTTTGTCAGTGCTAGGATTTTGAGATGTTTTTTAAAAGGGTGAAAACATCACCAATAGCTTCCCCATAGTGCGACGTAGGGAGTTTCCAATGGGGAAGCACTTCTCCCCGCTAAATCCAATCAGCGGGTGTTCTAAAGACGTCAGGTTTTCCTCATTAAGGTCCATGCTGCGGAATGCGTTGTAGAACAAAACGTTAAGTGAACTTCCTGTGTCCACCAGAGCTCTTTTTACTTCCCACCTTGCTATGGAGATCGAGATGACTAAGGCGTCGTTATGTGGCACTCGGACTCCTTTGAGGTCCTTGTCCGTAAAGGTCAAGGTGAGAATGGGGCTTTGAACTCGTGAGTAGCAGATGTGCATGTCCTCATCTATGGATTGTGTCTGCATATCTAGTAGTGTCCGCTTGCGGGACCTGTATGACTGACTTTCATTTGGTCCGACTCCGAAT
Source organism: Berberis vulgaris (assembly GCA_963556465.1). Classification (NCBI taxonomy): domain Eukaryota; kingdom Viridiplantae; phylum Streptophyta; class Magnoliopsida; order Ranunculales; family Berberidaceae; genus Berberis; species Berberis vulgaris. The sequence continues at coordinate 63,357,932 of OY747136.1, forward strand.
GACGTATATTATCTATGGAATCTCCTTTTCTATTTCTTTAACTGACTCCCTTTATCCTTTGTTTGTTCCGTCCGCTTCTCAGACTTTAAGAACTCTTTCAGTTTGCCCCTGCAGATACAGTACTCGACTTCATATTGCAGACTCTTACAGTCATTGGTGTCGTGGTCGCCTTCCCTGTGGTACGCGCAATACTTGTCGTTGTCGTGCTTGGTGGGGTCTATGCGTGTCTTCAGGAGCTACTTAAGTTTCTCTCAGTTTTTCATTGATTTTAGTACGTTCTAACGGTTAGCATTTAGAGGTGTCACCGCTCTGGATCCAACGTAGTTGGAAGATTTATTTGACCTGTACCGACCAGGGTCCAACCTGTTGTCACCACGCTTCCTTTTGCTTCGTTCCTTATCATTGGGTCTCTTTCCCTCTTTCTTGTCCCTGGGTGTGGAGAGTTTCTTCTCGCATTCAGTTTCCCTCTTTACGGTCCTAGACTCTTCTAAGGTGATGTGTCTCTAAACGCTTTTGGGGAGCTCCGCCATGTCCAGAGGGGGCTCTAGGGTGAGGTCCTCGTAGAGCTTTTCCTTTTTGAGGCCCACAGTGAAGGGCGTCGCGGCTGTATCGTCGTTGCACCTGTCGATGAGCGACAGTTTGTTGTTTAAGCGCGTGACATACTCTCGAAGTGTCTCATCGGACCTCTGCTTCAGGGAGAGTATGTAGTGCGGGCATTTTAAAAAACATTGGCTTCCGACGAAACACGCCAGGAATTCATTTGCCGGCATTTTGAAGGAGTCAATGGACTTCGGTGGGAAGCTGTGGAACCATGTCAGTGCTGAGCTTTTCAGACTAGTGGGAAAAGACCTGCACATGACGGATTTAGATCCTTCTTTAAGGGTCATTACGTGTTGGTAATGTCGCAGGTGGTCGAAGGGATTGGTGGTTCCGTCATAGTAGTCGAGCTTCAGGGGAGTAAACTTTCTCGGAATGACCTCATTCATGATCTGATCTACAAATGGCGGGACGGAGAGATGTATAGTACGTTCGGGTCGTGCGCCCCTCTGCGGAGGGGGTTCCCAGGGCCAAGCCTTTCTATCCTAGCATTGAACTCAGTGTTAGTCGTGCAGCCTCCTTTAGTCAATTAAGAACTAGTGGGTGCTTGACTTTCCTGCACTTGCTCCTTATCATCTTCTGGAGGCGGAGGTCTGTGTTGCTCATGATCTCCATTAGCGGGTGGTGGATTTATGTCGCGTGGGAGGCTCTACCGCCTTGGCGATCCGTTGTAATTGAGATGTCAGCGTATCGATTCTGCTACCTGTCGTTGCTGCCGTCGGCGCGAGAGCGTGAGTTGTCTGCGCATGCATGATAGGAGCTGCTAAAGGAGGTGGTATAGGGATTGCTGGAGCGTTCGGCGTGTCCCCTGGTTCTATGATGTTGTGTGACCTGGAGGTTACCATCTCTCTGTGTTTTGAAAGGAGACAACACTTAGTGTAAATTTAAAAACTTTGTCATCCCCACAGACGGCGCCAAACTGATGCAGTCGTTTTGCCCTCCCTGCTTTGACCTGGTTCCTACTGACCTATTGACCTGCACAAGTAGCACACGTGAGCCACGGACCACCATTGTGGTGGCTGATTGCACTCCGATACTAAAGTCAGACAAGGGATCTGAGGAAGGTGTAATGATGTAACATGGAATATGTGGCGTACCTTAGCTAACCAACCTCATGTCTTATTTATAGTGCAATGAGTTCTGGTTCTGCCAGGCCATTGTAGGCGTAGTTTAGGAAGAAGATCTTCATGGAGATCGTCCTCTAATTAAGAGTCGTGTTGTAAGAGGGAAATTCTCTGTTAGCCTTGTGCTCCTAGATACGTGGGAGATAGTTTCCAATGTGAAAGCAATCCATATAAGGAAGATCCCCTGTGTGGAATGGACTCTAACATTTGCTTCCTAGTTGGAAGTAGAGAGCAGCTGTAGTTGCCTGTCCGAAGATGATCATCGAGATACTTGCCTTAGTAGGACTTACGGGTATTGAGAACAGCTGTGAGACGTGTGGGCCTAGCGTGCTGTGAGAGTTCGGGCCCGCCTAGCGGACTGAATTGAACGAGCTTAAAATCACTTGTGCCCATATGGAGTTGGGCTGATGCTGGGGCCCATATTTCCTCGAGATCATCATGACACGTGTATGGCTCAGAGGAGTGACAATTTTTATATATCATCAATAATAATAATAATTATAATGATAATAATAATAATAATATAATAATAATAATAATAACATTGTAGAAAAAATCTAATTGTTGAGGGAAATGGCGAGGAAAACAGCGAGGGACCCCACAGGGGGGAAGGGGAGCCGTCCATTCCCCCCGGGATGTGCGTTTTCAACCCTGGGATGCGTGCGTTGAAAAGTCAAACGCACATCCCGAAGGGATGGATGGCTCCCCCTCTCCCCTCGGGGTCCCTCCCTATTTTCCTCGTTGCTTTCCTCGACAATTAGACGGGTTCAACATTGTATGAGGTGCATGGATGGTGACACCAACAATCCAAGACAATGCCTTTTCCTTAGAGTGGAATGGCATGGCATATCTTCATCACCCGCATCACCCACCATCTTTGTTTTTGGGTAGAAGATTGTGACACTCTTAATGACCCAAATTCTTTTCAACATGTTGTGTGGAATCAATAAACATTACCTTCCATTTCCATGTCTTCAATTGATTTATGAGCCACAAATTACTATAACGAGCCTAATTTTTTCATGAAATGAAGTAATTCACACTAAGAAAATCAACCTCAAATAACTTAGGGGGTAAGGTGTGTTTATCCCTTTCCATTTCTAATGTTTCCTACACCGCACAGTAGGAATTAATTGTTGCTATTTGTTTTGATAATGTTGTATTAGGGCCCATTAATCTCAATATTCATAACGATAATGTCACCTCTATATGTTTTGCTAAACTAGTTATGTCCTTGAGTTATTTTAAAATTGCTGCTTCTATACAAGTTTCATGTCTAAGACGAATACTGTTTGAGCACAACCTTTTGACAAAAGTAACTTGAAATTAGGGATCATGATTCACCAAAGAGAGTTCACATTTATGCTTTGTACAAGCTTATGGTAACAAACCCTGTACTAGATCAAATATATGGCTGGGCGATTAAGGTGTATTTACTTTAACATCATTTGTAAAATGAATTTACGTTGTTGTGTACACATTTCCCACAGGCATATCATTAGAGGATAATCACTGAAGATCTCTGAAGGGGTTCAAAATCGAGGAAGACAACATCATTGCTATCCATTTCATCAATAGCTCAGTGCTCCATAAGCAGATGGAACATCGTGTAGAGGGTGGCCTTTTCTGTTTCTTTCTATGATTCTTCTTGCCAGAGAAACCTGTTTCCCCACTACAAACACAAATGCCTTCCCTTTGCCTCCAGCACCCCTGGCAGTTCTTCCAACACGACGGACATATTCACTGGGATCTCGAGGAAAGTCAAAGAGTACTACATGATTAACTCCAGAGAAATCAATTCCACGAGATGCTCTGCCAGAAAGTATGCACAATATTAGATTCAAATTAAATGTTAACAAGTTTGTGAATGTAGTACACATGTAAGGACTAATCATCCCATCAAGATGTACCATAGAGCACAATGAAAGGGTAAATATACAACAATTGTCAAAAATATATATTTTTGCATTAGGATGGAATAACGATGATATCAGTTCTATATGCTTAACAATGTTTGAGAAACTATCACCATAACTATCAAAATGAGTATCGTATTGTGCATTGGAAACCTAAATTAAAGATACGCACGCATCTTGAAACATACAAAATATCTTAAGATATAGTGCAAGAACAAATATATAGATATAAAAATATATATGATATAATTAAGCATGTAAAAGACATAAATAAGAATTATACAAGCAAGAAGGTCCTAACTCATCCATTGATAAAGGGGGGCAAAGTCCCATTGAGTTCTTACTGACTTGTGTAACATATAAAACTAAGCTATTGCCTATCATCCATTCATTTATCCACCCATTCATGTCACTAGGATAAATCTCTACATCGTCCTTGTTGTAAACACCATTTTATGATTGATTAATTCCGACACAAAACTTACGATGTGATTAATATTTGAATTGATGACGGTGTATAAGTTAACAAGTTAAAACAATTCACATTAACAATAAGAACATAAATATTTGAAGATGTGTTTCTAGAGAACCATTTATCAAAGAATATTTACTTTAATAAATCTTTGAGGAAAAAAAGTTTTTCTTTGGAAAATTTGAGAAATTATGTTTCAGTCCTTAAAAAATTTTCAGTGGACTTAAAACAAAATGAAGAACAGTAAAGAAGTCTCAAAGTCCCTACCATGCAGCCAACACATGCTCACAAACGTATGCACTACAATCTTTTGGTGTTTGGAGCACTGTGTCGATGTTTAGGCTGTTGTAAAAATAGTTGGTTATGTGGATGGTAATAGTTTGGTTAAAAGAGTTCCTGGGTTTTTTTCGAGAATTGATTAGAGTTAGTTATGTTTTGGGTGAGAAATTAGGTTTGTTATGGAGACAAAAGGATTTTTGGGGATATGTTTCAAGGAGCGATTAAGCGGTAATGAAGGGCAGGGCATGCAAAAGCTTTGATTATAAATACTCTTGTGGAAGCAAGTGTGATCAAGCAAGAAGAGTTTATATTCCAGTTGATAAATTCAAAGTTAGATACTGAAAACAAACCCTGTTGAATATCAAAGTCTGGAAAAAAAAAAATTTGGATTCATTTTAAAGATAAATGAGCTTTAATTAAGGTTTTTTACATGGTAACGATATTAAATATAGAAATGTAAGACGAAGATTGAAGGTTTAAGTGTTTAGAGACCAGCAAAAAAATCTTGCTTTTGTCTAAACACTTGATCTGGCACTGAATACTGGTTTTGGTTCAATTCAGACTTCAGACATGTTAACAAACACTAATTCAAGGGAAAATCACTGATTTTTCCAGAATTAAGTTTTAAGTGCTAAATTACATTTTTACCAAACAGGTTCTAAGAATGGTGATTGATTGAAGCTTAAATAACAAGTTGGAGATTACTTGTTAAGGGCTCGAGAATATCGGTGGGTTTCTCAATTTTCGGATAATTGATGATTATGGTGTCACTTTCCATGAGGAAAACACTAGGAATGATGAGAGGTGAACTAATAAACATACTAAACTTAAACCTATGGAGGTGCTACAAGGTACAAATTTTCCTCATATGAGGTTGAATATGATTCAATAGATGTGATGGTTCTTAATTTGTGAGAAATTTCCAATATGCTGATTGCTTATGTTTTTAAAAGCAAGACATCAAGTTTAGAAAAATTTAGAAGGTTGTAGAGAAAAACAAAAGTTCAATCAGTTTTGGTGTATTTTACTGAGATTTAGTGCTCTCTTTTACTCTGGCCAAGTCTTGCTTAGCTTCCAAGAATAATTTGCATCAGAAAATCAACAGTTCTTTCACAAAGATCCTCACCCAAATTTAAATGTAATAAGGCTTTGCTTAAGTCATGAAAGTGCATTCAAACAAGCACCATCGAGCTACTTTTCATCGAACAAACAGAACATCAACATTCAGATGACCAAAGTAAGGAGAACAAATAAGAAAGAGAGACTCTTTTTTAGATGTTAAAATGAAAAACTAGTCATGAAGTTAACACGTTACCTGTCAGTGCAAATAAGAAAGAGTGAGTCTTCTTTAGACTGAGATTTAAGGAACATCTTCATATTTTCAAGACGAGCTTCTTGTGCCAAAGCAGAGTGGAATGGTAACACCCTGATACGAGCTTCCTTCCTGTCCAACCTTTTCAATACATTCTCAACTTTTCTACAAGTCTCAATCTGAATGGATAGTGACAAGAAAATCGAAGGAAACATATGTAACCATAGCCTTGACAGGTTAAAAAAAGTTCTCATTATGTGATATTCAAACTAACCTTGTTGCAGAAGATAATGGTTTTTGTAACTGGGCTTTCATCTAGAAGCTGCAATAAAGCAGATTTCTTATTTTGAAATGCAGTCTCTGGGGTTTTTTCCATTCTATCATCTCCACTGCAATCAACAAGTACCTGTGTACGCATTCCATGTGAACCATAAATAACTGTTTAAGATGATTTGAAAAACATCCATAATGATCTTGTCTGCAATACCTTCTTTTGTTTATTATGTTTATTATATTACATATGGTCAGAGTAATACAGGAATTTGGCTAAAAAGAATAGGCACTGCTGAGCACAGATTGTGACATCTCTTGATATGGCTTGACTTTATTATTTAAAATGCATGTCCATGAATGCTTTAAACAAGATGCAGTTCTTATTGCATGTTATATAATTTAATCAAATGCCCTGGCCAGTTTCCGGTAATCAAATAGCCTCTCATTGCTTTTCCTTTTCTGTTACCATATTTTCATTTCCTTCTTACAGTTTTCCGATTTGTTGCATTGATTCATACTTAAGGACTGGATTCTGATAAGTGAGTCCCCAAGCAATAAAGTACTCTTTAAAACACTCCGCATATACTAAAAAATGGGTATGGATGTTATCATTTTAAATCTTGCCAGTTTAACACTAGTGCACATGTCACATTCTTTGGAATAACACCACATTTACTTTACAGGACAAACTTTTTTTTGTGTGTTCCAGTGAGGGGAAACGCTTTACTTCCATCATCTATAGTTCTGCCTATACTTGCCCAACCTACAAGTGTTTCTTTCATAAATACTGCCCCTGTGGCTGTGCAACCTACTCCCAAGTGTTCCTTTGTTACAAATGTTCCAACACACTCTTATGCCAAACCGTTACATCTGCAGTCATGTATCACTTCCTTTCATTAAAGATCCTCTTCCATCTTGTCCGATAAATTTCTATTTGGAAAGGTAAAAAGTTTCGTATTTTGATCCTATTTAACATTTTGTTTCACTACATGTGAATCTTCCATCTCATACCATATTTTTCTGTCACAACATTCTGCGACTGCTCTCAAGTCTTTAATAGGTATCTTCCTTAGCAAAATGAAAGCTATCGAATGATCATACAAAGGCGCTTGAGTGAAATGAGACTTAGAAGTTGACACCACAGCAATTCGCAGCCAGAATCAGACAATAGGTTGTATGAGCCAGATGATTCAGTAGAGCAATTCAAAGCCCGTTTTGTGGCCAACTGGTTTTCAAAGACTATTGATGTCTATGGTATGGAGAGTCATGTTGTTCGAGATGATCATATATTTGGATATGCCGCTTGAGTATGTTTTGACGGGTCATTAGCACAAGGGGTGCAAGTTGAAATTTTTAAAACAGTTCCCCCGGGCCTGGTTGGATAAATCTAGCTCTGTTGTAATTTTTGTTTTGCTTTCTTTGATTTTTCTTTGACCAATGTTTGTTTAATCATCTTTCTTATATAGTATCATTTTGCTATGACTACTGGTTGATTTTATGCTCAAATGTTTTGGAAACTTCTGAGATATTGGTAATATCTAATGCGTTATGGTTATGACTTATGATTCACCAAAATATTTTCCAATACTTTTTCTCCACAACAAATGTATATAATTTGTCAAGAGTGCTGTTGCTAAACACTGATGTCATAAATGATGCTTAGACTCTGGGGCTGTCTGTACTCCTTGGTGAAATCAGAAAAGAAAGGACAGAAACTGAAGAGATCGGGTAAAAAGAGAGAGAATAAAAAACAAGAGTAAAATTGAAGGGAAAAAGGAGAGAAGCGAATCAAAGAAGAGCCATTTCAACCTTCACAAAGGTTTATGTTATCTTATGCTTTGCTTATATTATGGTTTTATGGGTCAACTTCTGAACTGTGTTTTAACGGAGGAATTTTGAATATCATATTCTTTTGTATCATTTTATGATTGTATATTGAGTTATACACCTGGATGAATCTTGCACTCATTAAACTTGACAGTGTCAGTCACTGAGGCTAAGACCTACTCAAATTCCAACGCCCCAAATCCCAATTTAACCTTCTTAAATGTTAGACAGTCAAATTCTTTCATTTTCACCTAAATTGAAATCTTATTTTGTAGATATTCTGCAAGCTCCTACACAACATCAGTGAGTGGTTTCACAGTCCATGTCTTTGGAATTCATAATGATGACTCTGTATCAAGTCATCTGTAACCAGTACTGATGATGAAGTCCAAAATATATGAAACTATTCAATATAAGTGAGAAAATGACTATGGAGATTAAATCACGAATTAAGAAAGGTTTCAATAACTGACCTCTTCAAGGCCAGAGCTTGTACGGTGCATCCCAGGTCCCATGATAACTTCACAATCAGGGAAGACTTCAACTAGCTTGTTGTAAATGTCCACTGGCAATGTTGCAGTCACAAAGAGATACTGAGTAGTAACAGGTGCAGAATTAACTAAGATTTGCAGCACTTGCTCAAAGTCTTCATCGCCAAAGAGTATATCTACCTCATCTAACACGGCACTGAAAGCATACAAACAAGTGAAATAGGTCAGTACGATTATTAATAACCGAAAGAAGACTAGAGAAGTAAGAAGAACTAAGACGTTGGAGGTGGAGGTGGATGCCTGCAGACCTCTAGGGCTGATTCCTGAGCATTGGATTCCAATACAAAGGATTCCATAGAATAGCAAAAGCTAGGATCTGTATAACAGTAACACTAACATGCAATGATGCCCTCAAGAAGCTTCAGATGCAGAGACATGTCAGTCCATTGATTTTGTATGTCCTTACTTGACTTGAAGTCAGTGGAAGGCTTTGAATTAAAGGCAATGGGACATTCATTCAACATGGATAGAGCTCAAATATTTCATCTGAATGCATACCATCCAACACTGAGCGGTTAACGTTTTCACTCTATTTACTGCTCAATGCCATGTCAAACTGCTAATACCCATGTTGGATTGACTATGGATATTCATTCATCTGGAAGGTCGTGCTGCAGGGGCATTGCTGAGCTTGTTGACTCCACCCCTTGGAGCACAACTAAACAACAAAAACTTACTTGATTGATGACATATAGATGTTGATTTCAAGTGTTTTTCAACGATAAGTAGAGCCTCGGAGAAAAATTAGGCTATTAGCACCTAGTAACACTAGTAAAAAACTTACCTTTTCCAGCAACCTTTGCTTACCGCCATATAGTTCTTGTCACAAAAAAAACCTACCACTTTTGTGACAACCACCAAGCTCCGTCACATAAGAAGGATTTAATCACTTGTTGCAAAGCCCATACATGTTATTGTCACAACAAACCAATAAAAGTCCGTTAAAAAGTGGCGCTATTTGGTGGGAAAGTTGTAGTGACAAGTTTTAGTTACAAAAAATGTGTATTGTCATAAGAAACCACCAAAATAATGGGGCACCAATTACATGGGTAGTGGGGTGCGTTTTAAACATTGTTATTTCAACGACTTATAAATACCCGACACTTAAACAATTATTTAATGTATATAAAGATTTTTTTCCTTTTTTAGATAGCTTACATTGACCTATGAACAAGTTTGACGGGCATTACACAGTTCTTCATGTTTGTTGCAAGTTGGTCACCTTTGCATCACAATCCCAATCAATCTTCAGTAGCAGATCATTTGGAGATTGTTGTGGAAGCAAGATCTAAACATATCAAAGGAAGATGTAGAGAGTGCAAGGGAGGATGTGGGAAGGGATCTTTAGTCTTAATTGTATTCTTGTAGTTTCAAAGTAAAGGGATGTGAATTCGTAAGACAATAATATTTGTAATTACAAAATTTTTATTAAATGACAATACTCTTATTATTACTTTTTCATTTTTTTTTGGCGAAATTTTTTCATTTTCCTTAACTTTTCTGACGGCCAGCTTTGGTTAGGAAAGGTATTTTACAAAAAAAAAAAATAATAATAATAATAACATATATATATATTTATCAAAATATTAAGATATTTATAAAATGAAAATTACCTTTTCCGATGGCTGGTGCCGTCGCAAAAATATTCAGTCTATTGTAGCAGCCACAATGGCCATCATTATAATTTTTTGTAACAAGGTTTTTTACTATGCTCGTCACAAAAAAGTGGTCATTGGTAAATGCTTTTGTGACGAATTTTTTGATTACAACTTTTAGTCTGTATGACCATTCAAGATGACCTTGGTGCTCTGTAGAACAGCCAGTTTCTTTCTCCACTAAATTTATAGAACTATACAATTGTCCATATGCACCTCAGCCTTTCAATAAACTGATAATCAAACACACAATGTGCACTAAACGTTGCTTTTAAAGTCCACAAACTCTCCAAAAACAAAAAAATAATAGCAACCATAACAAAGATGTCTTACCATTTAAGATTTCTCAGTTGTAAGAAACCTTCTTTGAGAAGAAACATAAAGCGTCCAGGTGTAGCTATAAGAACATCTAAATCTTGTTTGAGAGTTTCAAGCTGAGTTTTCTGCCGAAAGCCACCTGTTGCTACCATGGAACGGAATGGGACCCCAAACTTTGACATCGATCTGCAATTACTTAGCACCTACATAATGTAAGGTTGTGTTTACAAATGCAAGAATTTGTGTCAGTGACCAAACTCTAATAATGTGAAGTAACACCCGGAGGAACAAAACTTTGAAAATACTAAATAAACAAATAATGAATTATGTTTCCACATGGCCTTGGCAAGCTAAAATGGTTGATAGATATAAGCATCATCAACATGATCAATTTCTTATAAAAGTATGAATTTAAAACTAAAACCTAATTCTTGTCATGGGTAAAGAACACTGACTATGACAGCCTCAACAAATGCAAAAGAATTGAGATGAATTGAGCAGAGTATTTTAGAAAATGAAATAAATACAAGATCAAGTAACGCAAACATAACAAAGCATTACTTATTCCATTTCTAACCTGTCGACCTCTTACGACATTTATTTTGTTCATTTTTCAATCGCACTAAATTCCAACCTTCCATATGCCTATACAAACCTCAGCAGAACAAACTTAGTGATAGAAAACATGAACTGATTTGGTGATTGTAAGCTATGTAGTTGGAGGCACTAGGGGACACGACAGAGTGTCCAGTGGGAGCCTAAGCATTCCAGGGAGATTTTTAAAAATTTTCAAAATCATATATTTCATAAATCCAAATGCAATTTAAATCCATTTTATAATAATCTAACTGAAACCTCCAGATTTTAGGTTGATATTATTTCGTGTTAAAATGGGTGTTAGACTATGTGAGTTCTACAATGAGTTGAAGACGGAGTATAAGTCAACAAGTCAAAATGGCGTCCATCAATCAAAGACGAGAACACAAAGTACAACACCCTTGAGAAATTAATGTTTGGATCTTTTACAATGTCAACTAGATCAACCGAATAAAATAGGTCAATGACAGATCAAGCTATGAAAAATTCTATAAGCTGCATCTACTGAGAAAAATTCACTATGAAACAATATCACGATTACAAGATTGTTCACTCGAGGCACTTACCAAACCATATGGTTCTACAATAAGCTAGTACTCCACTTGCAACCAACTTTTATACGTGGAAGCTTGCTCCAATGATCTTCCAACACAATCTCAACAACATACCAAGACCAAAAAACTCATTGCGCATACACAAGTACAATGAGGACAAAGATGTGTGAAGTTTCTAACACATAAAAGTCTTTGCAAAAATCGGACCTATATTCTTTTAAAACTGATGCAAAAGACTCTAAAAACTCTTTTAATGTTGAAAGTTTAGGCTTTTTAACTCCGAAGTTATGCCTTCAATATCCCTTGGCTCTCTTACTTATAGAGTAGTGGAGTTTGTGTAGATATAAAATGTTGGAAATTTATTGTACTCGACTAGTCCTGAGTACATAACTTGTTTATCCAATATGTCGAACTCAAATCGACTTGACTGGAGGAGCTCATTTCTGAGTTGTTTTCTTGATAGGTCAAACTCTCATCCTTGACTTGTGTGCTCAACAGATGGAGAGTTTTATTCATGACCTATTTGATTGGTCGATCTAGTTGACACCTTTAAAGATCCAACACGTTAATATCTCAAGAATTTTCAATTGAATTATTTTCAAATAGTATTAAAATCGAAATCCTTGAATCTATTTTCACAAGGTTATTGTAGTTTGTGTTCTCGTCTTAACCTTCGATTGATGAACGTCACTATCACAGTCGACTTATATTCCGTCTTCAAGTCATTGCGAGACTCACCTATTTTAACACCCATTTGACACGAAATAATATCAACTTAAAATTTGGAGGTTTCATTAGAGTTTAAAACTCAATAAGTGAACCACGTTATATGGCGTGTGGTTTATTTTTTTTCTTGCACTTTATTTTTGTGTGATTGTGCAAAACATTGATAAAGATCAAAATATATCATAACTTTAGATTTCTTAGATCTACTATTCAGTATTAGTCCAAAATAAATTGGATCTACAACTTGTAAAAGACTAGCATATTACCCGTATTGTTGGCACTCCACGTACACTTTTTTTGTGCTAATTATCATGCATTGGACACCCTCACCATCATCCCCACCATTGCCCTCAATCAGTTCCATAAAGAAATCATATTTTAGCAGTGTTCTAAAAAGTGATAGGCGGTGGGCGGGCGGCGAGCATGTGCCTAGTGCCCAGGGGCCTAGGCGGTTTTAGGTTTTGTATTATAACTTTAATAATTTACAAAAGTTAAGCATAATACTTTATCAATTACATCCAATTTAATGCCAAGATACATATGCAAAATTTAAAAACCCTGAAAAATTAACAATCGTGAACAAAATTTATTAAAACTCAAATGACTGAAGTTGGTCATGATGAGTACTTTATACAAAGTTGAATTTGTGGACATATCTAAACCTACTCTTCATTTTTCTTCAAATTACATGAATGACCTCAGTCATGTTTGATAAAATCTACATTACTAAAATTGGTACCGGCAGATCTTTTGAGAATTCAATTGAGTAATCATCATTTGCTACATTCAGACATATACTGAATAAAAATAATTAAATTGTTTATTTCCAAAAGGGGAAAGAAAAATAAAATAAGAACACAATCAGCATTATTAAAAATAAATAAAAAATAAAAAATAAAAAAACTCGCCCAGACCCCGCCTAGATTGCCCAGACCCCACCTAGACCGCGCCTAGACCGCCTAGCCATTAATCTGAGCGTTTCTCTAACGCCTAGCGCCTGGGCCTTTTTTAGAACACTGTATTTTCGAATGTAAACTAATTTTTTTAGAGTCAAACTCGGTTAAAACTAGAATCGATTGAATATTCGGGGTCTTTGTTTGTAAATTCATTAAAAATGTTTGTCCGTTTCTTTGAAAATTTTTATACTTAGGCATAAAATAATAAAACTATTTACATGTTTTAATAATAAAATACATATTTTGAAATTTTAAGTGTTTGTATTGATCATTGGTTTTGTTGGAAAGATCTTCAAAATTGTATTTCAATGTTACCAAGTTTACTAAAATCCGACAACTACTTGAATATTTATGATAATCTCATTTTTAAAAAAATGAAAACAAAATATTTTCTCTCTCTGCCACATGTACATTCCACCTACTTTTTCCACATTTTTTGTCTTCTACATGTTTTTATATTTACAACCATCATAAGAAATGAATCTAAGCCCTCAACATATTTCCCAACTTTCAATCCTGGCTATCGTTTATCTCCAATACTTAGTTTGTCCCAGTCAACAATGAACAGTAAAACACCACTATGAATTGTAATATAGATATGTTAAAATGTTAAATCTTAGATCTACAAAGTTCTAAATCTTTAAGTGATAAACCAATATAAGTTCACAATTTTACCAACAAGTAAATAGGACAACAACAACCATAGCATAAAGGCTCCACTTGGCACACTGTAAAATAATGCATTTTGTAAATTAATGCAAATGCATTAATTTGCATTGCATTGGTTTGCAACGCATTACTTTACAAGGCACTTGATAGTTATTAAAGAAAATCAAAGGCAATTCAAAAAAATGATTGTGGTGATGGTGATTGCAAATGTGGGCGATGGTGGTGGTGGCAATGACGGTGGTTGTTGAAATGGTGGTGGTTGTGTTGGTTCAGTGGATATAATGGTGGGGGTGGTAGTAGCGGCAGTCATGGTGGTGGTGGATGGTTGTGGTGGGTATGGTGATCGCAGCGGTGATATTGGTGATGGTGGTGGTTGTGGTGATTATGTTATAGTGGTGGTGGTGGTTATGCTATGGTAGTTGTAGTGGTGGTGGTGGCGACAATGGTTATGGTGGCGACAATGCTATGGTTATGTTATAGTGGTGGTGGTAGTAGTGAAATTGGTGGTGGTTGTGGTAAATAGCGTATGGTAGTGTGATCATGGAGGTGGCACTGGTAGTGAAGGTGGTTATGTTATAGTGGCTGAGGTGGTGGCAATGGCAGTGGTTGTGGTGGTGATGGTTGGGGTGTTTTAAGGAGTTGAAAATAGAATTCAAGTAAGAGGAGACGATGAGAGTTTTGCAAAGTAATGCGGGAGATTTTGTCCCATAAAGTTTTGCAGAATTTTATAACTTGAAAATGTGGAGGTCCTGAATTCAAATTCCAATAACTGCTTTTCGCAAAGTCAACTAAGCACCCAAATTTATGTAACCGCCGTAAACTTTTGCATATGCATTCTTTTACCGTATACCAAGCGGAACCAAAGTTTATACATCTTCCCCAAAATTAAGTCTATCTTTTCACGATCATGATAGGAGTGTAGTACATCCTCAACTTCATGAGATCCACAAGTCCTAGCCTCTTCCCTCGGGCTTGACTTATTGTTGTCAATATAGGGTTGTGACCATTTGTAAAGTTTTTTCATATAACAAATAAATAAATTTAAAAAAAATAAATAAAAAAAATCTAAGCATGTGCCCTGCATGCTGCATGTACTGATTTTTGTTATGTTAAGGGATCACCTAGGCGTACTACAAAAATTTTTAGGAGGCTTTACCTCTAACTACATAGATTTTAATTTCTTATTGCAGGACTCAATAAGGTAGGCAGAGATTTTAACAAACAAGCCAATGTTAAAATAAGGATCCTGAATTAAAAAAGATAATTTCTAGTTTCCTAGTACCCACTTCTTAATATCCCTGTCACAGTGTCACTCCCCTCAAACTCAGAATGTTGATCTAGACAGATCCATTGTGGTTTGCTCAAAAGATAGCGAAAGCATTGCACTGCATGAGACTTGGTAGTTGAATGGAAAGAAAGGTTCGAGAGATCCAAATCGCCAAGTTGATAGTGTTGGCGGACAAAATGATAATCAACCTCAATGTCTTCTGCATGCTCGTGAAAATATGAATTATGAGCAATTTAAATTGCACTTTGATAAATGCAGATCACTGGAGTAGGATCATTGAAATTAACACCTATTTCCACCAGTAAAATGTCAATCCAGACAACTTCCTTGTAATGATTTTCATTGCGCAATACTTGGCTTCAGTTGAAACCAAGAGACACACACTGTTTCTTGCTTAGCTAGGACATAAGGAAAATTACCAAGGAAGACAACGTAGTAGTTGATTTCCAATCAATAATAACATTCGTCCAATCTGCAAATGTGCATCTATATAAGGGGGCTGTACTCCTGTCCAATACGTAAATGCACATCTGTATATGGGGGTTGTCGATCAGTGTGGGAGAGCTGATTTGACAAATTGGTCAGACAAGATAGGCTAGCCAGCAGTGCTAGGGTAACAGCGGCGATGAGGAGTTGCAGAGATCTTGTAAGAACAGCAGGGCATAAGATGCAGGAGAAAGAAAAAGAACACCATAGAGCCTATCCAACAAGGGAACCAGTACATATACTGGTGTCAGTCACGTCGACCAGAAAACCACCACCAATATGGGACATGCCTGTAGATCATCATATTTGTTTTTAAAAAATTTATTTTATTAGTAATTTTTTCGTTGTAGATTAAGAATTTCTAGATATGTACAAGTTACTTGCATGATACATTCGTAAAAAATATAATACATTAACATATGTGAAAAAGTTGATGATCTAAGCATGGAGTATCCAAAGAGTGTCGTGTGTCGGTGTTCAATACGTATCCGACACAGGATTTTTTTTATAATTTTTTATATCCTTTTATGAAAAATGAAGCTTTGTTGCTACATAGCTAAGAGCTAGAATAGAAAATGAAATATAAACCTGAAACAAGAAAAGACGAGCAAAGCGCTCTCAAGAATGGGAACAGACACACCAAAGAAATACCGATTAAGTAAAAAGAATGACCCAATTAAATATAACATTTGCAGAGGATATATTTTGAAAAGGATATATCTTTGAAGATCCACCATGTCATCCCCCACTTCCACATTGTCCCTTTGATATTCTTGCATATCAGATCTGATTATTGCTCTGATTATTGTTGCTTACTATTAATTATTAGAAATCCTATGGTTTCTTTTTCAAAGCTCTGAAATTTCAGTAATTAGTAATCTGTCCCAAACCCAATCTCCCCTCGAAGAGCGAGTTCTATCTTCCCAATTTATATCTGATAAATTGCTAACTCTCTAAAAGCTCGAACTTGTAGAGAAGGCGAATCCAATCATATATCAAGCAGAAGCAAGAGCGAAGTCGTGGGACTACAACTATATCATTGGGTACCAATCGTACAACTACACCGTAAATTCACACGGTACTACCGTGGATAAGCACATGGGCAATTTTAGGCCCATGGATAATTGGAGTGGGTTTAATATTCCAACACTCCCCTAGTGCAAGCGCGAGAAAAATACTGAAAATTCTTGCAGCGATTGGGCTGGATGAGACTCAAACCCATAACATCCGAGGACCAATGCTCTGATACTATGATAAATTGCCAACTCTCCAAAAGCTCGAACTTGTAGAAAAGGCGAATCCAATCATATATCAAGCGGAAGTAAGGGCGGGGTCTTGGAACTACAACTATATCGATGGGTATCAACCGTACAACTACACCGTAAATTCACACGATACTACCTTGGATAATCACATGGGCAATTTTAGGCCCATGTATAATTGGAGTGGGTTTAATATTCCAACAATATCCATTGTAACAAAGAGAGGGAGTTAGAAATACTCCTCGTACCTAGTTCTCGAACAATCTGAACCATAATGTATGCGAGAAGGGGCAACCAATAAAGAGACGATCGATCGATTCATTGTGCTTCTTACAGAAGACAGGGATTGACGACTAAGATGCCTCTTTTTGCTAAGAATGTGAGAATCCTCCTGTGAGCCTAGCTAGGAGGGGTCTGCTTAATCCAAAACTTAGGCCTAGAAAAATCATAAAGACTAGTGAAATCAATTCTCTGAAGATGCTGGTCAATAAGATATGGAGGACGAGAGCAAAGCAGCTATCAAT
>OY747136.1:63375517-63595217 GCA_963556465.1 Berberis vulgaris
AAGGGGTATGAAAGGCTACTAAGGAATTGATTAAGGAATAGCTTTAATTATGCAAGACTCCAATCCAATCCATGTTCAGGTCAAGGTCCAAGCATGGAGCGAGTCTGCATAGAAGACTGAACAAGTCTAAGGCCCACTACTAAGGGTGACCAAGCACTAGCAGAATAAAGGGATTGGCCCATGAAGAATGCACATGACACAAACTATCCCCTTATTTGGCAGAGTTTACGCTTGTTTGCCATGCTTACCACTTTAGAAGGATTTTCAATTAGGGGCAAAGTAACCTCCTCTTAAAGGATTGGTTTGCCTTAAAGCCAAAGTAATATCTAATAATATCTAACTTAGAAAGTTTATTGCTTATATGTATATCTTTTCTAACAAATAATACTATGAAATATTTTATTTTTTTTATTTGATGTTGAAATCTGATGATAGACTATGAAATATTATGACTTCTTCCATGCATTATATGTTCATTTTACATGTTTTATCATCCCTATGGTGCATACAAAAACAGTACTATAAATATCTTCATACATGAAAAGGAAATATAAATAGGTTTGATTCAAATGGCATATCAAGCACTTTTATTTGACTGTGCTTTAAATGCAATTGAATGCTTTAATTATTTCATCAATCTTTTCACCACATTTCAGTAATTGAATATTTCCGTGATACCATTTCACTTTTCAAGAGGTCAAAAAATTTGTCAAGATTGAGATTTTAGACCGTGCCAAATGATTAGACACTTAACAGTTAGACAAGGTACAGGTACAGAGGGACAAACAATCCCATGATTAGCGCCCACAGCATATAACTAAAAGGCAAAGTGGGTGATTTGAAGGTTAGTTTGGCCATGAGCATGAACTTAAGAAGTCCAAAAACATAAGTTATGATGATGGTCAAAACAAAGGTAATTTATCATCAATCAACCAGAGCCAGGTCATGTCATGAATCCTCCATGGAGTATATTTTAGGTCACGGGTAACAAAGGAATGCCATGCACACTCATCTTAATGTGCATAGCCCCATCTTTGATGACTCCCTGGTGGGTGGCTTACTTTCTTTCCATGTGTTTGACTAGTCCATACTCTACTCAAAGATCACTTACTGTATCAAAATTTTAAGTAAGTTGAGAAACATGTACCTGAATATGTGAAGGACGATAAAAAAGTTGGCCCTTTAGAGATTCAATAATATCTTCACTGCATCCAAGATCTTTGAATGACTTCTTACTAAAGAAACCACTGTCAAGGGATTTTTGAGAAGCGTCTTTAGAATCATATCTAGAGTTCTGTGTACGCACGCCTCTATTCCATTCTCTCAAGGGAGCAGTAACAGCAACTCTTGGAACTGCAGCATCCTCCTTGTTGAAGTCAACTTCATGAGGCTTTGCGAATGTCTTCTCAAAACCCAAATTGTCATCTGTGTTGGAAATATTTGAACTCAGTGCTGATTCAAATTTTCCAGTCTTCTCTTGAATATGTTGTGCTTTAGACGCTATTGATATACTTCCTTTATGTCTTGGATATTCCTTATTTTTGTTTTTCGACATAAACTGATGTTCAGACTCCAAAGTATCCAACCCAGGAAAAGATTGATCTTCTAGGTGTATGTCCTCACTCCCAGCTCCATCTTTCTTAACACGGGAACCCTTTCTAGAAAATGCTCTTATTTTCTGTGCCTTCAATTTAGCAAAACTTCCAGGTAAATCCTTGTGACGTGCAGACAAGTCATCACTCTCTACAGGTGAAGCAGACTCTACACCTGTTGTAACAAAAGAATGCTTCAACTTCAGGAATTATAATGTCAGAAGGACATAGGAACAACTTAAGTTAGACATGGTATATTGTGTGTTATAACTCTTAAATTCTTATCAGATATCAATACTGAATGAAGGGCTACAAGCTCTCCTGTACCATAAGTTTTTAACAAAGATAAAATCATACCAAAAGAAGACAACAAAGGAAATTTTTTGTGTCAACTCAGCCTATATTGTATCAGGAGTATGGGAACTCTTGGGAAATGCTATTCGCTTTAGCAAGCTCCAGCTCAAACAAAGTTTTTTTCTGTTGAAAATTCATACTTGTCACTCGAGATGCTTTATCTGCAAGGAGAATCCTAGACCCCTACGAGTTTCTGGTATGATGCATGAGAAAATGATCAACGTTTTTCTTTGAGGTTAGTTTCTGTGAGGAGCATGGAGAAGATGTGAGAGTGATTCATCAAGATGATATTGATCAAGATTCAGTAAGTTCTTGCAGATGGATTAGAAATGAAGTGTTTTGGGTCACCATGCGACTTCCACAGTCACAGCAGCATACAAATTCAGATGGCTAGAAATGACAACAAGATTTAATTTTGAAGAGGCCATTTGATTTATAAAATCCTATACAATTTCAGTATGTGGTGGCTTGAAGACCCCACCCACCTTTGTATTACCAACAGTTGACAAGAGAGTCAATAAAATGAATAGAAGGAAAAAAAAACAATAAAACATTTAATAAATACCAACAGTAAGAGCATCTCACCCCAAAAACTGCACCACCAGTAGGGATGAAAAGTTTTTTTATTCTCCCATGCGGTCAAGCAATTTACATCCTTATCTCCCTCCGCTCTAAATGGGGGGTGGCAGAGGGAGATAAATATGGTCCCCCACCTCTCCTCGCGAAGGGATGAGTTTTTTTTTTTTTTTGGTTGACTCATTTCTTATCACCAGGCAGAAAGAGTGTTGCCTCCCATTATTTATGCCACCCAATAACTATTATCTCGTAGCCAATGCGCGGGATTGGATGAGAATGTGATGCAGGAGGGTTTCTAGGGTTTCTAATTTGGGTTTCTAGGGTTCCTAATTTGCTCTCAAAGTTATTTACTAAATAACTTATTCGTAATCTTTCAATTTAATTAAGAGTATTTTTAGTTTCCTTTTAGGATAAGGCATTACTTTTTCTTTTAGGAATAGGCTGCTTATTATTCAAGTAATTTGAGCACTATAAATAGAGTTTTTCCTCAATATTGTAGAGAGACATTTGATTTGAAAATTTTAAATTGAACATTAGAATTGTTTCTCTGTGTTTTTGGAAAAATCTCGTGTTCTTTCTTTGAGAATTATCTGTTGAGCCTAGCCTGCAGGATAATCGCTATTCTGCCCGGCGTCAGTTGGTATCAGAGCTTCAACATCTTCTTGGGGTGAGATTTCATCAGTTTCTATGGCTGGTGGTCGTGGTCGTCGCCGGCAGGTTTCGAACGAGAAAGCCCCTCACCGTGATCGTAGCGTTCAAGATGTGATGATTGAGGATTTACAGAGGCAAGTTGCAGAGTTAACCCAGCGTCTAACGGCGCAGGATTTCGATAATCGTGAAATGAAAGATCAAGATTCTGATTCCAGTTTTGAAAACCCGTATCACAATCGTGCTTGATTCTGGGAGCGCCATGGTTGGGAGGATCGTCATGGAAATCTCGGTTTCAAAGTGGATCTACCCGAGTTTTCTGGTACGTTACAGGCCGAAGGATTTGTGGATTGGTTGAATGAAGTAGAGCGTATTTTTTAGTATAAGGAAGTTCCAGATCATGTCAAAGTGAAATTGGTCGCCATTAAACTCAAAGGCAGAACATCAGCGTGGTGGGAGCAGTTGAGACGATCACGCGATAGGCAGGGCAAGGCCAAGATCACTGATTGGGAAAAGATGAAGAAGAAGATGAAGGGTCAGTTCCTTCCTTTCAGCTACATTCAAACCTTATTTCAGCGACTTCACTCGTTGAAGACCGTTTCGAAAGCATACCAGCGTGCACTTGCTGTGAAGAAACAGTAGATCAGGAGGCCAATGATCAGAAGTGAGCAAAGCGGTCAGCCAGTTCGCCCTCAAGAATTTCGTCCTGCCCAGCAGCCACCACAGGGCAATATTCTAACTCAAATATTAGTTGTTTTATGTGGTGAACAGGGACATAGAGCGACTGAGTGTCGGAAGCCTGCTAGTCAGAAGGGAAACAATCTCCTAATTGAGGAAGATGTGGTAGACGAAACTGTGAAGCTTGGAGAGCCTGTGTATGACGATGATGAAGATGGAGATGTGTTGTATGGAGATTCCTTCTCTTTTGATGAAGGCAAAGACAATAACACTCCTGATGAGAATAATGAAGGCAATGATAACGATGAGAAGAGTGAGGATAAGTGTGGAAGATTCACAACTTGAAAAGGGGTCACCTTCTGTGCAGAAAGCCCTGTTACTTGTTTTTGAAAGAATGGTTGAAGGAGAACGTGAGAGTGGTGAAGGCAACAAAGAAAGTAAGAAATCTTCTTCATTTATTATGAGGTTACTTGTGTTGTCCAGCCAAGTTGGCTGCCTCCTGGGAAAGGGTGGACGTGTGATCAAGCAAATGGCAGCTGACATTGGCGCACAGATTCGAATTCTTCCGCAAGATAAACTTCCTCAATGCGCTTCTCCTTCTGATGATCTGGTGCTGATCACAGGGACAACAGAGGCAGTCAGAAAAGCACTTCAGGTTGTTTCTCAACAGCTTTTAGAGAACCCTCCTCGTGACCGTGACACGTTTCCTGCAAGCAAACCTCCTGATCCAAGTCCATTTGGCCCTTAATCTAAGACTCAAGTTCAACCAGCAACAACCTATCACTTTCCTTTTCAAGGGGCAGCTTTTGCTACTGGACCTCATAACCGTACTGATTATATTTTGAATGTTCCCCAAGCAGTTCCTAAATATTGTGAGCCTGTTACTCCAAGCCGAACAAGACCATTTGACATGACTTTCCAGTCATAATGAGAAGGTTGGAGGCATAATGGGGAAGGGGGGAGCCATAGTTAAGATGATTCATCAGAAACAGGCTGTGACATCAGAATCTTGGATGATGTTCACAATATAGAAGATCGCGTTGTTGCTGTATCTGGTTCAGCACATCCAAACGCCATGGTTTCTGCAATACAAGATGCAGTTCCACATATGTAGGAAAGGATAGTTAGGGGCGTACCTGACATCAATGAGAAGAATGTGGTAGCTAGGATTCTTGTCTCCTCCAATCAGATTGGTTGCCTCCTCGGTAAGGGTGGTACCCTCATAACAAAAATGCGGAAGTCATATGGGGCTTATATTCGTATAGTGACAAGGGATCAGGTTCCCATGTGTGTCTCAGAAAATGAAGAACTGGTAGGGGAGTTTGAGTTCTTCCCATATGCAGCCCGTGCAAATGCGTACTAGACAGGTTATTTCATCAATAGACCAGCCATCAAGCGATATGTTAGGATGATGAATGGTTACTATTTGGCAGCAGATGTGACTCTTGATTTGTCAGCGGAGGTGCAGCAGCTAACAGAGTTTTCTGACCTGATACCAGAGGATCTTCCTCCTGGACTGCCGCCAGAGGATTCTGATGAAGTTGTTGTGAACTCGAGGACGAGTTCTTTCCAACCTGAGGCGACTGATGCAGGAGGGTTTCTAGGGTTCCTAATCGCTATTCTGCCCGGCGTCAGAATGAATAAAATAGTGCTTTGCTTTCGACCCCATGGGTGGAAATGCTCCAAGTGTACTCAGTATTGGACTTGGACACGCAGTATACCCCGAGTGCTAAAAAAAGTTTTGAGCACCTGAGATTGCTTTTTTGTGTTTGATGTGGGTGATTCTTTTTTCTCTAGCATAAATTTCCTTAAACCTATTTCTCCCTCTCACCAAAACCATATAGTTAAAACATGTAAGAGAGAATAAATATTCAACATAAAAAATCACTTGACTCCTAAGATGATGAGGAAGTTCTCTAATTTCCTTGGTGTTATCGTCTTCCAATTTTTACTTTACTTATTTATTTTTTTAAATATGAGTGATGGGCCATTCAAACCATCCCAACTTTCCCCTCCTCTGTATAAACACGACAAAAACACCCCCAATCTTTCTTTGTGGATTCAGTGGAGACAACAACATCAGCAACACCATCAACATCCACTCCCCAACCAACAACTGAACCAACCCCAACACCTCCTCCACCACAACCCCAACCAGCACAACCACCACAATCTCTCCCTCTACCCTTCTCTCCCCTCCTGAACTCCCCCAAAACCCTAACCCTGATCCCCTCTCACCTCCAAAACCCCACCCCACCAACATAAAAAAAATTTTAAAAAAATATAAAAATATATATAATAATAATAATAATAATAATAATAATAATAATAATAATAATAATATAATAAAGCCATTTGGTTTCAAATGGATTTAAGGACATCCACTTGATCTTTACATCATTACCACATATGAAGTGGATTTCTAAATTTCTAAGTATAGTGCACAGGAGCATGCTTGTTTCAGAGTATTATTTATCTATTTCATTAACTCTTTCTTGTATATTGGTGGCGATTAATTACAATACGATTTCAGAAGCCTGGACTGAAAGTAAATTTTTCCTACATGTAGTTATGGGTCTGTCTGAATATATTTGAGGTTTGGGGAACTAAAGCAGATGGTGTTAATACTCCCACATTAGTGAAGATGAGGTTGAACTGGGGTAAGAACGAAGATCTTTAGGAGATGTTTTATCATATCCAACTGAAAATAATTCTACCAGTACTATGGGAGAGAGAAAGAAGTAGCAGACCCATACTTTTTATAGCTCTGGAGCTCACATTGAAACGCTCTAATTCTAAGGCATGAAAGCAGCGGTTGATTCAATCAAAGTTTTTAATGGTCATAAGCTTTCTTAAGGTACGCAATCAAGGCGCATAAGCCTTCTTGAGGTACACCATCAAGGCGCATTTGGAGATTATGTGATTTCTATGGTAATTCCTTAGTAAATCTTTACTGAGGAGAATGTTATCAAATATGCTTTTACAATTAATAAAATTTAGTTCCCTACTCACTAATCTTTAGGATTTTGGTTTTTTGTCAAAATCTAAGAATTAAAATATCTCCCAATTTATTCATGGGTGTCAACCAAATCAACAAAAACACAAAACCATTTATCCAACTTCTCAACAGGAACATGATTAGCACAATTTGTCAAACAAGTGGAGAACAAAAACACTTGAAACTGTAAACGTGCAATTAAGGGGGGGGGGGGAAAACTGACCATTGGAACTGCTCCCACTGTTGCTCTTATAGTTCTTAGCATCTCTTCTACTTTGGGGCTTCCAAGAAAGAACTTCCTTAGAAGGGATTACAGGATCGTCTTCAGCTCCACCCCAAACAATAACCTTCTCACCAGTCTCTTCGTCAATCAACTCGTACGCCCCCGGAGTTTCGAGGGGTTTTCGAGTGTACCCAGTCTCAGAAGAAGCTCTAACTGAAACCCCCCTACTTCTCCTCCATTGTAATCCACTGGTGCCTCTGAAATGGCAGCCATGTCCGTGTTCAACAATGGGTGGTGATCTTCTGAAGTTGTTTCCACCGAATTTGATGGATTCAGAGACGTTTAGAGGTGCTTTTGCGAGCATTTCACCTCACCTAGCAACCTATGTTGGTTAAGAAGCACGAGTGTTGAGGATTCTTCTTCTTTTACTGCTCAGACCATGCAGAGTGAGAAACCGAATTACGTGGGAAAAACACCAAATGAAGAGCAGCAGCAGGTTTGGATAAGAAGATGTCTTTTCGAGTTTTGAGTAGTGGGCTGTTATAATTGCAATAGAGGCTAGGGGTGGGCAAACGGGTCGAGGATCCGCGGGTTTAAATCGAATCGGACCATTTTGCTCTAAATGGTCCGGATTTTAATTTTGTATTTTAGATACGGTTCGGATCGGTCCGGATCCGTTATAAAACGGTCCGGTCCCGATTCCTATTTTTAAAAAAGAAACGGTCCGGGTTGAACCCGTTTCAAATTACATTTACTAAAAACCTAAGTCATTTTCTTTCTTTCTCTTTCTTTCTTTGATTTCATTTTTACAAAACACCTCTTCGGGCCCTAATTTTTTTCTCTCCCTCGTCTCTCTCTCTGTAAATCTAGGGTTCGAGGGTCTGTTACATCTAATTTTATCTCTCTATTTTCGAAACCCTAATTTTTTGTGTGTGTTTGAAATCTAGGGTTCGTTGTGATTATGATTTTTTGTGTGTGTTCGAAACCCTAATTTTTTTGTGTGTGTTCGAAACCCTAATTTTTTTTGAAATCTAGGGTTCGTTGTGATTATGATTGAAGGAGAAGAAGATTGATATCTAAGTTTTGTTGAGGAAGGGAAGGGGAAGAAGAGAACATACTATGTATAGAGATCGCGGTGTTATTGGATCAAAATCAGAGATCGGTCCTTTGGATCGAAAGAGGATTAACAATGCCCTAGACAAGCATCTAGAGAAATCTTCCCCTTCAACTTCAAGGTCTGGATTGAATGGCAAGGAAAAGAATAGGCTTCCTGTTCCCTCCACTTCTTCGGGGAAGCCACCGCCTGATCACAGAGATAATCGCTCCGCTTCTCTTTCTAAGAACAAGCATTCCGATGGTTAGTTTCCCCTTATTTCCGTTTTTTTTGTTGTTGTTAGCGTTTGATGATTGTTGTCATTGATTTCACCATTATTTTCCTTCATTAAAAGGTGAAACCTTTGCCAGTAATTTAGCCTCTCTAGAAATTTTAGGGCCTAATGTTTGTAGTTCTATGGCGTTTTTTGACTGAAGAAAAAAAAACCCATTTTGGAACTGGATGTCCTGGAAAGTTGAGGAATTAAGACTTTGAGCAAGTGTTGGTTGCTGATTTTTTGGCACCAAAGAATGAAAATGGTTTTCTTGCAATGTCAATGATTATTAAATGTGCATCTTGGTTGTCTTTTTCACTGTTTATGTATTTTTATACTTTCTGAGTCTCTCTGGTATTCTTTTAATTCATGAGTTTTCAGAGGTCATAACTCACTAGCTTCTCTACGATGATATGAAAGAACTCTGAATCACTTAACATGTCAGAAAATAGGATGATCAACTTAGATTTGGAACCGTTTGGAACCGTAGGAACCGGACCGTTCCAAACAGTTTGAGTTAGGTTTGGTTCCAATGTTCAAAATGAGGGGATCCGAACCGGACCGGATCCGTTAATTTTAAACGGTTCGAGTTAGGTTCCTCCAAATTTGGAACCGATCCGGACCGTGCCCACCCCTAATAAAGGCTCCTTCATTCTCGAATTTTGACGGATGAGCAAGAAATGAGCATTTTTTTAAAGGGGCAAAATTGAAATTTATAGTTTTTCATGGGATTTTTGGTCTATTTTCGTAAATTTTGCCGGAAACCAAAAAAAACACGTCCAATTTTATAGTTTTTGGTCGAATTTTTTCGATGCAGTGCGTCTTCCTCCTTCTGCATGAATGCAACTTCTTCCTCCCAGCATCTTGACCCAGATCTCCATCCTATTCTCTTCTTCTTTTTTATTTTTGTAGTTGGCAAAGCCAGATAGAAGCCAATCAAATGCTACTGATCCTTCTGTTGCGAGAGGCATAGTGTGGGCAAAGGTGTCTTTGGACTCACATCCATTTGTACTGATCGTTCGACCAAGCCAATGGGAATGAACCAAGCAAAGGCTAGTCAGCGCAGTGATTCTTCTTCTAATCTTATGATGGACAACTTACTCATTCATGCACAAAAAACACTGACCTGACAGTCGCAATTGCAGATAAGGAATACGAGCTGAAGTTACAGAATATGAAGATCAATGAAGAGATTATAAAAGCTAACATTATGATGGTTCCCAGTAGTTCCAATCCAATTTAGCAACAATGTTGAATCTGCAGGCAACGTGAGATATTCGAAAGACATCGTGCAAGGACGCAAGTGCTCCTTTTGTAGATGATCCTATGGATGGGAAGGCTGATTCGAGAACTGGTTGTTAAGAAGACATGTGTTTCTATTAGGTTTATTTATCAAGAAGACTATTTACGTTTGTAATAGAAATATTTATTTAATTAAATGTGTTTAATTTCAAGAAAATTTCTTCTTTATTCTATTTAAAGCAAATACAACAACACATTAATAGCAAATACAACAACACTTAATCAAATTTAACTACTAAATGTTTCTAGAAGTCGTCCATATATGTTCAATCAAATCATGTTTTAGTTGTCGATCAGTTTTCCTGGAATGCATCCTATGCAATTTTGAAAAGGAATGTAACACAGGCAACGGTGTCGCGTTATTCATACTGGTTATGCTTCATGGGCTAATAGTTGGAAGTTTTCAGGATCCAAGTCAACTTTATCTTCAATAATCATGATGTGCAATAGAATACAAGTTGTTATTATGTCAAATAGATCATCTATATTCCAAAGTCGGGTAGGGTCTTTGATGACTGCCCACCTAGATTGTAAGACTTCAAATGCAAGTTAAACATCCGTTCAAACACCATCTAGATATTGAGCGAATAATCGTTGTTTGCTAGAGATTGGTTGACTAATAATTTGAATAAGAGTTGCCCATTTAGGGTATACCCCATTGAGAGATAATGCCCCATGGCATACTAATTGTCATTTACTTTAAATCGAGTCTATGGTGCAGTATCGTTGGTTATGTATCAAATAAGGGCTAACAATCTAAGACGTTGATATCATTGTGAGACCTAATCATACCGAAGAAATTATGTCAAATCCACAGTCACCCATCTGCAATGGCTTCAAGAATAATGGTAGATTTGCTCACATAGCCTGTATGAGCTCAAGCCACTAGATATTTTTTCCATTGCTAGTGCTTGTTAATCCAAAATTCCCAACATTCCTGAAAATCCTTGAGCTTTTGCTTGATGCGGAAAGTGTTGAACATCATGTTCAATTGGCTTTCGTAGATATTGACCACCATTTGTATTGACGCCTTGTTGAAAGTAAGGCTCGCTTTCTTCCAAAGCCTTCAAGATGTAGATGAACAAACATTTACTTATTTGAGTGCGTCAACGAAAGTAAAATGCATATAAGTTGGATTTGGTGCAAATTATTCATTCTAGAGTCATTAATGATATTCTAATCTGTTGCGCTCAATGATTTTCTTTCCTCTATGGGAACCCTCAGGAGAAAAGCGTTGATCTTATTCAACTTGTTGAAATTGGATTACAGCAGTACATGGCGTGATGATGTCTTCTAAGTGTTCAACATGTCTTAGACAAAATTCATCATCTTCTTATTTTACTTGAAAACGAGGATTCTTCCCGGTATAAGACATTCGTAAATAGCAAAATGGTGAGTATAAGAGAAAATGAGAGATGGTTGAACAAACTTTTGCAAAGATAAAATGAAAGCATTGGATGAGTTCTTTTTATGAACTCGTACAATAATTGCACAATGGATAATTGAATGAAGTCAATTATTAATGTACTACACTATTAAAATAAGCTCGACCATACTACACTATTAAAATAAGCTCAACCACACAAAACGTATTGCACATATATCACAAATCTCAGAAAAAATAATAATTCATTTCTATTATTATCAAGTTATAATGATGCTCTATTATTTATATTATTCTGTCAAAAGGGTCTCAACCACACAAAATGTATTGCACTAATTTGACAAAGGGTCTCAAGCACACAAAAAAATAAATTATCAAGGTTTGTGGTGATAACAAGGGAGGGTAAGGGGGCAAATAGCATGATTCAAAATTTGTGACCGTTAGAGACTTCTTGCTATCCAATGATTCAAACATGGATAGATTTTTTCATCTTGGTACCATGCATAGGGGATGGATAGAGTTTATCTGTAACACCCTCTATAGGCGGGCTCAGAGGCTGACAGACTACTTGGGGTTATAGTCTCACATCGCCTGGGTGAGGGAAGGAGATGTGTTATATATGTGCGAGTTTGGATCCCCATGACACAATGTGTTTTAAATTCGTGCGGGTCTTCGGCCCAAAGCGGACAGTATTGTATCATGTGGATCGGGTCGTGACAAAATAGTATCAGAGCCGAACCCAGTCGAAAGTGTGCCAACAAAGACATTGGGCCCTAAGGGGGTGGATTGTAACACCCTGTATGGGTGGGCTCAGAGGCTGGCAGGGTACTTGATGCGTCCAAAAATCATCCTCTTGCAAGTTTGACTTGCAAAACAGATCTTAAGACTGCCAAGGACCACCTTTTTAATAGCCGAAGGCACTCAGAGGCTTAAGTCAGCGACTTTGTTTGAAGAATGAAGTAAATCTGGACAAAACTTAGTTGAAGTGGCATACATGTGTCAAATGTTCCCTTTACCTTTTATAATGGTCGCGGTTAATTCTCTACGTGACTTAAGCATGTGTGGCGCAACGGAAGAAGATGTTTCTCGTAATAATCTCCTCCTTGATGGAGATGTGTTCGTGGAGGCGTAATTCCCTCAAGACTCCTTTTTGGTGCAATGTTCATCTTCTTTATGAGAGAAGTCGTGTCGGGCCTGGATTTGTTTGAGCTTGGATTCGGGCTTTGATTATATCTTCTTATAACGGGCCTTGTCTGGGCCTCTGTGGGTAGCTTTATTCTTTTTGGGTTGTACGAGTTGGCCCAGTAGATGGGACGCCATATCCTCATGGTGGATGTTCTCTGCCACGTGTATGACCGTGATGATCGGTTTATTTTGATGTATCATCAGCTACTCCGCTCTTTAGTTAGTGGGTATGCTGATGTCGCCACTAACTTCATGATAGTTTACCTTTCAATTCCATCATTGCCTTATATTTAATGTTGTCAATAATTTTTCGCAAGTTGGTGTCTCGATTTTTTGCTTGCCCATTCATTTTTTCTCGTATTTTTGGGATTTCTCGAAGCCATCATATCTCGCACGCTATCCCATGAGCCGTCCCTTCATTTCTGAGCTCTATAAAATGAGATGTGATGAATTTTTTTTCCTTCTTTATGCTATCTTTGAAATTAGGGTTCGTTCATTCCTTCGCCTTCTTCATTTTCCTTGCTCATCTGTTGCTTAACGATATCTATTGGTGATAAACTAAGCGGTAAGTCGCTAGCTATGTATGAGGCTCATTTTTCTCCCAAGAGAGCTTATCAGGCGGCACTGGACAGTCTTCGTTCTGATTATAATCTGCCGCCCGACCTCGAGATTATGTTGCTTGGACGGGATGATAGTCCTTGTAATCCAAGGGCTAGATAAATCGCACTGTATTTGTGCATGTTTTCTTCTGGCTTTCAGTTCCCACTTCCAAAGTTGTTCTGGGAGTATCTGAACTTCTTGAGCATTCCTCATGCCCATGTAGATCCTAATGGTTGGAAAGTAATGGTTTCTTCTAACGCGAGGGCTATTCTGTCCGACATTCCTTTAACTGTGAGGGTTTTGCATTCGGTAGTTGCTCTATTGGTGAATAGGGATATATGTTTCCTCCGTTCTTCTGTTTGCTTCAAGAAACTTAGCGATGACATTCGCGATTGGTCAAAGTCTTGGTTTTATGCTTTTGTGAACTCTGGCTAATTCCAACTGCGAGGTCATTTGATTTTTCAATCATTCCGAGTTTCCAATAAACGGAAGGATCTTCAGTTAACTATTGGAGAGTAGAGGATCAGTGACCGATTCTTGAAGCTTTACCGATTTCCTATGGAGGCATTTATTTCCGAGGGCATCCTGGAGCGGAGTGGTTTGAATATTATGAATGAAGTGGAGCGAGCCTTGTTTATTGAGTCTCGTGCTGATGCCATTGCTGCTCGTGTTGGCACTAGTGGTGCTAGCATCGATTGGGAAGTGAGCTCAGACAGGCATGTTATAGATCTCGATGCTTCTGTTAACGAAGTTTCGGCTTCAAAAAAAAGAAAATTTGCAAGGTCCACGAGTCCGTCGAGGCGATTGCCGATAGATCCTGGTTGAGTTCCAAGGAAGGAACGACTTTTTACTCGTGGTTCGTCTCAGACTGCATCTCGTCCGAATCTTGTTCAATATGTTACGAAGGCTACCTCTCACCCAAGTCCTTCCTGCGAAGATGGTATAAAAGGGGATCGCAAATCTCTCGAGGAGGCTGAGGAACTGAGGCTGGCGTTGGAGAGGAGCGAGAAAGTGACTACTCATCCGTTGATAATGAAAAAGGCTTATTTCTTCCTATGGAGTCTCGGACACTGCTGAGTTGTCTAATGATGATCCCCGGGTTATCAACGATAAAATGCTTCAGTTGGTGGTGAAGCAGTCTAAAGATGTTGTTGGTGGTGGTCAGAGTTTTGAGGTTCACTCTCCTTCTCCTTCTATTGACATCAGCGAAGCAGTCGGGTTCTTAATTTCTTCTCTTGTTCGTCTGGATTCTCCTGCCCCCACCGATACTGTTAGTCCTGCTCCTGCCACGGTTGCTTCTCGACGGGAGGGTAAAAGTTATTTGTTCGTTGTCACTGCTATTCCTATCGCTCTTTCGGCTATTGGGGGTGGTTCTTCAATGCTTTCAGATCCTCGTGTTCTTCATCCACGGGTTGGTTGGACTGAACTTGTCCCAAAAGATATCTGTATTAAGTCGAATGGAAAGTTTTGTCGGTTAACTCAACTTGATGTGCAAGATGGTGCACGCATGTTGATAAATGAGTGGTATAGGCGATTAGTGGAAAGGCCTTCGATGCCCGTACTGAATCCATGTGATCACCTCAATCATGGTCTTGAGCAGATAATGGACGGGATGAATCATCTTACCAATGCAGGGGTGATGGGCTCAGTCTATCAAGTTGGTCGTGATCAATTGGCTTCTTTGGAGAGAAGGTTGGCGGCACTGTTGCTGGTGTTTTCTCTCATTTTTTTCCAATTTGACATGTTGAGAGCACAATACGCAAATTCGGAGAAAACTGCAAAGGCTGGTCGAACTTCGTTGATTGAGGCGGAAAGTATGCGAAATAAATCTATTGCTGAGCTTAGGGCTTTGAAAACCAAGTTGGATTGGGTTCGTGCCCGTCTACGTGATGTGGAAAAAGAGTTATCCGCTGAGAATGCAGCTTTTGATGAAGCTTCTTGTGTTGAAGTTGAGCAGTCTGTTATTTGTGATATCACTTAAAGGCAGGTGGAATAGTTGACTGTTGCGTTCAACGAGGTCAAGACATATACTTCCGTTATGTTTTCTACCGCTGAGGGACGGCTTGCCGCAACAAAAAATGAACTTGTTACTACCAACGATAGGCTTCACATTGTCGAAGTCGAAGATTAGAAGCGAGTTGTTGATGGATGGGTTGAGCTTCTTGACTATATCGAGGAGTTCAGCGCAGATTTATCAAGGTACCACCACTTGGTTGATCAAGCTTTTGAAGACGATTATAGTGAAGAAGTTGCTCCAGTAGTTGAGGAGCCATTACTTCCTTTACCCTCGAACGCCCCAGTGGTTGAAGAATCATTGCTTTCTCCCCCTTCTGAAGAGAGGCCTTTGCCTGCCCCCATAGGTGATGACTCTAAAGTTGCCTCCATTTCTTCTCCTACTCCTTCATCTCCTCCTCCGGATGTAATAGAGTAGCATTGTTAATGAAATGAACTATGTTATTACTTTCCTTTTCAATTCAGTTGTAGTTTTCTTGGATTTTTCTTTGAATTCCTTTATAGCTGTTTTCGCGCTTTGGTTCATCATTAGTCTAGGGATGGGTCGACGTTGTCCATCTTGGTGCGCTGCAAAAACAAAAGTTTACTTTTGCTTTGTTGGCTCGATCGATCCGTAGTTCTTCGAATCATGTCGATTCATTCCTTTAATTCTAACTTTGTTGATTCGACGTATCAGTCGATTCAACGTTTTTGTGTTAAATTGATTGTTTGTCCCACTTTCACTTAGTTAACTCGACGTCTCAGTCGACTCGAAGTTTTTGTGTCAACTCGTTCGTTCAACTTTTACTTCGTTAACTCGACGTTTCAGTCAACTCTAAGTTTTTGTGTTAAGTTGACTCGTGTGTTCAACTTTCACATCGTTAACTCGACATCTCAGTCGACTCGAAGTTTTTGTGTTAAGGTGACTCATTTGTCCAACTTTTACTTCATTGATTCGACGTCTCAATCGATTCGAAGTTTTGTGTTAACTCGTTCGTTCAATTTTTACTTCATTAACTCGACGTTTCAGTCGACTCAAAGTTTTTGTTTTAACTCGTTCGTTCAACTTTTACTTTGTTAACTCGACGTTTCAATCGACTCGAGGTTTTTGTGTGAAGTTGACTCGTTTATTCAACGTTTACTTGTTAACTCAATGTCTCAGTCGACTCAGAGTTTTTGTATTAAATTGACTCGTTTGTCCAAGTTTTACTTCGTTAACTCAACATTTCAGTCGACTCAAAGTTTTTGTGTTAAGTTAACTCGTTCGTTCAACTTTTACTTCGTTAACTCGACATCTCAGTCAACTCGAAGTTTTTGTATTAAGTTGACTCGTTCATTCATCTTTTACTTCGTTAACTCGACGTCTCAGTCGCCTCGAAGTTTTTATGTTAAGTTGACTTGTTTGTCCAATTTTTACTTTGTTAATTTGACGTCTCAGTCGATTTGAAGTTTACTGTGTTAAGTTTACTCGTTTGTCCAACTTTGACTTTGTCAACTCGATGTCTCAGTCGATTTGAAGTTTACTGTGTTAAGTTGACTCGTTTGTCCAACTTTTACTTCGTGGTTGATCAGACTAGAAGTTTATACATATTCGGCATTTGTCTCGGTTTCTTACTGCTTGGTATGCCGATTGCTTTATATGGCTATTTTTCGACGTGTTTATTTTGTCGTCCATGCATAAAATGGGGATTCTGAATTTGTAATCTTATTGATATTCCCTTTCGAATGCTCTCACCAGCCCTAACTGTTAAAGCATTTACGCTAGTTCGAAGAGTGATTTGCTTTGTCTTCCTTTGCTTGATGACGGTCCTCGTATTAGATATTGATGTTTTTGTTGCTCTGTCTTTCTTTGCTTGATGTTGATCCTTTATAGAGATTGATATTTTTGTTGTTTTGTCTTTCTTTGTTCGATGTCGGTCCTCGTTCGTCGTATATGTTGTCGTGGCTAACAGACTCAGGGTGCCCTTTTATTCAGTAGCTGAGTGGTGGTGATTTGTCCGGTCATGTTCACGTCATCACCAAACTGTCCGATCATGCTTTTGTCAACACCAAACTGTCTGATCATGCTTATGTTAACACCAAACTGTCCAATCACGCTCACATCAGCACCGAAATTGTCCAATCATGCTCAGATCAGCACCAAATTGTCCAATCATGCTTTTGCTAGCTCTGTGTTTGGTGTTAGCCGCCGATGTTTGGTCGAGTCTATTGCTGTCAATTTTGTCGTTGGTGATTTGGGTCGAGCTTGCATCTGTCGGTAGGGTATTTGAATCGCATTAGTTGATTGATGCAAACTTCTCCATGTTCTATGCATTTGTAAAATGGCTTGTCCGATTTCGTTAATACTCTTGTTCTGATATATCAGTTCGAGTGGGAAGTTTTCCTGGTTGCTTCTTCTGTTAGGTTGATTGTTTTGCTTCCTCCGATTTTGCAGTGTAAGGCATATATTAGCTCTCTGGGTTGTTCTTTCGATCCCGCAGTGTTATCTACTTTCTCCTTCCATTTGAGTTGTTTATCTGGCATTCCGATGAACTCGTCGAGTCGTCCTTTCTGAACCCAATGCTCGATTTTGTCTTTTAGATTGTAGCAGTCTTTGGTATCATGCCCATGATCCTTATGGAAGGAACAATACTTGTTTTTGTCTTTTCTTTCCGGGTCTCCTTTCATCCTAAGTGGCCAGTTGATGTTATCCCATTTTGATATGTGCTTCGTTATATTGGCTTGACTTGTTTCTAAGGATATATATGGTTTGTATGTTTTTTTCATCACACTTGTTACTCGCTCTTGTCGGGGCTGCGCTAATTGTAGCTTCTCGATTTCTTGTTGGTTCGAATCAATCCTTATGTCATGATGTTATTTTAATTGGATGATATCCTCCCGTTGTTCGTCATCCCATCTCCTTTCTTCATTTCTTTCTCATTTCCTTGAAAGACTATCTTTTTTTGTCATTTGCCTCCTGGCTGCCTTCATCTCTTCTAGAGAAATGTATTTTTGAGCCGTTTTCAATAAGATTGCCATACCTTTTGGAGGCTCTAGGTTAAGGACATCAAAGAAGGGGCCTATTTCAGTCCGGCGATAAAGGTTGCAACGGTTGTGTCGTCGCTATATCCATCGATCATCGTCAGTTCGTTGCTGAAATGAGTGACATATTCCCATATTGTCTCCTCGGGCTTTTGCTTTATATGAAAGAGGTAGTGTGATCCTTTTCTCATCCACTGGCTTCCAATGAATCTGGTGATAAAAATGGTGGCTAACACTTCGAAAGATTCTATCGACCTCAATGGTAGGTTGTTGAACCAATTCATCGCCGTGGAGGTGAGGTTGGTCGGAAATGTTATGCATAAGATCGATTCTGTGGTTTCCTTCAGGGCCATCATGTGGTGGAAGTATCTCAGGTGATCAGTTGGGTCGGTAGTACCATCATATACTTCGAACTTTGGCGGAGTGAACTTTTTTGGCATTGCCTTTTCATGAGTGCGTCGGAGAATGACGGCTTGGCTAACTTGTATAGTATGTTGGGATCCGTGACTCATATTTTAAAGGGATTTCAACAAGCGTTTCGTCACACTGTGAGTGTGGAGATTTGCCTTGGGGGAGCTCATTGCTTTCGAAGTTTACCTATTGGGGTTCTGCTGGGACTTCGTCACTCCTTTGAGTTATGTTGGCGGAGTATTGTTGGGGCAGTGCCTGAACAGGGTCATCTGGCTGGATGCGCTCCTGGGTGATTTTTTCAGCATCTTTGTCATGTAGTTCATTTGGACCATAAGCAGGTCTACCCGAGGATCTGTGGCAGCATCACCGGATATCTGGGTTGTTTGGGCTATTGCATGATGTGGATCCGGATTCTCGAGTGTCATCAATCCAATGATTCAGGCTACTTCTTGTTCGTGAGTTGTTTGTGATGCATTGTTACCAGTAGGAAAGTTGTTGTCATCTCTGTGTTGGAGATCTGTAGGGTGTGTCATTTGTTCTGACAGTTTGTTGATCTTCTATCAGATTGTGGTGAGCTTTGTTATTGTGGATCTTATTTTTAGAAAGGAAACTCATCGTTCCCCACGGACGGCGCTAAACTAATACATACAATAATATCCTCCTGCGAACCTGCAAAACAGATGTCAGACTGCCAAGGACCACCTTTTTGGTGGTCGAAGACACTCCGATGCTTAAGTCAACGACTATGTTTGAAGAAGGAAGTAAATCTGAACAAAACTCAGTTAAAATTACATACCTGTGTCGAATGTTCCCTTTACCTTTTATAATGGTCGCGGTTAATTTTCTACGTGACTTAAGCATGTGAAACGCAACAGAATGAGATGTTTCTCGTAATAGTCTCCTCCTTGATGGAGATTCGTTCGTGGAGGCATAACTCCCTTCACCACTCTTTTTGGTGCAACGTTATTCTTCTTTTTTAGAGAATGCGTGTTGGGCTTGGATTCGAGCTTTGATTATATCTTCTTATAGCGAGCCTTGTTTGGGCCTCTGTAGTTGGCTTTATTCTTTTTGGGTTTTACGAGTTTGGCCCAGTAAATGGGACGCCATCTCCTCGTGATGGATTTTCTCTGCCACGTGTATGGCCGTGATGATTGGTCTATTTTGGTGTATCATCAGTACTAGAAGGTTATAGTACCACATCACCAGGATGAGGGAAGGAGATGTGCTATATATGTGCGAGTTTAGATCCCCATGACACAACATGTTTTAAAGTCGTACATGCCTTATGCCCAAAACGAACAATATTGTATCATGTGGATTGGGTCGTGACATTATCCATACGGTTGGAGCTTCGAAATGGATAAAGATGATTTCTTCTAATCTTTATCCATCTCGACTTGCAAGTAATTCAATAGTAGACTTGGCAACGAGTCGGGTCGAATCAGTTGGTTATCAGGTCACATATGTAGGACACAAACACGACCCATTTCATTATTAGGTTAGAAAATTAAAACACGAATCCGACCTGCCAAAAAATGGGTTGACACGATTCGACCCGTTTAACTTGCTTCAGCACAAAAATCTGGTACGATCCGACCCAACATGATCCGAAATGACACAAAAAAACTTGTTAACCTGAAAATGACTATTAACCCGACACAAACTAACACGAAACGACCTGTTTGACACGAAAGTTAACGAATCAAACAGGTTGACATGAGTCAAGGTGCCAAACTCGAACACGACTCATTCCGTGTAACAGGTCAACTAGAAATAAAATGAAAAATGGTAACCATATGACACGAACCCGTTTATAACGGTAGGTTTTGGGTTATGTTATCGTGTTCTGGCCAAATTTCCAGCTCTATTCAGGAATAGAATGCCCATAAGTTCTCTACCATTCAACTTCTTAATACAATATGACAAGAAACTAATTAGTCGTTAAGTTTAATTAATCAACTTAATGATTTAATTGAGAAATAGCTTACTAGATGATTCTTTCGATACTTACAACAAATCAATCTCAAAAGATTTGAATACATCCTTGTGCTTTGTTGATTGCTTCAAAATGATATTTTATTCCTCACGAGAAGTAACTAGTATGTGTATACATGTAAGAATATTTTCATGGATGACACAATCCCTATCAATTTTTATTTCATTTTGATTAAAGAACCACCAATCCAAAGGTAACCCGCCACATGCAATGGCCGATGGAGTAGGGTGTCCCACCTCGCATCAATTCTCTTTCGACTTCTGCGTATTTCATAGAATCATGGTTGAAGTGTTTTCTAATCAACTCTTTTGTCATCTATATTGTTTTATAAATGTAGTCCATTGTGGGTGCAAACTACTAACCACCAATGTATTATAGTCCCACGTGTCCACTTGCACTTGATATGCAGAGAAATTTACTCTCTAAAATTTCGAGATTGTTTAGAAAATGAAAATTTATTATGGTATCATTCTCAGGGACGCAAGTTCAAGTCTTGTTCAATTAAAGTGATGAATGTTTTTTTTTACGCATGCACTAAAGGAGAGTATGGAGATCTGAAACCACTACCCTAGTTCTTTTCTATCTTTTTCCTTTTTCTTCTTTCTCAACTCTCATATTCTCCCCACCTTCTTTTATTTCTCAGTTAAACCCTCCACACTTTCTCTAACTGTCAAATGTATTTCTCTCTTATTCTCCCCACTATCTTCATTTCCTCTATTAAACCCACCATATTCTCATAAATTCCCAATCTATCTCTCATATTCTCCCCACTTCATTCATTTTCTCCATTAAATCTTCACTCCCTTTCTTCCCCACCTCTCATATCTTCTCCCCATTCTTTCCTAATTGATTCCTGAAAACTCGGTTTAAAATTCATTTTCTTCCCTACTTACCCAAACCAAAAATAAGTTTTTTTTGTAAAGTTTTTGCCAGTTCACATGGCTAGTTCAAATCGTGAGAGTTCAAGTTTTACAATTAAACCAACCGGGTTATCTTGAGAATTACGGTTGGCTCGCAACCTTGTGGTTGCAATAAATTTGCCTGAGAGCAAGTTTTGGGGAAAATTGTTGTCAGCTCACATGATTGGCTCAAAACATGAGAATTTGAGTTTGATGAGTAGGCCAACCGAATTACCTTGAAAATCATGGTTTGGACCAACCATGTGATTACAAGATGTTTTCTCGATAGCCAGTGTTTTGTGAAATTGTGCAATTTGACACGATTAGCTCAAACTATAAAATTTTCAGTTAATCGCGAAATTGGCTCAAACTGAAAATTTATGCAACAATTTCTTGAGAGCGAGTTGTTGCATAAACCATGATTTTTTGAGAAATTGTGCCATTTGACACGATTGCATAAATTCCAATTTCGCGATTAGACTAAGTATGTAACTCTAAAAATCATGGTTTGATCCAACCGTATGAACTAACAACAACCTTTCAATTATGGTCACGGTTGTTATTTAACGTTTTTAAGCGAAACAAGGAAGACACCATGATCCACGACATGATTTTGAACTTAAGTCTTCAATCAATCCAACAAGCTACATCACTACCAAAAATTTTGAGGAACAGAGAGAGGAAGGGTTTAATGGAGGAAATGTCATTAGGAGAAGATGAAAGCTAGGGAAGAAGATAGTTTGAGAGATTTGACAAAAGTTAGAGGTTCTTTATGGACGAAATAGATGGAGTGTGGAACAAGACGTGGGGTAAGAGATGGAATATTTTATTTATTTTAGTCAACCAAGTTTGACTAACTTAAGTTAGGGTACAACTTTTAGGGCCTGCCATAATCTAAATGGGGTCTAAGTTGTCCTCTAAGACAAAGTGACTCAAATAAGACAAGTCACAAATTCTCTCTTCCTTGGAAATCAAAAGACATATCTAAATATATATAAAAAAAAAAAAAAAAAAAAAAAACAATAATCTTCACTTTATCGCGGATTATTAAATTAACTTAATCACCTACATGAACAAAAATTATAATAAAGAATCAATCAATAGACTATAGATGACATATGTAAGTATCATAAAAATTTACATTGATATAACTTTGATTCCTACCTAGTGGGAGGCCATTTGATATACTAGCTAGTCGATGGACGCATTGCCTCGAATTGTACTCTTTGCATACCAAAGCAGCATAACTTTCACACTTCCTTCCCTTGCAGAGTTTGGTCTCACAATTGAGTTCATTTTTTGGGCTTGATAATTCTTTTAAGAAGTACTTTAGAAAACCTAAAGTGCCCTAGCTTCACATTTCATAGGCGATACCCATTCAAAGTACCCTCGCATATCCCATTTCTAGAACTAGGCATAATTAGCCTATGAAACATGAATTCAAATTTCTTAATCATAGTGGGTAGGAAAGGTATATAACCTTGGAATCTCCAACCAACTTGGATGGATTATCTACAATGGGCAAAAGCCCAAAAGCCAACTATGAGTTTTGTTTGAACTTTGGGATTGAACTTTATTCACCAATGGAAAGTCCAAAACTCAATGTTGCCTTGTTTGATTTGGGTAGAGCTGAGCACACAAAACAGTCCATGCGCAAGTAGGACGGTTTTACATACCTTGCTTAAATGACTTTTTTTTTTATCTGAAATAACATTTAAAAAACCGGGATATTTGCCTCAATATGACCATTTTTTGAGATTTTATTAAATGGCCCCATGGAGTACACCCATCCTCAATCTCATATTAGTCCACCTTTTTTAGCTTGAGGTTGAGTTCTCCATGTTGGAGATGCTCGTAATCAAGGAATGTGATTTATCGAAAAATGTCAAAATTTCATCAAATATTTCTCTTTTTCGAGTTATCGAAATATTTTTCAAAATCCGAAATATTAATTTCTTTCGTTAGGCCAATCTCAATTTTCCTACATTTTAACCTTAGTTTAGTACGAAATTTTTTTTAAATAAGCGATTCTTAAACAATACATTGTTTGTATGACATTATGAGTCTTGTAGTACTGTTTAAGTAGTGTGTAAGAGTTTAAAATACTTAAATTATATTGATAAATTTAAAAGCACAATCAAAAATTTTACGTTTTTTCTATACACAACGAAATATTTCCTAAAATCAACTTACCGAAATTACCTCGAAAAACGAAATCACAATTCTTGTTCGTAATAACTTCAATAAACAGTCGCACTCTTCCAATATCAATGAAAAATCAATTTGAAAACAACTACTGCATGGGTGACGTAGTCCGAAAGTTCCTCATCGCTCAACCTCCGATAGGCCCCTCTTCCCAGCTCTGTCTCACCTCCTCTAGAACTCGACGGCCTCCCTATTTGCAAATGATTTCCCCCATCAGCAAATGAATTTGGGCTTGGGCTTGGGCCTGGAGCCGATCCATCCTTATTAGACCCAAACAAATGATTATTTTCTTCAATTCATAGGGCTAAAGTCATGGCCCGGCCCAACGAAGGTGGTTCCATTATTCTCAATTCTGCTATGATTTGGGGCTTAAGACCATTAATAACTTGCTAACATACACTTCCTCTGGAAGCTGGTCTAATGGTGCTGCGAGGGTGATGAATTGGCGACGGCAATCAGTCACATTTCCCTCTTGTTTGAGTGCTAGAAATTGCTCACAAAGTGTTCCTTCAGTCGTTGAGCGGAATTGCAGCAATAGTAATTTCTTTAGTTCTTCCCATAACAAAATGGGACGTCTCTTGTGCTCCCATTGATACCAAATCAATGCATCTCCCTCAAATCCAACCACTGCTGCCTCCAACCTTTCTTCATTGGTGTAATGTTGTAATTGGAAGAAACTTTCCGCCTTCAAAATTCATCCATCTGGGTTAATCCCATCAAATATAGGCATCTCAAGCCTTCTAAACCTTAATTCCGGTTTGTGACCATGGACTCCAACCCTTTCTACCACCATTGAAGTTTTCAGCCCTACTGCAGCACCTTCCACTTCCTTGGGTTGCTCCGAAGAAGATGCCACTCGTGATGACTCTTCACACAATTTCACCAACTATTCCAGTTTTTGTGCAATGGTAGTAATCTCTCCCTTGAGCGAACCAATCTCCTGATGCACTCCATTGATCATTCCTTCCACCATCTCTACCCTTGCTGCCATTCACAAGATCTCCTACTCTGATATAAATTTGATGTATCTTGCCGTGAATTCAAGAAGGGAACAGAAAGAATTGCTATAGAGAATTGCATATAATGAGAAAAGGCTTCACTTTATTAGAAACACAAGCATTTCAAGAGGCTTGTAATATTCTCCATTAGAGCAAAGCTCTTTGTACAAGAGTTTTTAACAAAAATCAATCCCTATCTTCTTCCAACTACTCTCCCTTTTATAGGATTTCCATTTGCTGTTTCTAATGACCAACTAATACATAACAACTTGCTAACAGAATACTATCAACTTGCTAATACTAACAACTTGCTAACAAAACAACTTGCTATCAGAATACTTAACAGAACAACAACTTGTTAACAGAATACTAACAGAGCACTGACTTATTTGCTATCATGACTTCCTGCTGGCTCATTGCATGCCGTCCTAGTTCATTGCATGACTTCCCTGCTGGCTCATTGCAGTCCCCTCTCTGGTATGTATGGTATATTGGAGGTCTATCATACAATTCAAACCCCCCCCCCCCCCCCCCCCCCCCCAACCCAAATTTTATACCAAATAAGGGTTGGACTAACAAAACAATCTCCTTTTCAGGGGTAGTCATAGTCTTATAGATGCAACAGAGACCGACTTAGTTTGAATTCAAGATTAAACACTAAGGAAGAACAATCAACCTATAAGATGTTAGGCATATAAGACATTGATCGAAGTCTTCCGCATGCTTGAATTGGCTACTATCTGAAAATCAAGTATCAAAGAACCGTTAACTATATGGAAAATGCAATCTTCATAACAAGAATAGGACCCCCAAATGGATGTTGTGAATTTATAGATTCTTCATCTGCTTTGCAAGGTAATACTTGTTGCTCATTATATTTGCCCACCCAGCCAGGTTATCTATGGATAAGGCCCTCCCATAAGCAATAATCCATAGTAAAAGGAGGTCTAGAGTATCAGCTTTCGAAACACCGTCAGATCTGTGAAGCAAAAACACCACAAATCCTCCATTTGAGTATCCCATATTTTCTAACATTACTTGACACAATCCTTGAAGCTTGAATAAAGCATCAATTTGGGATGACCGTGTGATTACTTCAAAACAACAACTCTTGAATAACATTACATAATTCTCAACAATAACCCAAAAAGCTTCCATTTTTTTATTTTTTTTTTATTTTAACACCCTATACAAGTTCTTACAAACAATGGGGTCATCCCAAATCCCTAACTTTGGCCTTTGGGCTAGACCCTCATCAATCAATCTAATCTTCTACTACTCCAAGTTTATGCCTATCTAATTCAAACTTGCATTACAAGCATACGGAAACAAACAC
This sequence comes from Berberis vulgaris, assembly GCA_963556465.1. NCBI lineage: Eukaryota > Viridiplantae > Streptophyta > Magnoliopsida > Ranunculales > Berberidaceae > Berberis > Berberis vulgaris. The sequence continues at coordinate 63,401,283 of OY747136.1, forward strand.
TTTGTGCAACTTGATCTCTTTGATACAAACATCAACTGGAAGAGTGCATAGAGACAGAGAAGCAAGCATAATAATCAAAAACACCATTTTTCTCAACAAACCATTCACAAAAAAATAAAATACAAACCAAATGGGTGACAACAGTAACTTACCGGAATTTTCACACCAGTAGAATTAGTAAACCCAAACCTCCAAAAACCTAAATCTGAAGATAAAACAAAAACAATTTCAATCACCCATACCCCATTATTGAAAACAATTAACAAAATAACTAGTTAAGAATATTACCTGAGCTTGATGGATGGAGATGCTCTACTTCTTCCTCAAAACCCCTCAATAACCATGATGAAGATGCCCTACAAAAATTTAAAACTCCCTATAGTTTGGATTTGACCATAGAAGCCCTCCCTAGAGGATGAGAGACGCAATGCAACAATCGAATCAATGGAATATGGGGAGAGTGGAAGATAACAGAGACAGAGGAAAGAGAAGAAGCAAACCTGGAGGAGGAGATTGTCCATCGCAGAAAGAAGTTCGAGTGAGAGAAATGAAATCGAGTGAGAGATTGCAGAGGAGACGAGTGAGAGAGATGACTCGAAAGAATGGGAAAGATGGGCGATGCAATTTTTTCAAAGGAGGACCGTAAGTAAAGTTTTTCCCACTTTAAGTGGGAAAAGCGGGAACATGCATGTTCATTCACTAACCCAAACTAAAATCAAACGATTGAAAAAAGGGTTTTTGATGAAATTTTTTATTTTCCAATAAAAAAAAACCACAAAATGGAACATACCCTTAGGCTCAATTATCAAAGTTGAGAGGTGGCTAACCTTTTATCTCAACCTTTTTTATTCACATAAGAAATAGCATCACATCAGGATGATCCAAGCATTATGAAATTGGAGCAACTTAACTACCTTACTAGGGTGCAATAGTGATATAACTACTACTATAATCCCTAATATTTTTTTATCCACACCCATTGCCTCTTGATTTCTGACAGAATAGAGAACTTTGTAATTGTTATATAAAATATTCAGTACTGATGAGTTCCAGTAAGTACACCATGAAGACTGCATGCAGTTGAATTACCAAAATAATCCTCATGTGATCGGTTGATGGTTCAAAGTAGGGTTGTCAATCTACCCGGTCTTATCTAAAATCTGACTTGATCCAATCCGAGGATTTTTCGGATTCAGATTTTGTTAAATCCGACCCAATAAGAATCTAAATTATATATTTTTATAATTTAGCTTGAAAATTTATAAGTCATAGGTATTAATATTAAAGATGAAGGTTTTTGGTCATTTTAGTACCTCACTATAAACTAATCCTAAAATATATAATATGTTTATTTGATTTTATTTAGATTTTTTAATAAAATTATAATTTTAAGTGATTATTAGATTATATTTGGATTGAGCACAACTTAGTGACTTACCGTATTCAGATATGGATTTATACTATTTAATAAAGTTTTGAATCACATCGGATTTGGATTTCCTGTGTCCTTATCGGATTCGGATTTCAGACAATCCGATCCATTTACATCCCTAGTTCAAACAACATGAAGTCTTATGCCATGACCAAATCAAATAGGAACAACTCGAATTTCATGATTTAGTGAGACTGCAAACGATATACTACATATAAGCAAGCAACATGACTTCAAGCATACACAGAGGAAATGCTAAACTTTTAACATCCGTAGATAGCCATCAATTATAGACATGGCAGATGACCGATAACCAGAACCAAATAAATTGTAATGGTTCAAGTAATGGTACAACATATACAGATCCCTCCGTTTCTCAAAGCCTGGTTGCTTTGGCATCACCTGCATGAGATACCATGACAATTACTACCACGAAAATATCACACTTTAAAATGAGCAGGGAAAGAGGATAGGCTCATTTTGAACAGAAGTTTCATTCTAATGGAAACTTGAAATCATTAGAGTATGAATCAGGAAAGTAGTATTGCTTGCTTCTTCTTTTTTTTTTCTTGTTGCTAGGCATAAAATTGGCAAAATTAGAATACCTCAAAATAAGATTTGTAGAATGATCCCCCAAATCCAGCACACCATGACATTCCAAATTCTGCCTCGTTATGTCCATCTACGAATGAGAAATTCCAAGTATCAGAGCTTCAATTCTTCACCAAATAGTTTCTTTCACAGATTATGTTTCACCATTGATATGTTAAAATTATAGACCATAAATAGAATACATTTTTCCATGAGTATTGTTAATTTGTTACAACTTATAAGTACTTAGGGTGTGTTTGGTTTTAAGGAGAAATTTCTGAAGGGAGAGGAGGGAAAGAGGAAGAGAGAATGAAGAACATGAGTTTGACGATGATCTCAATTCTCTTGGATTTATACAAAATTGTGGCAAATGTTTTCATAGGGGGAGTTAAGAAAAAATTCCCTACGAAAACATTTGCCAAAATGTATGGTCATCTTCAACCTGAAAGGTGAAACTTGGGTTTTTTTAAGTTCCCCTTTTACGAAAGTCAACTGTGTTGACTAGTCAAGGTCAATTAGAGGAGCAAAATATTCACACCTTGAATGGAGAACAAACACAAATAGGCATAAAATAATGGAGGCCAAAGTAAATAAAAAATAAAGATAAAAATATATTTAAAAAACACAATCTTTTTTTTTAATCAATAAAACAAAAAATTCATTAAAAAGGAAAAGCAAGTGAAAGAGGGAGAAAAAACGCTGAACACAAGCATCAAAAGTATACATCAGGTATTGATGTTTATGCACAATGTCTCCCCAATCAAACATAGAAATCAAGAAACTAGTATCCTTAACACCCCCCTCCCCTCCATAGAGTCACTTTGATAGAGGAATAGAGGAGAAATTAGTATCCTAAAAAACATTTCTTCCTTATTCATCTCTCCTTCGTGCTCTGTTATTTGCAACTCACCTTTGTAGCCCACAAACCCCTCCATCTCGGAGTTTCATGTAAACATACCGGCAAATAATAAAAAACACTTATGTTTCCCTATTTCGTTGATGGGAAAGTACTGGTGACCTAAAGTCTCACTCTAAACTAGGTTTGCTAGTTTGTTTCCTACTTTGAAGTGAAAAATAGGCAAAAAATTTGGATACAAGCTCCTTTTGTCATATCATTTAAAGGGATTTTAGACAATACATATGGGGTTCATGCTTTCCAGTATGAAAGTGGTAGGGAAGAGAAGAAGAATCTTGTTATAGCCTATTTAATCCGCAAAGCTAAAACGCTCCCACACAACACAAATGGAAATGACGAGGGAGGTGGAAGGGTTGTGTAGGCTACCATGGTGTAGCTGTAGAGGAGTTGCAAAAAATAGTACGTAATGGTTGTGCATTTTTTTTTTTTTTTTTTTACTTTGGCCACCATTAGTCATGCCAATTTGCATTTGGTCCCAATTCAAGGTGGGGGTATTTTGGTCATCTCATTGACCTCGAATGTTAAAAAAATGAGGGTTAAAAACGATTATAATTTAAAATGGGAGCCAAATCCCATGCGACATAAACTAATGGGGGCCAAAGTATAAAAACAAAATTTTTTTTAAAAAAAATCGCCGCTTTCACTCCCTTCTCTTTTCTTTTGTAATCATTTCCTAGCAAAATTTCCTTAGAACCACACACACCCTAAGATGAAATGCAATTGTCATCATCTTGATCCATTTTACACCAGCTACCGAGAAGTGATATTCAGATAGGGAATGGAGAATAATATGAATAAAAATCGACACAGAAACATACGCTTTAAATAAATAAATTATATTTATTTCTGTTTATAACAATTAATTGGCTTATATAAGTACATGTACAATAAATCAAAACAATTTATTTTTTTATTTTTTAACGAAACTTGCAAATAATAATATTTCAATTTTAGAAAAATATTTTTACATTAAAATAAGCTTGCAAACTTCATCAGACCCTCAACTCCATTCAGGTCCTTGAAGTTCAGGGCAACATCACTTAAAAACCAGGAGGCCATCTCTCAACACATTTTGCACTTCTATATCAATCTTTACAATGAAATTTCAAATTGGAGACCAACCAATGATTCCAATCTTTTTAGGAACTTGGAGCTTGATTCTGTTACCAAAATCCAAGTTGACATCTCTCAAGCAAAAGAGGTTAGTGCTATGCAAAGTCTTGAGGGGGATGTTGCTCTTGGTTGGGGTAGTTTTCCTTTAGATTATTTCTTGAAGTATGGGGATTTTATGCATCAAGATTTTCTGGTTATTGGTGAAAATTTCAACCAGAGAAGCTCTCTAGAGTAGAGGATAAATACCACTTTGATAGCCTTTAATTCCCATAGTGAAAGAACCATCTTCTATTGTGGATTTTAGGCCTATTAGCCTGCTCTCATCAGCCTACAAGATCATGTCCTGCCACAAATCATTTCACCTTCTCAATCTGCATGGGTGACAACTCATTGATGGGCATTGCTAATGAAATTATTGACTCAAGGTCAAGACAAGGCAATGCAGGGTTAATGATCAAGGTAGTTTCTACAAAGCATTTGATTTTGTCTCTTGGAAAAATCTGTTGATGGGAGCCTTTGGATTTGGTGATAAGTTGGATCAACACATTCCTATCTAGAGCTTCATTTTCAGTTGCACTGAATGTTTCTCCTGTGGGCCACTTCATATATCTAGAGGGTTGAGGCAAGGGGACCATTCTCATCCCTCCATTTCAAATATCAGCCTTGATCAACAAAGCTCAGCGGTCTGATCTGATCTCTAGGTTTCAAGTCTCCCCTTCTTCTCAATCCATTATCATCCTTCAATACGTGGATGACGCTGTGTTTTTCATTGATACTTCACTTGATCAAGTATTGGTTGTCAGGGATATTCTGTTATGGTTTGAAGTGGTGTTAGGGCTCAAAGTTAACTTTTCCAAGACTCATATTTATGTTGTTGGGGAGGTACAGGAGATTGACAATTGGACTGATATATTGGGTTGTAGAAAATCATTATTTCCTTGCATGTACTTAGGCCTGCCCTTGGGAACTAAACAGCTAAGCACAAGAGTATTAGAGTTTGGGAAGAAACATTGGAAGGATACAGAGAAGATTGAACACGTGGAAGAGAAAATTACATTTCCAAGGCTGGGACGCTCATACAAAACACCATTGCCTCTATTCCTTTGCACATGATGTCTCTAATTGTGATCCCATCCTCAGTTGCTTGCAGAATTGAAAAATGCATGAGGAACTTTTCATGGGGTTCCTCACATTCATCTAAAAAGTTCCATCTACTTATGGGAAGTAAGTCTGTCAGCCTAAGTGCAATGGAGATTTAGGGAAAAGTAAGGCAGTTCAACAAAGCACTATTTATCAAGTGGATCTGGAGGTTTGGAGTTGAAACAGAAGCCCATTGGAGAAAAGTGATAGCTGATAAATATGGTGCAAGCCCTCTTGATTTATAGATGTTCACTTTGGACAGGTATCATGACCAAATTCGAACTCCAAAACAGGGTGTCTTTCAGCACAAGATGGGGAGAGAATTGGATTTTGGGATCAGTGGTGGATTTGACCCTCCTCACTGAAGTCTTAATTTCCAGCTATTTTTAATGATTTCAACAACAAATTGGGCATGATGAAAGATTTTTGGGACAACCAAACTCAAGGTTGAAATTTTCACTTGACAAGAAACTTAAATATGATTGGGAGATTCCTCGGCTACTTTCCCTTACTGACGAAGTTGCTTTAGATGACCAATAGGAAAAGTGGTTATGGAATGGCAATGATACTAATTACTATCAACTCCTTCCTCCTACTGTTCAGTATCCCTCCTACACGAGAGAATTTTCATGCTTCAATAGATGGTTTGGTTGAAAAAGTGTCCCCCAGAGCCTCCTTTCTCCTCTGGATTGTTCTTCATGGCAGGATTCTCACAGTTGACGATATCACATAAGTTTGACTATTCCCAGTCACTGTGTCTTTTTTTCTGGTGCAGAGGAATCCATTGATCACATCATCCAACTCTGCCCTTTGACTTCTGAGTTGTGGCCTCTTACTCTCTCTGAGTTTCATTTCCAAGCCCCACCAACCTCTTCAATTTTTACTTGGATGAATGTTTTGCAAGTTGCTTCCTCTATTATGCCTAGTTCACTTTTTTAAGTAAATGGGCATGGGAGAGACTAGTTCATACTTTTGTGTGAGTGCTTTGGACGAAAAGGTACAATAAGATCTTTAAGAATGTACAAAAATCAGCTTTGGACAGACATTAAAGTTACTTTATGGTTATGAGGAGGGGTGAGTATATCTTTAAGAATTTTGCAAATTGTATGTTCAGTTGGGAGCACAGTTTAAAAAAAACGTAGTGAGGCTTAATTCCCAATTACGCCTCACGCCTCATAAAAAACAATTGCCTTAATTCCCAATTACGATTTTTTAAACGTTGGTTGGGAGTGTATAGCTCTCCCTAATATTTCCACATACTAAGGAGGGGTGAGTCAGCATATTTTTGCCGCTCCTCCCACCTTTTACACAATATGAATACAAATGCTTCGTTTTCTGATATTAAAAAAAAAATTATATATATATATTAGGTAATCTCCTCTTTAAGTTAAAAGAAATGACTTAGGGACATAGTGAATATGAAAGAAAGAAGGAAGCTCCAACTATAGCACTTGCTCTTTCCATGTAAAGGATGAAAATGCGCATAAATTTTGTATTCTTTTTTTATTTGGCAAGTTTAATCATGAAATACCCAACGTAGAATTATCTTTATCAAACATTTTTTAAGGGAGGGCAGGGTTTCTATTGGATCCCAGGACCATTAAACATCTAAGGTTCAAACCTTGGAGTTGGGACACCATCCGCCACAAGTCTGTCGGCAGAGCCAGCACCTGTTGGCCTATCAATCATATATGTTAATATGGAAGCATTATTGGAATGAGAATTGCCATGGCTTTAAGCCATGTCAAGTAGTATTTATATGTTGTAATATATAACAAAATAATAAGTATCTCTTTTTATCATACATTGTCATAGTTCTATTTAGTTGTCATATCCATGTCACGTCCATATCCCATGTCATTTCTTTGGGGGAAATAGCTTGTCACAGACGATGCACTAGAGAACTTAATCAACTAGTAAACTATTAATCCGACCATATGTTTTTCACTCTCTTTTGTCAAAGCAAACCAGTATGCCGTGATCAAAGTCAATGTTATGGTGAAGTAGAGGAACATAACCTATTCTCGATTTCTAAGACTGCCTGAAATATAATCAATAATAATAAAACAAAAGGTAAAGAACTAAAAAAAAAAAAAAGTTGAACTCTATCTTACAGTAACAAGCTGGGTCCAGAATGACAGGCTCCCCATTCTTATCGGAGCTGATATTCCCACTCCAAAGGTCTCCATGCAGCAAGCAGGGTTCAATAACAACATCTTCAAAAAGAGGTCTTAAATTCTTCATCAATCTTTCACCTTTAGACATAAAATGCATGATGTCATGCTTAAAACATTTTGGCAATCACAATGCAAACTAATTGACAAATACCTAGTCATTCCAATTAGTGGATTACCTTTCTCATAAATGGTGGAATCCCCATATTGTTCCCGTGCCAACTTTAGTTGATAACCCAATCTATACTCAGAAAAGAACTCAATCCAATCTGCTGTCCAAGTGTTTATTTGAGGTGTACTGCAGAATACACATGAAATTGTCATAAAATGGCAAGTCAAACCAACAATTACAAAGCCTGTGATAGCAACGAGGCAATAGCATCTAGCTTGGTTTCACAACATTAGTTAACCATGAATGCCAAATTTAATATTGGTTTGAAAGAGCTGAAATAGTTAAAAGATGAAAACCGGCAGTGTTATGAAGAAGTGAGATGCAGCATAACAACATTGACTCATAAATTGCCTTTCCATTTAGTTAAATTTGTTTCACTGCCCGTCTGTCTCCCATCCTCTCATCAAAGATTCATGCCTAATGAGCAGTTGAGCACTCTATCTACCATGTTGTACCAACTCCTTCAGCAGGATTCCATCCAAGAAGGAAAACTCAGATTCAGAAACTATGATGCTAAGGAGATCCAGATAAGGTTTAAAAAAAATCTAGGTTGAATTTGACAGGTAAACTGTGATGCATGACACTGAAACCTTTACAACTCCGGTAGCATAACTTTTGTTTGATGTTGCCAAAAATCTAGGGTTCGAACCTCCTCTGGAAAAATTTATAATTAATTAGGTAGAGCTATAATCCCATCCCCCTCCCCCCCCCCCCCCCCCCCCCCCCCCTTGGGGCTAGTTAAGTGGGTACAATTTCAGTGGTACTAGATTGGGGTGTTACAATTGGTAATAAGCCGGGGACAACTTCGTCCTAAGGTGAGGGGTACTGTGACACATAGATCATAGATCCCGAGGAAGAGTTGGTGTGGTGGAAAGGCGCCTAGAGGTGATGTTGCGGTAAGATCTGCCCCATATTGCTTGGGAAGCCGTAAAAGTTGAGATTTTTTTGTGCAAGTCGAACTTGAGGCAATTCGAACTGCAAAGCACCAGTTCTGAAGTTTCCTCCAAGTCTGTCAAAAAATAGCCTAACCTTGTTTTGACCTCTTTGCCCCTAAAGTTACACATTTTTCATGGCTTGCTGGACTTCATTTGATGTCAAACCCTATAGATGTTGCATGATATGGGTGCACCATTAATTCCAACATCCCTTCAAGCTAGAGGAAGACAATGTGTCATGCTGAGCTCTTTAAGTTTTCGGCATCCTATGCCAATTATGCAGCTATCGCAGGAGAAAATGTTGGTTGCTTGCTAAGAGTCTCAGTGATGCATCACGATTTCTAGATCATCTGACTCTCCATTGTTTGGTGAGCTCTTTTCAGGCTCATCATTATCCATATAATCCACTTTTTTTTTTCCTTTTTTCAATCAAACCTTTTCTGTTCTTTTTATAAAGATTCAATAAACTTAAGGCAAACGGCCAGTATAGTAAAATTAAGGCTGCCAAACAATTAAAAATCAGTTTATAAATAAAGACTCTTAGAAAACTCCCCTCATTCTTGGTTTGGGTGAAGGATGCTCAAGGATATCGATTGCCAAAGGATGCTCCATGTTTCCATTACCAACTTTCCACCTTGCCCGATCAAAATTTTGCCAGTTGTAACCAATAGTGTTAGGGAGTGGCATGTAGGTAGGGCTCAGTCAGCCCATTACCCAAAGTGGCTCTGAGGACTCCAAGTAGGTATATGGTAGGATTTATAGTTGTTGGTCTTGCGCATTTGGTCTTACACAGTCTCTCGATCCTAGGGAACTTTCGAAGGACTGAATTTCTTCAGGGATTAGGATTCCGACATATTTCTCCATGGACTTTGGGATAGGCACCTGATATGCTTACCTGTAACTAAGGCAAGGGCGGTCTCATTAACTTAATGAAGGAGTCCATCAAGATTCATGAGCGAAATTTACCAGGTGTCCAACTACTTTATACCAATGTTTTAAAAACTCTTGAAACACACGCTTCGAGGCGCGCCTCAAGGTGAGGAGGCACACCTTCAAACCTTTTTACACATGAGGTGTGGGTGAGGCGCGTGTTTCACTTGTGGGTGCAACTAATGGTGGGGAAAAATAACCGAGGGGTTGGGGAGCAAATAAACTAAGGAAATTAGGAACGATTGTTTTCGTTTTTTTCTCTCTTCTCCAAACCAGCAGCAACAGTAGCAGGATCAGCAGCCAGCCACAACCCGCTCTTCATTCTCCAACAACGGGATCAACAACCACCAGCCTCCTCTTCGTCTTCTCTTGTTCTTCACTTCTCTTCTTCATCAACTTGTTTTTCCTTTCACATTCAAGAGTTTTACAAATTTTTACTGAAACAAAATTAATATCGTAGGATGAGCTTCTAAGGATGAAGACTTTGCTTGGGCATATGATTTATTACTATCTAATTTTGCTTTTTCTAATATAGAATTTATATATAGACCATGAAATACTAATGTGAAAAAACTCAATTGCTTGAGGCTTACGCCTCGCCTCACGTTTCAGCCTTCAAAAATATTGCTTTATAGATCTGGTAACAACTTCAATCCACATTAATAATAATATTCTTTTCTTTTCATCTAGCTACGAAGATTGTTTAGTTTGTGCATAAATATAAGAACGACGGAGCTACAAATTTTATTCATTTTTAACTTGATCAATATTTATTTCTTCTTTATTTGCATATAAATTTTTTTTTACTTGATCACTATTATTTCAACCCCGCCAATGCCTCTTTCTTGATCATTGTTTTGCTAGTTGCTACATGCTCAGTGCTCACATTACTAGGATAGCTAAATCACTAGAATATCAATTAGTATGCTTGTGAGAAGCAAGTTATCAAAATCATAAGCTTGCAAAAGGGGCAGTCAATTTTTTTGGATTGCCCTAGGCTGGCTAAGATTTGTTTAGTGGTTATATCTCTGAATTTTCTGCAGTAGAAAATAACTTAAGGATTTGTTAATATATTTTGTCAGCCAACTCCTCTTTCACCAGCTGATCATCTTATTTAATCTATGACTGATCACGAAAAAGTGCAAAAAAGGTCTAGAACATATCAACAATGAAAATGATAACCAAGAAACATAATTGACATCTCCCCCCCCCCACACACACACACACACACACACACAAAATGTTCCTTTGTTTTTAGAATTCCGACTCTCTTAGTGTATCTTTTGAGACTCTCTCTTTCCTATATCTTTGCAACTTTCTTCTCCATTCGGTGTTAGTACCCCATCTCAATTTGACCCCAAGTGCCAACCAACATCCCCTTAAAGCTAATCCCCTTCTCTTTTCTTCTCTGTCCAGCTGTCCCACTCCTTTTTCTTCCATATGTCTATAATGACTAAACATTACAAGAATGACCATGTGTAACTTGCATTGTCGAGAAACGATCCAAAAAATAAAAAATCACCTTCCAATAGTATTTTCAACATCAAAGCCAAACCCTTTGGTAGATTTTCCAGCTTTGTGCATTTGAGCAAGCTTCTTACCCAAGACTGACTGAAAAATAAACAAGAAAGCAATGAATAAAGCGATGCTCATTGATGACACTGGGGAAGATGGTAAACAATACTCACCTGATCACCTCTAGATGAGCCAAATTCAATGAACTCCATGATAATATAGGAACCCCCAGTGGGCAGTGATCCAAACTACATATTGATGAAAAACTTCACTTAATATCAGTGATATAGAGATATGCATGAGCAGACTTAGAAAAATAGGATAAAAGCAATTTGAAAAAAAAAAAAAAACCAAACATGTTAGGGAGCTTCCACACCTTATATGGCCTTGGAACGCGGATTGAATCGGTTTCATACATAGCACCTAGACCTAAAGCCTCCCCTTCAAACATCGATGGGCCAATGCTCCTAATAAGCAGTCACAAATCAGAAACTGGTGATGGCTCTTGCACATAAGCATTATAGTTAGACAAACAAATACAACGAAGTCCTATTAACTAAACTACAATGGCTAAATGGATTAAACAATTTCGTAAAGATCCTTCAGGTTTCTTCCAATGTTGTTAAAATATAACAGAATTCTGCATCAGTATGCACTCAATTTGAGAACTTGTAAAGCAAATTCACCTGTTTGTCTTAACAAAAAAAGAACCAGCATCTGTGTCGTATCGGTTGGCAAAATTAATGCATCCACCACCAACAGGGCTGATTCTTGTAATTTGTGTCGCTTTTCCTTCTGTGAGAATCCAGTCACGAATGGGGTCGTCGCTCATGGCTGCCCCTGTCATTTGGTTTAAACATTAATAGAGAGCATAAACAAAGCAATAAAACATACAAGTGAGTATAAGATAAAGAGTGGGTATTGATGACTAGAGTGCTTAGCTTACTTGCAACAAATGGTTTATGACGATGATGGTCGTCTTTGGATTTTGAGAAATTGCGAGTAATTAGACAAGGGAAGCGAGACGAGAGGATTCCCGCGGCTGCCACCATCACCATATAATCTTCTCTCTCTCTCTTCTTCACAGTTTCTCTCCACGGATAAAATCACTAAAATCACTCCCACTCGATTCCTTGTGTCGTGGACTTGGCTCTGATGGTGAGACACGTACGCTATAATAAATTTATTATTTAGATTTTGGGTCTTTTAGACATTGCAAAATGCCTATGCCACCCAACCTACGACAGTCGAGAAATCTTAAAGCAAGTGCTGAGGCACGTTTCACTATCTCCTATCGGGATTATGTAAACCCAGGCGTTTGCTAAATGACACCATCATTTTCAATGAAGAACACCATCCAAAAATATTTTTTAAATCTACTCGACACCACCACTATGTACACTCAAAAATAAGTTTTTCCCCAAATCCAACAACCATAGCTCTTTGAATTGCACGCCTCTTCTGCTCCCACCCTTCCCCTCCCAATCTCGTCAGAACGACGAACGTTGGTTAACACGTCTTCATCCTCATTCTCCCTCTCTAATACCTCTTCATCTTGTCTCTGCCTCTCTTCTACTACCTCATCTTCTCTCTCATGCGAGGGAACGAACCCATTTTGTAGGGCTTGTCTTCCCTCCCAAGCTCGCCAAACAACCCCAAGCGCCAACATCTCTCTCCCTTCTATGTCTTCATCATCTCTCTCTCTTCTACTTTTTCATTTTCGCTTGGAAGGGTTTGGGTGAAGTTTGTATCTAGAAATGGATGAGTTTAGTGAAAATGATTTTAGTAGGCTTGACGATGGTAATGATGGAGTTAAGAGTCATCATTGTGCTTCATTTATGGGAGTGAATGAAGAAGATGCACATTTTCAAGAGAAATAACAACACACTCCACTTGAGGTACACTCTCAACTTGAGATGAGCTTGCATGAGTATTTTTGTTGTTGTTGTGACTATTGTAATATCATGTTTAATTTCCTTTTTCATTTATATTTGAAGCAACATTGTTATTTTTAGAGTTAGTTGTTAATATTTGAACCCTAAAACTAGTTTATTTATGTTGTTAAGGTTAGTTTGATCATCGTTGTTGTTGTTGTTTCATTGATTAATGTTATTTTGAGTATAGGATTTCATCGTCGATCTAATTGATGACCCGGAGATACTTAAAGCGTGTGTGGAAAATACCAACCTTCTAGAAGTAACACTTGCCTTAATCATTTTATTCATTACCCGAAGAGCATATTTACCGAATTTCTTAATATATGATTAGAATAACAATTTTTTTTTAATTTACTTAATGTAGAAAAATGATGATTTTGACACAAATGAGAAACAAGCACTGGAAGAGGTAGTCGATGATGGTGACTTATTTATTACGGAAGATGTAAGATTAATTATTGTAGGCATGTCATTCTTGTCTAATCATATTTCACAAGTTCATTGATTAATAAGTTTATAGTGTTCGTAACATCGGTATGCATTTTTTTGTACATATTCTCATCGAAGTCGTCCTTGATAGCTTGGTGCCAAGATGTTGCTGGTAGGGATAATAACATGGTTCTGATTATCACTAAATCAGAACCCGCTGATAGCAGACATAAAGGAAGGATCCACTTGGGATGTGAGAATGGAGGGAAGCTCAAGAAAAATCAAAGGAAAAAATTAGAGGTTGGTCAATGAACCAGTATAAAAAAGTGTGGGTGCCCATTTCAACTGTGGGTGCCCATTTCAATTGAGATGGATGCCACAAGGTAATGATAGTTGGAAGTTGCAAGTGACCTGTAGAACCCACAATCATCCACAATCAAAATCTCTTATTGGCCATTCCTTTGTTGGCAGACTCAACTAAGCAGAGATCGCATATTTGCAGAACATGTTAACATCGGGTCTAGCCCCTCGTTACATATTTTTCGGCTCGAAATAGATGTTTCCTAATAATGTGTCATATTTGAAGGTTGTTTACAATGTCAATAATCAGCTAAAGACACTCCAACTGAAAGGCATGACACATTTGCAAGTCACAATGCACTTGTTGAGCGAGAATGATTATATTGAGTGGCATACAGTTGACGATCATAATAGAGTCACCAATATTGTTTTGTCGCATCTGAGTCAATTCAACTAGAAAAGCGTTTTCCATCGATGATGTTTATGGATTACACCTACAAAACCAATCGCTATCAGATGTCGCCATTTTAGGTTGTTGGTGTCACGTTGCTATCAGATCCCTAATTTATCCAATAGTTTCTCTCAAGCACCATTGAACATACCTACACATATTAACCCAATCACATCTGAATGAATTTAAACACATGCAAACACATTACAAGTTACAAATTTTCAGGAAAAGACTACAAAGGCCATGCAACATCTCTATTGACATAAGACTATGGTATTTTGTCACTAGAAGCTCACATTGTACATCTCCTCTCGGTCCCAATACAATCAACAAAACAAATAAATGGTGATCAAGCATTTAAATTCGGAACGGTAATGAAATACTCAACCTGTAAAAATCTAAGCTTTAAACACATAAATCATCGAAATCAATCATTTATAATCTTGGTACATCTTAGCCCTAACTAATGGAGTTTAGGCCAGCATAGCTGAAGAATAATCCATAGAATCAATGAATACATGAAGAAGAAAGAATAAAATACAAGAGAAATAAAGAAAACATTGTGTTGGCTAGATTTCTCCCGTTTGTTTCCACGATGCGTTGGCTTTTTGCTTTGTTTCTTCTCTTCCCCAAGTTTCTTTTCTTGCGTCCCTCTCTTTCTCAAGGTTTCAACCCTCTTTAAGGATATGGCTCATCCACTTCCTCAAGGATACAACTTCCCTAAGTATTTTCTGAAACAAACTCTTATCCCCCAAGTTTCCATTATTATCAATCTTTCCAATAAGACTACTTTTCTATCCTGACTGTCTCGCTTTTTTCTCCTTACAAATGACTCATTGGGGTAAAGTGGTCACCATATGATTTGAAGTCCTATCTCTTAGCTGTAATTAGCAACAAAAATCATCGTAATTGGATTTTTATGGTGAAAGTTATCACCAATTAACCAAGACCTACTCCAAAATTCCTAAAATCTAAATAGAAAGGAAGACAAATTATTTTCCTTTGATTTAATTGATAACCAGAATCCGAATTGGATTTGTGTAGTGAAAGTAGTTCCCAATTAGACTGCTCGGGAAATTTTAGAATTCTAATTAGAAAATAAAACAGCTTATTTTTCTTCTGATGCAGCCTCACTTCCAATTCTAGCATTATAGAAAGTAAAAGCTCCCATTATAGAAAACAACATGATCAATTTCCATGGAGAATAAATGTTCAAGCCATGTTTGAGAACCAGGACTCAAACACACAATTTTTGTGCCATCAACATTTAGGAACATGATCACAAAGTTGGCCTTCGTGGGAGATGTGGACATGAAAATTCAACCATCGAAGCAAGATGTCATAGGTAACTCAGTTTTGGTCCCAGAGAAAGGATTCCAGAAACATATATTCATTGCTTCAAGATTCCAGAAACATAAATTCATTGCTTCACCACGATTGGCATGCACCACTAACCACTCCTTAAATGATCCCCAACAATAATACTGATGCAATCATTTTTCGCTCCCTGCTTTGACCTAGTCCTGCTGACCTGCACAAGTAACACTCGTGAGCCACGGACCACAGTCGTGGTGGCCGATGGCACTCTGATACTAAATTAAGACAGGGATCTGAGGAAGATATAATGTTGTAAATAGGGAATTTGTAGCATACCTTAGTTTGTCAACCTCATGTCTTATTTATAGTGTAGGAGTCCTGACCATTGAGGCGCAGTTTAGGAAGGAGATACTTCTCTAATTAGGATTCGTGTTGTAGAAGGAAAGTTTTCTATTGGCCCTGCGCTCCTAGATACGCGGGAGATAGTTCCCTATCAGAGGGTAATCCGTAAGAGGAAGTTTCCCTGCGTGATATGTACTCTAGTATTGGCTTTCTAGTCGAAAGCGGAGAACTGTTGTAATTACCTATCCAAAGTTGATCCTCGAGATACTTGCCTTAGGAGGGCTTACGGGTATTGAGGTCAACTGTGAGACGTGTGGACTTAGCAAGCTGTAAGAGTTCGGGTCCATATAGCGGACTGCATGGGGCAGGTTTAGAATCACTCGGGCATTAAAATTTCATCCAGTAAAACGGAAGAGTTATAAATCTCCAAAATAATATATAGGAATATCGCGAAGAGAGCCATTGTGACACCCATCAACGAGGTAGTTCCCCATCCGGGCGCTACTTTACCATATTCTGAATTCAACGGTTTCAATAAACTTTCTAGACCAATCTATCTTGGTCTTGGACTAGATCTCGAATTATTCTCAACAGTTTGTGTAGCCATAAATCCTATTGCATTGATTGAATTTTATTGACCTTGTAAATCATATCGTTGTAAATAATCGATCTTATCATAGATCCATTGTGGTCTTGAAATTTTATAATAATGGAAATAGCAACCCTAGTCGCCATCTTTATATCTGGTTTACTTGTAAGTTTTACCGAGTACACCTTATATACCGCTTTTGGGCAACCCTGTCAACAACTAAGAGATCCATTTCAAGAACATGGGGACTAAACCCTTTTTTACAGTCTCAAAGATGCTGACCACGAGAATTTCATCCCTATTTCGTTTCCCCTCACAAAACAGTGTAGGGTTGACGTTGGGGCCCGTGTGTCCTAAAGATCATCATGACACGTGTATGGCTCAGGGAGTTGACCATTTTGGTGTATCATCAGCTACTCCCCCGGAGTACGTGGGGCGCCTAGTCAGTCCATTGACTATTTTGAAAAAGCAATTGTACTATCGTGATGACTGAACTCGAAGCGCCTGTCTCGAGCGGCGCATAACATTAATGGGTACGTGACTGCTCAAGGAGGGAAGGCACGATTTGTCTTCCCTATAAATACTTGCTGCTTCGAGGAAAATTTTATCATTCTTATCTGCGTTGTTCCTTTGAGCGATAATGTTGCTGCAAAGTTCAATTTGTTGTTTCTATCAATGGCAGATAATGTGAAACTTTCTTCCAAGGACTTGTTGTCCTTCACTTGCCTCAAGCTCTTCGAGGGTAGCATGGTTGATGAAACTGAGTTAAGTAGGCTTCACAGTTTGTACCGTATTCCAAGATATTTGGAAATCGTTCCCGCGTTTGGAGATTTGGCTCCTACTACACCCCTCAAGGGTATATAAGTCTACACCAAGCATGTTTGAATCTGAGCTCTGATTTCCAATGCCAAATGCTTCCTGCTCAGATGGTTTCGAGCGGGTTCAAGATTATGCTTGCGATTCTTTTGAAGGCACATGATGTTGCCCTTCGTTTGACCACGACGGTGATTCATCACATGACCACTACTCGGTTGGACCCCAAGGGTCTCTACATATTGAACTGCCTCACTTGTCTGCGATTGGAGGCGGATGGCGCTGAGCCTTGCGAATAGCATTGGTTTTTGGCTTCGGTGGATTCTTCATACTTCAAGCTTGGGAGTTGTAGAGTTTCTCGATACTTCCATTTCGATATCCGTGAGTTTTTTTTATGTTGCTGACTTATATATTCTTTGTACTCATGATGCGACGCTGGTTTTGATGCCACTCTTCTATTTCAAGGAAGTTTGTTGTTCCTTCCCTTACTGAGGATGAGAAGTGGATAAAGAGGGAATACCCCAAGTTTCTTTTAACATCCATTGAGGAGGTCGTAATGCCAGGTAACGTTGTGCGCAGTGGTTTGCTGCGGTGTTCTCACGATGCCCACGCCATGCCAGGTTCACCGACTAAATGGGTTGTTTTTTGTCGTTCGAGGAAGAGAAGCCTGGCTCTGCCCAGCCCAACTAGGCTTGCAGAACTGGAGGTGAGTGTGCCTCCTGTCGTTGCTCCGAAGAGGAGACAACCCTTTTACCGTGCGGCTTCGTCCCTTGGGTTGTCGCGTTCTGCTAAGGCAGCGACCTCGGGGGGTCGTCGTTTACCTCTTGATGTTGCCACTCCCCCTGTTGAGGGGGAGGACATTGGACCACACGTTGACGCTTCGTGCCACCATGGTTCTGAGATGGTCATTCATGCCCTTGAGCCGTACAATCCTGTTGTTTTGCATCCTGAAGCCCGCGAGCAAGTTCTTGCTTTGGGGAAAGCCTTCGCAGACCTGTGGATGTCATATTCAGATGCCTTCTATCAGGTGGACTCTTTAATTGGTCAGCTGCAGAGTTTTGGTATTGCCACGAACTTGGGGGCCGTGAGGGCCGCGATTTTTGCCACTGAACGGAGTTTACGGGCATAAGATCTCAACTGAGGGCGGCCAAGTCTGATTTGGCGTTGACCCGTCCTGAGCTGGGGAGGACTAGGGCTAAACTGGAGTGCCTAGATATGGTCGTGGAGAGATGGTCGTCCAACCTGAAGGCCCAAGAAACCAAAAGAAAACGGGCGAATGCATAATGGGCCCTCAAGCGACGACAGCTGAAGTCCACAATTGACAAGGGGCATCGCCGCACTCATGAGGCGGAGCTTTTATTGTCGGATGAGCGTTCACATTATGTTTCTTTGGTGGGCGTAGTGGATTTTGACATGTCGGGAAGGAGGTCGTTAATCTTGTCAGAGGTCATTCGGTGCAGGTTGGAACTTCTGGAGATGATCAGATAAGAGCATCCTTGTGTCAAACTTGATTTTGGCCATTATAGAAGGGCTGCTTTTGGACCAATTTCTAGAGAGGAGGGTTCTAGCTTCGTAGGACTAGCTGCAGAGGAGGCCATTTCTCCTTAAAAAAGTTGTAACGTCTTTCCCAGGATGAAAAAACCATTTTTTACCTTTTTATTGAATGCATTTGTTTTGTCATGTACTGTCGAGTTTTCTTTAGATGCTTTGTAGATTGTAGAATTTGTACTACGGGGTAGAGCGCCCATTTTTGTCAATCAAAGTGTATTGGCTGCCTTTGGCTGCTTTCGTTTGTCGATGAGCTGTTGTTGCCTATGCGTGTCAACTGTGTTGAGGTGCCCTAAAGACTGTTATCTTTCGAGGAGCATGTTGGCTCTGTTTTTGCCCTTGTGTGACCATTTGGGCAACAGAAGCCATTGTTGTTAGTCGAGGACTGACTAAGCTTTCTTGGTGAGTCCGGTGATCATCGTTTGTTGGAGAGCAATGATCTCTTGGTGAATCGTCATTATGAGCAAACAAGCGTTGTCTAAACTCTTGTTGGGTGCCAGAAGCCATCGTCATCAGTTGCGAACCACTAAGTTTTCCTGGCAAGATTGGCGACTATTGTCTATTGGAGAACAATGATCCCTTGGCGAGTCATCGTCATCAGCGGACAAGCGCTGGCTAGACTCCCACTTCCTCGACCTTCATGGTCCGCGCGCAGCGGACTAGGTGTTGGGCACCAGAAGCCATTGTCATCAGTCGCAAACTGACTAAGCTTGTCTGGTAAGTTCGGCGATCATTGTCTATTGGAGAGCAATGATCCCTTGGCGAGTCATCGTCATCAACGGACGAGCGCTAACTAGACTCTCACTTCCTCGGCCGTCGTGGCCTGCTGCAATGGACTAGGCGTTGGGCACCAAAAGCCATCGTCATCAGTCGCGAACTGACTAAGCTTGCCTGGTAAGTTCGGCGATCATTGTCTATTGGAGAGCAATGATCCCTTGGTGAGTCGTTGTCATCAGCGGACAAGCGCTGACTAGACTCTCACTTCCTCGGTCATCATGGTCTACTTGCAGTGGACTATACGTGGGGCACCAGAAGCCATCATCATCAGTCACAAACTGACTAAGCTTGCCTGGTAAGTTTGGCGATTATTGTCTGTTGGAGAGCAATGATCCATTGGCGAGTCGTCGTCATTAGCGGACAAGCGCTGACTAGACTCCCACTTCCTTGGTCGTCTGGTCCGCACGTAGCAGACTAGGCGTTGGGCACCAGAAGCCATCGTCATAAGTCACGAACTGACTAAGCTTGCCTGGTAAGTTCGGCGATCATTGTCTAATGGAAAGAAATGATCCCTTGGCGAGTCATCATCATCAGCAGACAAGCGCTGACTAGACTTCTACTTCCTCGATCGTCGAGGTTCACGCATAGTGGACTAGGCATTGTACATCAGAAGCCATGTCATGACTAAGCTTGCCTGGTAAGTTCGGCGATCATTGTCTATTGGAGAGCAATGATCCCTTGACGAGTCATCTTCATCAGCGGACAAACACTGACTAGACTCCCACTTCCTCGGCCGTCGTGGTCCGCGCACAGCGTACTAGGCATTGGGCACCAAAAACCATCATCATCAGTCGCGAACTGACTAAGCTTGCCTAGTAAGTTCGACGATCATTGTCTATTGGAGAGCAATGATCCCTTGGCGAGTCGTCGTCATTAGCGGACAAACACTGACTAGACTCCCACTTCCTCGGCCGCTGTGGTCTGCGCACAGTGGACTAGGCGTTAGGCACCAGAAGCAATCGTCATCAGTCACAAACTGACTAAGCTTGCTTGGTAAGTTTGGCGATCATTGTCTATTGGGGAACAATGATTCCTTGGCGAGTCATCGTCATCAGCGGACAAACGCTGACTAGACTCCCACTTCCTCGGCCGTCGTGGTCTGTGCGCAGCGGACTAGGCGTTTGGGCAGATATTAAAGTCTGGACATAGCCGAGTTTGTCGAGGGTTATAACGGACCAGTGAAAGTTTTAGTAAAAGCAAATATTTTATTGATAATATTTTTTGAGATGCTCTACATTCCATGGTCGTTTAAACTCGTCACCGCCTGTATCTTCCAGCCAGTACGTTCCCGGCTTGTTGACTTTGTCCTGCGCCGGCTTCTTGGTGTTTTGCTGGGTCTTTCTGAGTACCTAATCCCCCACCTTGAAGTTGTGTGGCTTGACCTTATTGTTGTAGTATTACGCCATTTGTTGTTTGGCATGCGGCTATCTTGGCAGAGGCTAGCTCCCGCTTCTCTTCGAGGAGATCTAGCCCAATGCGCAAGGCTTCGTCATTGCCTTCTGGTCTTAAGTCTTCCGCTCGGAAGGTTTGCACCTCGAGTTTTACCGGGACCATAGCTTTTGAGCCATATGTCAGGGCAAATGGTGTCTCTCCGATAGGAATTCTCTTGGTTGTCTGATAGCCTCGAGGATTGTTCGGTTGGTAACTCTTCTTGGCCGTTGGCTTGAGGGTGCTCTAGCGAGGAGAAGTGGTGATCAATATTCAAACTTTTGCACAGTCTTTCAACCTTGATACCTTCAAACTGAGTTCCGTTGTCGCTGGATGCTAAATCTACAAATGATGGTGCCCCATATGAATTTTTCAATCTGGACCAGCCCTATTTTGGATAGAGGTTCGGCATTGACCCACTTGGTGAAGTAGTCAACGACCATAAAAAGGAACTTTTTACTAGCTGATGCTGGGAGCAGTCCAACGATGCCCATTCCCCATTGTGCGAATGGCCACGAACTAGTCATCGGAGTCAGTGGCTGGGCAAGCATATGTGTTTATGGCGCGAACCTCTGACATTTGTCGCACTTGCGGACATTATCTTTGGCATCTCGCTGCATGGTCGACCAATAGTATCCCAAAGTTAAAGCTTTGTGGGCGAGGGTTCTTCCTCCCGGATGATTCCCGCATATACCGCTGTGGAACTTTCCCAGGACTTGACTCGCCTCTGAAGGTGACAGACATCGAAGTAGGGGGCCTGTCACAGATCTCCTGTATAATTTGGCATTTAGGAGAGTGTACCTTGCTGCTATGTTTTTTAGTATTCTGGATTCGATTTTCTAGGTTGGCAGGGCTCCGGTGGTAATGTATTTGGTATTCGATGAGGCCGCTTGAGATTTTGTCGGAGGCTGAGGCTTATCTGGCTAGCGCGTTAGCTCTTTTATTGTCGTCTCGATGGCATTGTATGAATTCGCACCTCTCGAACCTGGCCATCACGCCAACTACCTTATCACGGTAGGCTATCATACGAGGGTCTTTGTTGTTGAAATACCCTTTGACTTTGAGTCGTTGTATGCCATTAGGCAATCTATACCGATCCCTAATGCTAGCTTTAGCCTGGACATGAGGGCTTCATACTCAATTTAGTAGTTTGAAGTGGGGAAGCTGAATCTGACTGCTTTTTCTAGGGTGAAGCCATTGGGGGAGTGGAGTGTGATTCTGGCTACACTTGCCTTCCCAGTTGAGGACCCATCGCAGCGCAAGATCCACGCCTGTGCATTCGAATCAGAAGGCTGGTGATCTGTCTTCAGTTCTTCTCCACTGGTGAACTCATCAATGAAGTCTGACAACACCTGGTCTTTGATGGCGATTCTTGGAGCATAGCTTATGTCAAACCACCTGAGCTCCACTGATCATTTTACCATCCTGCCAGATAGCTCGGGTTTATGCAATACCAAGCAGAGCGGATGTTTGGTCAGGATTATTATAGAATGGACCTGAAAATAGGGCCTCAGTTTTCTGGAGGATACGACCAGTGCTAGAGCTAGTTTTTCCAGGTTCGGATAGTGTGCCTTCGCTTTGACGAAGGTCTTACTAGTGTAATACACTGGTCTTTGGGTCTCTCGATCGTCTCGTACGAGGACCGAGCTGGCAGCGTGCTTGGAAACAGAGAAATACAAAGTAGAGTGTTTCCCCTGTCACTGGTTTTGAGAGTAGCTCCAGACTCCCCATGTATGCTTTCAGAATCTGAAAGGCTTGTTCGCATTCTTCGTTCCAAGAAAATCCTTTGCTTCCTTTTAGTATCTTAAAGAAAGGGAGGCATTTGTCGAACGACTTTGATATAAATCTGTTGAGTGTTGCTACCCTCCCAGTCAAGCTCTGAACGTCTCTGATGTTGGTCGAGGCTTTCATGTCGATAAGGGCCTAAACCTGTTTTGGGTCAGCTTCGATTCCCCTCTTGTTCACTATATATCCTAGGAATTTTTCATACTCGACTTCGAATGTGCATTTTTGTGAGTTGAGCTTCATCTGGAATTTCCTGAGTTGGTTGAACACTTCGGAGAGGTCGTGTATGTTGTCGAGGTTACGGAGGCTCTTAACCAGCATATCGTCTATATAGACCTCCATGTTCCTGCCGATTTGTTCTTTGAACATATGGTTGACCAGTCATTGGTACGTAGCGCATGCGTTCTTTAAGCCGAATGGCATTACCCTGTAACAGTATATCCCCCTTTCCATTACGAAAGAGGTTTTCTCTTGATCTGTGGGGTGCATTAATATTTGATTGTAGCCCGAATAGGCGTCCATGAAGCTGAGTAAGCTATGCCCGGATGTGGCATCCACGATCTGATCGATGCGAGGGAGTGAGAAATTGTCCTTCGGGCAGGCTTTGTTCAAGTCTGTGTAGTCCACACACTCTCCATTTCCCTTTTTTTTTTACAAGAACGGTATTCGCCAACCAATCAGGGTATCGTGCTTCATTTATCATGTATGCATTGAGTAAACGTTGTACCTCCTCGTTTATGATCGCATTCCTCTCAGGAGCCACGAGCCTCTTCTTCTGCCTAACGATTTTTCTCATGGGGTTCACCTCTAGGCGATGGGTGATTATTGACGGGTCTATCCCCACCATGTCTCGCATGATCCAGGCGAAGATGTTCTGCTTACGTTGTAGAAGCTCCGTGAATTGCTTTACCAACTCTTTGCTCAAGCGGGAACCAATCTGGACAACCTTTGTGAGACCCTTGTGTGGGCGGACTTGAGGGGGACGGTGAGGGTTGAGGCCCAATAGGCCCAGGCCCAGGCCCAAGATGGTTGTCAAGCTACAAAGGGGTGATAGTCCCACATCGCCTGGGTGCGGAAGGGGGATGTGCTACTTATGTGCGAGGTTGGATCCCCATAGTAAGACGTGTTTTAAAGTCGTGCGGGCCGGTTGGGCCCAGAGCGGACAATATCTTATTGTGTGGATCGGGTCGTTACAACCTTGTTGTCGAAAGGGCTGTCGCGGTAGACCATAATGGTTTCTTCCTCCGATTGACCGACATTGGGCCTACCTCGAGGGCTAAGTGGAGCCTCGTCGTCTGGGATCGGTTGTTCTCCTCCTATGTCTCGGGTGGAACAAAGAGTCATCTTAGTCGCGAGGTTAGCCGCCGAGTGAAAACCATTAGTTGACAGTCCTGTCATGTACTGACATTCCCTGGCAATTTTTCCGATCGCCATTTAGAGTGTCGACTGCTCGGTTTGTTGGATACTTGATGCACTGGTGTAGAGTGGAGACCGTCGTTCCCATATGATGTATCCAGGGCCTCCTAGAACTGCGTTATGTGCTGAAGCATCGATCACTACGAACTCTTGAAACAGGGTTTTTCGAGTTGGCTTTTCTCTCACTGTTATTGTCTGTTGTGTCTTTCCCACAGGGAATCGCTTTTCGCCATTGAAGTCGATCATTGGAGGGTTACCAGGGGTTAACATCCCCTTCTTCAATTGCATGCTTTGGAGAGTGTGGAAAAACAAGACGTTCAGTAAGCTCCCAGTATCAACCAAATACCTCCTTACTTCCCAGCTTGCCAGGGAGATGGTCACCACATGTAAATGCTAGTAGCACGGAGTGCATGCTTCTGAGCATATGGCACCAGCTGTTCGCCGTGTATCGCTTGGATCATCATACCTTAGAGAGCCTTTTCCTGGATCTGTTTGACAGTTCAGACTCGGAGTGGGCTCCATGAAGTACGCATATCCCAACGGTCGATTCCTCACTGGGCCTGATTTTGCTTTTGGTTGTTCGTTCCTCTTCTAGGGTGATGTAGCTCTGTGTTTCCCTTTCCAGGTTTGTCATCTTGGCCGGTGGGTCCAGAGTCAGGAAGTTGTAGAGCTTTCCTTTCCCTAGACCATTGATGAAGGTTGAGATGACCGTTGCATCGTCGTGTACGTTGACGGTGATTAACTCGCTGCTGAAACGGATCGGGCATGCCTTCAGTGTTTCATTAGGCTTTTGTTTCCTCGATTTGAGCGTCTCTATTGTTGACAAAACTTGACGTATAAATTGGGATCTTAGATCTGATTCGAGGTCAGTCGGTGCTGCCGCTGTTCCAGAAACGTTGGTTTGACGCCTGCGCAGTTGGGCAAACGTTGTTTGCTCCGTCAAAGGTGGATAAGCAGTGCCAGGTTGAACACTCGATGTTTCCCCTTGGTCTCCATCATTGCGTGATCTAGTCGTCACCATCTCTATGTATTTCAAAGGGAGATGATGTTAGTGAAAGGTTAAGAACTCTGTCGTCCCCACGGACGACACCAAACTGATGCAGTCGTTTTTCACTCCCTGCTTTGACCTAGTCCTGCTAACCTGCACAAGTAACACTCGTGAGCCATAGACCACTATTGTGGTGGCCGACGACACTCCAATGCTAAAATCAGACAGGGATCTGAGAAAGGTATAATGCTATAAACAAGGAATTTGTAGCGTATCTTAGCTTACCAACCTCATGTCTTATTTATAGTGCAGGAGTCCTGGTTCGACCAAGCCATTAAGGGCGCAGTTTAAGGAGATCTTCGTGGAGATCCTTTTCTAACTAGGAATCGTGTTGTAGAAGGGAGTTCCTTGTCAGCCCTGTGCTTCTAGATACGTTGGAGATAGTTCCCTATCAGAGGGTAATCTGTAAGAGGAAGTTTCCCTGCGTGATATGTACTCTGGTGTTTGCTTCCTAGTCGAAAGTGGAGAACTGTTGTAATTGCCTGTCCAAAGTTGATCCTCGAGATACTTGCCTTAGGAAAGCTTACGGGTATTGGGGTCAGCTGTGAGACGTGTGGTATTAGCAAATTGTAAGAGTTCGGGTCCGTCTAGTAGACTGCATGGGGCAGGTTTAGAACCACTTGGGCCTGATTAGTGTAGGGCTGACGCTGGGATCCGTGTGTCTTCGAGATCATCATGACACGTGTATGGCTTAGGGATGTGACCGTTTTGGTGTATCATCAAATAGTATCTCCCAAATACCTCAGACAGCTCCATTATCCGTACTCACTCATCATCACACTATAGCAACTAATCATATTGCTATCATAATGGACACACATAAGCCACAGAAGACCACAAGTGCGAGATTGAGGAAATTCTTTTGTCACCATGCATTCCCATGACTTGCTAATACAACCAAAAGTAATATGACTCGCTAGAGAACCATTTGGAGATATCCTCAAGAAGACCCTCTGGAAGTCCTGCCAGATCTTTCCATCCTCCACACCCTTATTCTGCTTTTTGCATATCTTCTTGTACAACGCCAATTTCGTGGTTGTTTACGTACCTTCTTCTTGAGTACCGTTGCTTTGAAAGGCAAAGAAACCTCAAACCTAAGTTTTGAGGTTAGTATTATGGGTGTGTTTGATTTTGCCTCTTCATCTAGTCAAGGGTCTAAATTTCTCGAAAAAACTACTAACTTTCACAAAACAATTAGAATTGATTGATTTTGGTGACTCATGAAACTAGTTTCAAACATGATCAACTTACAGAACTTGTGTAGAGGTTATAAGCAAAAATAAATCATTAGCAGATGTAACTCGTGGAAAAAATGGAAGAAGGATTATTAGCAGCAAAGGTTAGAGATGATGTTAACAAGGAGTGTAGAGATTCCTTCGCTCAGATTGCGACTACAAAGAGGAAGCTTATGCGTGGTTTCCATACTAGGTTAGGAGACAAAAATACTATGTGCATCCCACGTTTTCCTCTTTTTGACCCACTTCCAAAAAAATTTGGCCTTTAAGAGCATCCACAGTAAGCAGGGATATAAATACATTTTAAAAAAATTTGATAGCGGTAAAAAAGTAACAATTGCCAACCTTTTTTTCTCTCATCTTATTTATTATTTTCTATTGGTGGGTCAGATTTTCCTGCATCATCTCATATGGTGTCGTTGCTATGCACACTTTATTAAAGCGGTGTCAAATTTGACGCCCCGTTAAAACAATAAAAAAAATTAGAAGTTTTTTGGACTTACTGGGGTGTGCAAATTTGCACAGCCACACCCAAAATCTAGCTTACTGTGTAGGTGTACAACTGTACACACACACATATATATATATATATATTTTTTCGAATTAGGCTGGCAAGAAGTACAAAACTTATCCTTGTAAAATCATGACTCCCTTTCGAATTCAATGGTTGAGCCCTACATTTGATTTCATCCAACGCTCACAAATGCATAGAGAAAGTGAGATGGTAACAAAACAATTGCTCCCGTTCAAGTTGTTCAACAAAGTGATCGACAATATTGTTATTTTCTTATCATGTTTCTTTTTTTTTCTTTCCATTGCTCGTTTGTCAAGTGGTCTTTCTCATGTTCTCCAACTTACAGTTATATCTTCAAAATTTCGTTTGTCTATTAAATTTCAGTAGTACAATGAAATGAAATGAAATGAAATACAAGATTAGCTAGTTTTCCAAAAATGAAAAAAAAACACTTTGACGAGCCCAATTACCTCAAGCAACTTTTAGGAACATAACAATTATCGCAACTACCTGAAGCATAATTAATTTAGAATTGAGAAACAATAATGCAATTAAGCAAGCACCAACACACCCCAAGTTGCTTGTTTTCGTTTCCTCCATAGGAGAGCAAAACTTTCCATTTCCTAGTCTATGAGACATGTAGTTGTTTTTCAACTTCTAGAAATTTGCCTCTTAGGCAACTATAACTATTTCTAATTGTGTTTTATAAGTTGTTTTTTATTCAAAAATTGTGGTTGATGCAGTCATTTTCCGTTCCCTGTTTTGACCTAGTCCTGCTGGCTTGCACAAGTAACGCACATGAGCCACGGATCACCGTTGTGGTGGCCGATGACACTCTGATGCTAAAGTCAGGTAGGGATTTAAGAAAGGTGTAATGTTGTAAATAAGGAATTTTGTAGCGTACCTTATCTTACCAACCTTGTGTCTTATTTATAGTGCAAGAGTCTTGGGTCGACCACGCCATCGATAGCGTAGTTTTGGAAGGAGATCTTCGTGGAAATCCTTCTCTAATTAGAAGTCGTGCTGTAGAAGGGAAGTTCCATGTTAGCCATGTGCTCTTAGATACGTGGGAGATAGTTCCCTATTAGAGGGTAATCCGTGAGAGGAAGTTTCCCTGCGTGATATGTACTCTAGTGTTTGTTTCCTAGTTTGAAGCGGAGAGCTGCTGTAGTTGTCTGTCCGAAACTGATCCTCGAGATACTTGCCTTAGTAGGGCTTACGGGTATTGAGGATAATTGTGAGACATATGGGCTTAGCGAGTTGTCAGAGTTCGCATCCGTTTAGCGGAGTGCATTGGGCGGGCCTAGAACCGCTTGGGCTGGATCAGTGTTGGGCTGATGCTGGACCTGTAATTCCTCGAGATCATTATGACACGTGTATGGCTCAGGGATGTGACCGTTTTGGTATATCCTCAGCTAATCCCTCCGAGTTAGTGGGTCGTCACATCGGTTCACTAAGTCATCTCTTGAAAAGATACGCCACTCATGATGATTGAGTTTGAATCGTTGCTTGAGCCGTGCGCCGCATTTAATGAACGTGCGTCGGTTCAGTGGAAAAGAGGCAGGAACCTAATCCATGTTTCGGTCATCTGTTGTGCGGAGTTTGACCTTTATATTTTCTTTGCTTTTGAAGATATTGTTCTGTTCATTTTCTGACTAAAAAGATTGTATGTTTTCTTCATGGCTCAACAAAATCTTCCTGATGATGCAACCTTGGCCAAGGGCCTTGAGTTTTTTGAAGACAGGCTGCTTTCTGAACCCGACCTTGCTGAGATCCGTATGAAGTTTGGGGTCCCTGAGGACCTGCCGTTGTCTATTATGAGGGGCGACCAAACGCCAATGTCGCCACCGGCGGGGTTCATCTGCTTGCACCGAGGGATGCTTCAAACTGGTGTATGCTTTCCCATTCTTGATGTGATTTGGGAATTCTTGGACTTTCTTGGGATTCCTCCGACTCAGCTGGGGCCTAATGGATACAAGATCACCTTCTCATTTTGATTAGTGCAAAGAAGGTTGGCGTCCGCGTGATTCCACGAGTGATCCAGTTGTTGACTTCTCATCGGTTGAAGAGTAACATCGTTTGTAAGATGACGTCACCGACTTGCTTTGTGAATCTGCCAGATGACTTCAAGTTTTGGCAGAAGTATTGCTTCTTGGCCCCCGCGGATTCAAAGTACTTCCAGGTTAGGGGTCGTCCGTTCGAGCGAGAGTTCAAACCACTTAGTAAGTATGACTTTTTCTTCTGGTTTTGCTGCGCTTGAATTCATGCTAATCGTTGCTCGTGTTTCTTTCTAGGACGATTTTCCACTACTCCTCTTACCCTAGAGGAGCATAACACTATGGAGACGTTCCGTGGTTTGTCAATAAGGAATTTGGTGGATGTTATATGCGTTCCCAACTTCGTTCGGAGTGGATTGTGGGACAACTAGCACGTGGCCTTCACTTTTTACCGAACATCGCGAGTTAAGCTTGAAGATGGGGCCTCTTCTAGGGAGAGGAAGGCCGCTAGGGCTAAAGCTTTTGTGTTGTCTGACGCGAAGGAGCTGTATGAGACGCTTGCCTCCTTTGTGAGTTCAAAGAGGTCTCACATCAGAAGTGGGTTGTCTTCAACACGACCAGTCCAGTGAGTGAAGAACGCGAGTCTGATTGGCTCATCAAGGCGGAGGTCGATGTATCTGGCTGGGAAAAAGACTGCCTGCGATTTGCAGGGGTTGGCGACATGTCGAATCTTTGTGTTGCTCAGGCAGAAGTTTTGAGTGAGCGGTTGATGAGGGTTGCGATGGCGGCTTCTGCCGGTGCCGATTCGCGTGGGACTGTTCTGGTAGAAGGTTCCCATGAAGACCCGCCTGAGGTCCACTAATTTATTTAAGTCGTATTTTAATTCTTACATAATGACTTTGAATACGAGTTTCTACATATTTTTAAATAAATGAAAAACCAGATTAATACATTTTTTCTTGCTCACACAAACTTAACTGTAATTCTATTGAGATAATTATTTTGAGTAATAAGATTGTTCATGACTGAGAACCGATGCCGATTAAAGAAAAATTAATAAGGTTGCCTAAGGCCCATATTTGTCTTGAGTCTGCACCAATTCTTAGTCATAAAACAATTGATGGCTCAAAGTTATGTACTTTAAAATCATGTGATTTTCACGGGTGAAGACAACACTCTCCACTGTTATGTTGTTACACGTAAAATGCAAGCGAGTGAGTGCTTCACCCTATCCTCCATCATTCACCATTCAACACCGCCATCTTCATTTTCGCCTCATCAAACCACCATAAACGTGACCATTGAACCCGATCATCATCCTCCTCCCACCTCAATACCCCATTTTGTTCAAACCACCAATCATCCCTTCTCCCTCTCTATTCATATCCTTGCAAATTGCAAGAAATGCCATCCTAAATCCATTTATGGAATCTCAATAAAACAAGGCAACTGCTAAATAACACCACCACTTCTCCTGATGGACATCACCATCGGGCTACTTTCTGAAGGACACCACCTATAAAAGAAAAAAACCCTAACTCCTCCTCTTTTTTTCCTCTCTCCCTCTCTTCTTCCTCTCTCCCTCTTTTCTCCTGTTATCAAGAACCATCACGACCGCACCACCACCCTGCTACCATCAACCGAACCACCACACCGTGGCCGGTCTCCTCATCAACTTCCTCTCATCCTCTTTTCTCCCCTCTCCCTATTTTCTATGTCAATAACCATCACCACCCCGCCGACCCCCCGCACCACCTTCTCATTTCTTCCTTTTTTCTTATGTGTTTTTTCTTCTTCTCCTCACTTATTTTCTTCTTCTTTTTTCTCTTATTTTCTTCACAATACAAATACAATTTGAAAAGTTAGAAATACAAACAAAAATTTACAATACAAAAACAAACATTAATTAGTAAAATTTTCATTAATATTTAAAAATATTACAAAACAAATACAAAAAATGCATTATTTGTCTTGGACACGGTCAACAAAGTCTTTGAGGGGATGGCATTCACGACCCTCTTCGTCGGAGGAGTAGTAGTTTACTAATGCACCATCACCATCATCATAGTCCTCATCAGAGGGCGATGATGATTCACTGTCTTCTTCCTCATTTGACAGTTTTTCATCATCATCATCTGAAGACGATGATGAGTGGGGGTTCTCATACCAAACATAGTCATCTTCAGGATCTCCAATTTCATCACATTCTTCGTCGAAGGATTCTTATTTGAACATTGGCCTTTTCTCTTCATCTTCTCTTCTTTCTCTTGAATTGGTTATGAATACTAATAAACTACTCTCTTTTATAATGCTCAACCTAAATGACAACTTAAATGAATTGGTTATGAATTTGTCTTCCCAACCAACTCTATTTGCCTTTTCAAGCATTTCTATTTATCTTCCCAATGAATTCTATTTGTCTTCTCAAGTAATTTTCTTGTGATTATGCAACCATGGTGGTTTTTCCAAGTATGCTTGAATGTCATAAACAAAGGAAAAAGTGAATTTGTTTCGGAGATACCCAAAACGCAACAGCAAAACCGAGCCCAATAATAACAATAGCAGCAAATGGACACGAATGTGATATTGCAAATTGCAAAAATTCAACAATTGTATGAAACAGAGTCAGGTTTTTGCCCAAAACACAGCAGTACGCGAGGATAAAACACATGCTCCCCAAAGTCGTTGCGTTTGGACCAGAGCCAAGATTAATGGTTGGGCGGGTTCTGGGCGAGTTTTTTTTTTAATAAGGCTGATTGTGTTCTTATTTTATTTTTCTTTCTTCTTTTTTGGAAATAAACAATTTAATTGTTTTTTATTCAGTATATGTCTGAATGTAGCAAATGATGATTACTTAATGAAATTCTCAAAGGATCTGCCGGTACCAATTTTAGTAATGTAGATTTTATCAAGCATGATTGGGGTCATTCATGCAATTTGAAGAAAAATAAAAGAGTAGGTTTGGATATTTGTCTATAAAGTCAACTTTGTATAAAGTACCCATCATGACCAACTTCTGTCATTTGAGTTTTAATAAATTTTGTTCATGATTGTTAATTTTTCATGTTTTTAAATTTTGCATATGTATATTGGAATTAAATTGGATTTAATTGATAAGGTATTATGCTTAACTTTCGTAAATTATTAAAGTTATAATACAAAACCTAAGACCGCGTAGGTGCCGCCTAGCTCCCTGGGCGCTAGGCACATGCTCGCCGCTCGCCCACTGCCTACCGCTTTTTAGAACACTGGTTTGGACATAAATCAAATTCTTTTTTTTGCCCTAAACACAACAGATCGTGCGAGTTGTGTTCATATCCTCGCATCTAGCGCTGTGTTTGGACAGAAAATAGACTATGTCCATTTTTTTGAATTTTTGTATTTTCATTTTTTTTCAAATCCTATGGGTTTACTACAGTATTTACATATTTGATTTATTTCTAAACCCCAACCCATAGGAATTGAAAAAATGAAAAAAAAAAAATCCAAATACAAAAATTCAAAAAAATTGACATAGTCTGTATTCTATCCAAACGCAGCGGATAACACGAGGATATGAACACAACTCGCACGATCCACTGCGTTTTGGGCAAAAAACAGAGTCTCGTTTTTGTCCATACGCAGTTGTAGATGCGAAATGTATTGATATATTCGCGGTGTCCACTGCGTTTGGACAAAAAACTGACTATCCATTTTTATTTTTTTTGTATTTGAATATTTTTTTCAATTCCTGTGGGTTTGATACAATATTGACCATTCCATGAAATGTTGTCGAGTTTCATATTCAGTAGTAGACGTGCTTTTAGGAAAGCAGATGACATTTTCCCACTATCAGTGTAGTGAGTGCTCCGGCTTCTTGCTTCTTTCGTTCCGTCCCCCCCGCAAGTAGTCTTCTTTCCTTCACTCGCCTAGTAGTTTGTAGGCAAGTCGGCTTGAAAGGGATCCTCACTCGTTGTGTGAAACAAATAACCAGCAAGCTTCAAAACTACAACATTTCACTCACTTACTCAGAACAACATCACCCCTACTTGAGTTGGTCAAAAGTGGGGTTTAGCAATAAATCAAATATGTAAATACTGTAGTAAACCCATAAAAATTGAAAAAAATGAAAAAAAAATTCAAATACAAAAATTCAAAAAAATGAACAAAGTCTATTTTCTATCCAAACGCAGCGGTAGCGGAGTGGATATGTGTATTATTCGCAGTGGCCGCTGCGTTTGGACATAAACCACTCTGTTTTTTTTTTGCCAAAAATGCAGCGAATCGTGCGATTGTTTTTCTTTGGCTCACATGTTCCACTGCTTTTGGTCTTTATAGGCATTTTGGACAACTTTGCATGTGTCGCTGCGGTTTTATTTATTTTGTTCGTATTAGCCGCTGCGAATTTATGTGTATGGCTCACAAGTGCCGTTGCGTTTGGGTACAAACTCTTACTACTCAGTTATGTTTTAGAGCACATACAATAAGTTTTTTTTTCAAATCCTCGAGAAGTCTTAGACAGAAAGACCCCATTTCCTCATTTTATTCCTTCTGGCAGCTGAAGTCTTGAGCAGGAATTAAAAGGGATAATTTTTTTTTTAATTTGATGGGAAAATTTAAATATTTTGCGAAGCGTATCTGCAAATGGAAGTATTTTTGTTTGTGTTTTTATATACTATGCATGTAAATATTATAAGCAATGAAAATGCAATTGCAAATAATCACAAAATTCTTTACTGCATTATATAACCAGCATCCCAAATTTTTTTTTATATACAAACTAAACATATGGGCATCTCGAATCAACAAGATCAACATTTACAATTGGCTAACAATATCAACATATGGACATCTCGTCCTCCTCAACATTTACACTAAAAAATAGTGCCTTATGTTTTTTTTTTTTTTTTTTTTGCATTTTATTTAAAACTGAGGCGGTAACTGTGTTCTTGTGGCACCATTGACATGAGAAATTCGAGTGTACCTCGCATACTTCTTACAAACTGATGCGGTAACTCTGTTCTTGCTACACCATTGACAATGTTTTTTTTGCTTTCGCGAAGGTTCCGGCGAGTATGGGTTCCCCACTCGTAGGAACCGCTGCGACGGAGAAGGAAAAAAAAACATGGCAAAAAAACCAGAGAATAATAAGAAGATGGGAAGAGGTGGGATGAGCGGTGGCGGTTGTGAGGTGGTGGTGGTGAAGCGGAAGAGGATGAGAAAAGTGGTGAGGTTGTGGTGGTGAAGATGAGGAGGAGGAGAGGTGGTGGTGGTGAAGGGGAGGAGGAGAGGTGGCGGTGGCGAGGTGGTGGGGTGAAAAGGTGGAGGAGGAGAGGTGGTGGAGAGAAGGGGAAGAGGAGGATGAGGTGGTGGCGACAAAGTGATGGTGTGAAGGGGAGGAGGATGAGGTGGCGGTGGAATGAAGAGGTGGGGTGAAGAGGAGGAGGATGAGAAGCGACGGTGGGTGGCAAGGTGGTGGGTGAAAGGGAAGAGAGGAGAAGGAGGAGGAGGAGGCGACAATTATTTCTTTATATAGTGGTGATGTCTTTCAGTAAATAAATAAAAAATTTAATGGGTGGTGGATGTTAAGTACAAGTTGTGGTGGATGTTGGTGGCGATCTCTAGCATAGATTAAAGAGAGGAAGGAGGATTTCATTAAAATGGGTGTTAGAGTGAAATTATAGTAAATTTTGGAACCCAAATTGATATACACTCAAACTAATGGGTGAAGTGCAAATAAGCCTAATAACACTCACAAATCCTTCAAAATCTATAATTTTAACAAATTCATTAAAATCCACTACTTTTTGAATACCCCATAATTTTGGTGGACTTTTGAAAATCATAAATTGAATACCCCTGATTTTAATGAATTATAAAACAATAACTTAAAATTTGTATTTGAATACCCCTAGATTTTGATGTATTATTTTAAATCCTTAATTAAATACTTCAATATTTTAATAAATTTTAAAATCTTCTGCAAGCTATTAAAATCCATAATTGAATACCCCTTTAAATTTCTAAAATTGGTTTAATCCAAAGTCTCTTGTGTCTGGACTCTGGTTCCAACTTTTCCTGTATCAAAGCAACAAAAAGCTTCCCCATCTCCTCCATGGAGTCTCTTCTTCCCACCCTCTCCGATTCAAAGCAACAACAGAGAATGCCGTCATTTCTCCTTCAAATAACTTCTCTCTTTCCTCACTGATTCCAAACTCTCTTTCTCATTCGAACAGCTGAGAATGAAATCTCTTAAGCGACTAAAAGTCCTCACATCCTTCAAACCCCAACCATCTATTCGATCTCTCTTCTCAAATTTCTCAACAAAACAACCCCACCAACCTCCAATCACAAAATCGTTTAATCTCTACCCAAATCCCAATTTCATTCTCAATCAAAGTTGCAAATTTTCCACCCAAATGAACATCCCACCTTCAAAGACCCACGTCTATGCATCCTTCTTTTGCACATTGATTCAGCTTTACCTGAGCTGCACCAGATTGTTGGAAGCATCACAAGCTTTTGACACAATGAGAGCTAATGGGTTGAAACCAAATTTTTACTCTTGGAATCAACTTCTGCACAAATTCAATGGCTGTGGATTGGTTTCTCAGGTATGGGTTACTTATTCAGAAATGTTAGCGTGTGGGGTTGTTCCGAATGTGTTCACATATAATGTGTTGATTCATTCTTTATGCAAAGTGGGTAACTTGAAAACTGCTTTAAAATTGATTAGAAGTGTGGAAATTGACACTGTTAGCTATAATATTGTGATATGGGGGTTTTGCAAGGAAGGTTTGGTGGAACAAGGGGTGGGTTTTATGTCTGAAATGATTAAGAAAGGTGTCGAAATTGACTCTTTTACTTGCAATATTTTGGTTAAGGGGTTTGTTCAAATTGGGTTGTTAGAAGAAGCAGAGTCATTGATGATGTCTCGGTCGTTCGAGGGATGGGTTGGTGGAGATGTTGTGGGTTTCAACACATTGGTTGATGGGTATTGTAAATATGGGGACATGAGTAAAGCTCGTGAATTGATTGAAAGGATGAGGATGGAAGGTGTTTTGCCTGACATTGTTAGTTACAATGCTCTTATTAATGGTTATTGTAGGATTGGAGAACTTGGGGAGGCTAAGAATGTCGTAGATGAAATTGTGGGTCTGAAAAGGAATGTGGCTGTTACCGAAATTGGTGAGAATGACGCTGTGGTCGTGGAAGGCTTGGTGAAAGATTTTGATTTGGAACCAAACATCATAACTTACACCACACTTATCAGTGGATATTGCAAGTTGCACGAGCTCGATGAAGTATTTTCTTTGTATGAGGAAATGGTTAAGAGTGGTTTCTTGCCTGATGTGGTGAGTTACAGTTCTATAATTAATGGTCTTTTCAAGAGTGGGCAACTCAATGAAGGGAAAGCTCTTTTCATGGAGATGGAGAAAATGGGTGTGGCACCTAACCATGTTTCGTACTCTACGCTGCTCCATTCCTTATTTACAGCTGGGAATGCGATGGAAGCCTTTCTCTTTCAAGGACAAATGGTGGTTCGTGGTATTACCTTTGATTTGGTGGTATACACCATTTTGATGGATGGACTTTTTAAGGTTGGAAATGCTGCTGAAGCTGAGAAAATGTTCCAGACATTGTTGAAGTTTAATATTGTTCCGAATCAGGTTACATATACTGTATTGATTGATGGGCTTTGCAAGGTAGGGGACATGATTGGCGCAGAATCTATACTGAAAGAAATGGATAAGAATTGTGTGTCTCCTAATGTGATAACTTATTCTTCCATCATAAATGGTTACACCAAAAAGGGAATGCTTGCTGAAGCCATTGATGTTATGAAGAAGATGGAACATCAAAACATCCAACCAAATGTTCATACTTTTGCTGTAGTAATTGATGGTTGTTTCAAAGCAGGGAAAAAAGAAGAAGCTCTTGAACTTTATGAAGAAATGAAATGGAGAGGTTTAGAGCCAAATGTGTTTTTACTTGATAATTTTGTAAACAATTTGAGAAAAGCAGGAAGAATTGAAGAAGCAGAGGGGTTATTTGAAGATATGACACAGAGGGGCTTGTTACCCGATTGTGTAAATTATACTTCCCTAATGGATGGCTTTTTCAAAGCAGGAAAGGAGCCTGCTGCTCTTAAGCTGGCTGAAGAAATGGCACAGAAGAATCTAGCTTTTGATGTTGTGGCATATAACGTCTTCATTAATGGTCTTTTGAAGCTTAAAAAAATTGAAGAAGCAAAATATATTTACTCTGGGATGAGACAGATGGGCTTATCTCCTGACCATGCCACATACAATTCCATGATCCATGCGCATTGCAAAGAAAGGAACTTCGAAACGGCTATAGAACTTTGGAACGAGATGAAGAGTTATGGGTTATTGCCAAACTCAATCACTTGTAACACCTTGATAGGAGGCCTTTGCAAGGGTGGTGAGATGCATAAGGGAATGAGTTTGTTGGATGAGATGGTCACTGCTGGTTTTCGCCCAGATTCATTTACGCATAGAGTATTGGTGGATGCATGTTCAAAGTGTAATGAAGTGAACAAAATGTTTGAAATGCATGAAAAACTCCAAAAGATGGGTCTTATTCAGAACCTTATGGTTTATAACACGCTTATCATTATCTTATGCAGGTTAGGGATGACAAGGAGAGCTAATTCTTTCTTGAGAGATATGATAAGAGAAGGTATTTCACCAGATAATATAACCTATAATGCTCTTGTGCATGGATACTGCAAGAGTGGCCATTTGGAGAAGGCCTTATCTGTGTATTCTCAGATGTCGGTGGAAGGAGTTTCCCCGGATGTGATAACTTATAATACCTTGTTGGGTGGATTTTCAAATGCTGGTCGTATGACTGAGGCTGATGAATTAGTCAATGAAATGAAGCATAGAGGTGTGAACTTAAATGCTACAACTTACAATAGTTTGATTTCAGGTCATGGGAGGAAAGGAAACAAGAAGGAATCTATAACATTCTACTGTGAAATGATAACTAAGGGCTTCATTCCAAGTACGGGTACTTACAATGTGCTTATTAGTGATTTTGCCAAGGCAAGGAAGATGGATCAGGCGAGGGAGCTTCTAAATGAGATGCAAATGAGAGGGGTACCCCTTAATTCTTCAACTTATGACATATTAATTAGTGGATGGTGCAAACTTTCCTATCCGTTTGAGATGAAAAGATTGTCTAGAGTATCTTATCAAGCTGAAGCGAAGAGGCTGTTCAAGGAGATGAATGAAAAAGGATTTGTTCCGTCTGAAAGTACTGTTGTTTCTATTAGTAATGCTCTTGCAAGACCGGGAAAAAAGGGAGAAGCAAAGAGGTTACTGCAGACTTTGTACAAAAGAAAGGAAGGGATAAAGAAAACTGGAGAAATGAAAAAGACAAAAGCCTATAAGTGACTTTCTCCAACAGAGGTAAGTGTTGATCAAAGTCTAGCTATTCATTTGGATTTCACATTGGTATATGTTCTTGACGTATTTGAACACTGTGAGTTTGTTAGACTATTCTTTTGATTTTGGTTTTAATGCATAACTTGCTTTCTCAATTTTCTCCATGGTTGTATCCAGTCTTGCCATTTACCTGCCATAAGCCACCCGTGGATCTCAAGATGATATATTCATGAGGAAGTAAAGCTTGGTTTACAATTGAATGTGGCAGCTCAAATATCTCATCCCGCAATGATGGCAAAAGCTTGGTCTATGACTTGGTTAAAAATTCTCCAATGGTTTTATATTGATAGGATGACGTGGTTGATGATGTTTATGGTGTCATTAAAGGTAGATACTTCCCATATATATTGTTTGTGCCTTTGCATATAAAGCGTTTTGGTAGAAGCTTTATGTAAATTGCCTCAATGCCCACACATTCTATTTCAGTGACTTATTGTAACTTTGCTTTGATCTGACTGAACAACTATAATAAGTTGTGAAGAAATTTTCCTGCACAGGTCTTTGGGAAGTGAATCAGAATGCTGCTTGACATTGCCTATTCATCATCAAGGACCATGAATAAAGCAAGAGATGTAAGCATATGCACATCTGGACCTACAAATGCTCTTGCATGGGCCGGTTACCAGAGCAAACTGTATTAACCTATTTTATGTACACACTTTATCATATTAAAATCGACTTTTAGTTCGAAAAAGAATGAATAAGAAAAATAATTATTCCTGAATATTGTTATAAAAATTTTCAAACTAACTCATATAGAAGAACCTTCTATTCTGTTAGTATTATCCCATCCAGTCACACATACCATGCATGAGAATTAAAAGTAACTCTATCCTCAGATTCTTCCTTTCTTTTTATGATGCCTAAGGGAACAAATATTTTCTATTGCTGAAACTCAGTTGATAGGTTGTACTTAGGCTGTGTAAATTGAAGAGAGAAAAACACTTCATGGAAAAATAGTGCAAAAAGGAGAGTCTTGGAAGAAGAGAGAGATGGTGGAAATTGAGATTGGAGATGATCTTCAACATCATATGCTCCACTTATTTTTTTCACTCTCTTCTCCCTCTACTGTTTTTCCAGGGAATTCCCAGCCCCCCTCCCCCATCCTCCCCAACTCACCCCTCCAATCAACACCCTTACGGTGTCTTTGATTTGATTTTTTTTTTTTTTCATGGAAGACCATAAAAATAGTGGAGATAGAAGAGCAAATGAGAAACTTTTTCATCTCATAATGTTGAAGATAGATATATTC
Source organism: Berberis vulgaris (assembly GCA_963556465.1). Lineage (NCBI taxonomy): Eukaryota > Viridiplantae > Streptophyta > Magnoliopsida > Ranunculales > Berberidaceae > Berberis > Berberis vulgaris. The sequence goes on from OY747136.1 coordinate 63,440,831, forward strand.
TTGAGTTTTCCATGGAGAAAATAGTCTTGGCCCCCTAGAAAGTTCTTTTCCATGATTGTGAGAGATGATATGTTGTGGAAGGTCACAAGTTCCATCCTCACTCCTCCCCTTTCTCTCCTCTCCTCCATTATTGCTTCACCAATTTTATAGTTTTCCATTTAAGAAATTAAAAAAAAAAAAAAATCAAACATGCCCTTACTACTGAATGTTATTTTTAATCTGACAAGTTAGTTGTATGTACTAATTGATTATGTAATTGTTACCAATTATTTTGAGTTTAACTACAGATCCATCGTAGACCTGATATGTTTTTATGACACTATATTTTTAGGGTGTGTTTTTGGCAACACTTGAAATTGTTGGTGCATTTTCCAATGCCATTAGCTTTCAGTTGATATTCTTTGTCCAGCTCTGAAGAAACTAGGACAACCTCTACAACAAAGGGTAACGTCAGTAGCTTCTTAGTAATATGTTCTCATCTCAATGGTCAAGCAACTAACTTTTTTTATGCATGTTTAATCATTAGCTCGAAGCTTGGTTCATAGGACCAAGTTTGAGATCTGCCTGTTATGTTGGCATTCATTGCAAAGAGAGTTACAAGGAGGTGCAAGGCAACTTGATGCTCTAAGAATAGTAAGTTCTCTAGCTGTATCTTGTGATATCCCATTGATTTGTGGACTAATTGCTACAAGAGCATCTCAAACTTTGGCTCTCATTTTTCAGGAATCAATCATGTCTTTAAGAGACTACATAGAGGACTTCTCTAACAATAACTATCTGCACCCTTGTTAAGTTCCCCATTGGAGACAGCTGCTTTGATGAGGTAAAATGTGTTTTCTATGTCAAAGTTTCATGAATTACCTGAACACTCTTTAAGGTTGAGACTTAACCTTTATGGCTGGGATTTAGTCTCAAGATTTCCTTGATAGCTTCTTGTCCTTCTAAAAAAGTTCGTATTCCAACAAACTATGCTCTGGTTTATGTTTTACTCTTGGTTGTCTGTGGTCTGAAGAGGATTTTTTGGTTCCTTGTTCTTCTATTTAGGGAAATAGTATAACACAAATAAGTACAGGAGATAAAGACATAAAAAGTGAGCTCTTGAAGTTGATGGTGACATAAATTTTTTTCAAGGCAATTATTCCTTGCCCCTCCAGTAAAATTATTTCCACAATTTGAGATCACCTTCTATCTCATGTTCTCCATTCCACAATTTGAGATCACCTTCAATCTCAAGTTCTCCATTCTTTCACTCTTTCCCCTCGCTTCTTTCTCTGTCCTTTTTTTGTTTTTTTCACATAGACCCCATATAAAGTAATGCTAATGGGGGTTCCATTATTTTATTAAATAAGGGGTGTAAATAAAATTAGGGATTTCCAGTTTTTAAGGTGCGCAAGCATCCTACATGCATCCATCATAAGCTCATCAATTGTGCATGGCATACATGCCATGCATCTTAGTCAGGGATGATCAACATTCACAAAGTTTAGTTCCTGACACATGCACAACCTCTTTTCGCAGCGACTACCATCATCACCCATTAAAGGGTTGCTAATTTGTTTGCATCAAACTAGGATGGGCGTGCAGTTATGGATCAATCCATTGGTTATGTCCATCATCATATGCATGGCACTATAGTTCCAAGCTGCAGGATGAGCTTCTGGTGAACTTACGTAAACTAGATCAGATTGAAGGGATTGAGAAGACAAATCCGAAGGAAGAGACGGGTCATTGATCTGAGTTCGTATCACAAGGATATGACTTTTTTATCTAGCTCCCTTGTTTAGTTCCTTGGCAGGAGTGGTCTCAAGGTTTTGCATGCCAGCGAGCTAGTAATTTGCATTCCAGGGCGCAACACCTGGGCTGCTCGTGCATATATCTGAATGGATATGCCACTGGTCCTTGGAGCACAAGGTATCGGGGCACTCCTTGTGGGTGTCAAGATGTGAGCTGGGCATAAGGCCAGTAATCAGGAAACTGGGACACCACGCTAGTTCCTATGGATCTCTTCAATTTGGCTCTCTTAAATTTGGTTTTGAAGATCCTGTTGGGGTTGAAAGTAAGCCATGAAGGGACAAGTGGATGTTCAGGGGATAGTGTGTATGTAGGTTGAAGAGTGAGGGATTGTGGGAGACAGGTATGATGTTAGAGGTGGATGGGTAGTGAAATTGTGCACGAGGATGAAATAAGTAGCATGGAGGTATTGTATCATTGATTGCCACTTTGCAAAAAAAATGCTGACCCATCGATAATTCTAAAAACTAAAACATCTCTTCAAACATGGGGAGAATGGAGGAAGGAGGAGGTGCTGAATGTAAGATGCATCAAGGAGATCCTTAGGCCAAAGGTGGTTGCGTGTAGTAGAATTTGTGATTTCTTGAAAGTTGTGAAATTAAGATCTTTTGAGAATAGATATACAGTTGGAGTTGCAAGCAAAAACAAGTAGTTTCTCAGAACATAATTGATGTGAAGGGAAATAGAAATACCTTGATACTAACAAAGTTGTCAGGAGATGATGGACTTGGGCAAAAGAAGAGGTATCTGCAATCACAAACGAATGCGTGCTTTGAGGATGAGAATGTCAACCATCAGATTATCCAAAGCCCTTACTTCCAAAATGTCTGGAAAACCTTTGTCAATGAATTCCAAGACTACAGAAGGGCATAGTTATCAACTGGCTATTGGGATGGAACAGAATTGACAACCTCACTCCAGTAGGATCCTGGATTTGCAAAATATCACCACACTTCATTATGTGGTCTATCCGAAAAGTGAGAAAGGGAAGATGCTATAGAATGTTAGTACAGATATTAATAAACTTTGCCTCAAAATTAGTCACTATATGACATTGGGGTCAACCGCACAGGACATTGAAAGATGCAATTTGTGGTAAATTTTTATATCCATGGGGCTCTCTAGTTAAAGTGTAAGTCGACCTTGTTGTATCCCCTTCCCCAGGCTCGTGTTGTGAACCCCCCTTCACAACACCTTTTTAATTTTTTAATCTTTCAGTGGTATTGAAATTGCTTTTGTCTTGCTTATAAAAAATAACCAAGAGCCCTGCTGAATTTACAGAAGAGGTTTATCTGACAGAGAAACAAATCAACTGATGCAGTTGCTCAACTTGCTACAAACAAGCACTGCTGAATTGCCAGATGGATGGGTATGGTGCTATAAAAGCAAAAAATTCTCGATAAAAATATGTTCCTATTAACCAATCCCTTTTATTGACACATAAGATCCAAACATAGGTGTTGTTAGGAGGAGGGGGGGAGAAATCAGATCAGATTGTGGACAGTACATGCAAAATTGCTGACCATTGATAACCATGTGAGAAGGGTAAAGATGATGAAAAATATTTGCTCTCTATGAAGAGGATAAAGAATCCATTCATCACATAATGATGACATGAATGCTCACTGCTTTTTTATGAAAATACATCAAGCTTTTGGATGCTCTAGAGGTCTGATTTCTATTTGTCAGCTGATCTCCTCTCTCATGTAATCAAGGAGATGTTCCAAAACCAGCAAAGATGATATATTGCAAGCTTTTTTTTTTTGACAAAACAAGCAAAGAGGATATATGAAAAAACTTAGCAGAAAAATAAGGGGAGAAGCTGATCCACATGTGAGTGAGGAACACGGAGGTGGACTGGTACATACAGAACGGAGCCTTGACATTTGTCAGAAACAATACTTGCCCAATCACACATCACCTCATGATATTGAACTTCTTTTAGAGTAAAATGCTCTTGAATCAGCAAACCCGATCCATCTTTTAGCGAACAAGCTTGCTCGAGTCAAAAGGAAACTTTTGTTTTTATCTATGTTCTGTACGTTGGTTTTGCTTGTGTCCTTTTCTATGTTCTTTCATTTGGTTTTTGCGTACTAGAGGATGGCTGGTAGCCACAAAATTGATTGGCACATCTCAAACCACTTTGTTCTTTATATTTAGGTCCATTGAAGGGTTATAGTCTTAATCAGGAAAGGGAGGGCGTCTCTGTATCCTGTTTTATTTTACTTTCTGAGGGAGATCTAACTCTGGCTTTTCAAATATCCGAGTTCTAATGTGTGTTTCATCTCTCATCACCAGTATAGAGAGATTTTTTGGATGTTATGTTAATTGGTTTTGAGGACAAAATTAGGAGATACTTAGGTGTAGCACTCATAGAGGACAAAATTAGAGAAAGACGTTTAACTTGGTTTGGTCATGTGCAGAGGAGACCAAGCACGGCGCCAATTAGAAAATGTCTAGATTGGCAAGTTAATGGAGGGTGTAGACGGAGGGGACAACCGTTGAAAACTTGGATGAAGGCGGTGAATGAAGATATCATTGAGCTTGAATTAGGCGAGGATATGTGGGAAGACCGCATTGCTTGGAGAACCAAAATCCATGTAGCCGACCCCGAAAATATCGGGAATGGGCTTTGATGATGATGATGATGTTAATTGGTTTTGGCCTAGCTATAGATCATGTCAGTATTACTATTCATTACCTTATGGAATAGGATTGGAAAGTTGTTTGACGTGAAAGAAAAATAAAAATGATGCTGGAAATATGAACACAACAAAGGGTATTGGTTTGGTAAAAAGGATATCAACCGTCAAGTACGTGAGAATGTATGAGGTTTTTGTTAGCAAAGTATTGCTTCAAGTAGGATAGTATGATCTGATATGACTTTTCATTGTACCAGTTGATATGACTCTCACTGAAATCTTTCTTTTTACCTGCTGTTGTTTTTCCTCAGTTTTTCATTGTCTGGTTGTAATGGTAGAATGTGGTTGACTGTTGTACCTTATTGGTTAACTCTTTGCAGCCAAAAGTACAAACATTCTTGCTGGTTATACAGGGGAGGATGTTGTTTGGATCAGAGTGACCAGTTAAGGTCTCCTACTATTCAAAGAAATTCGCTTATCAAGTTTTCAAGAGCGCCTCTTTGCATCATCCAGTGATCCACGGTAGGGCAATACCTTGAAGACATTTGCTTCAGAGTCTTTGAAATCTATACCAACAACAAATTTTGAGGCATAGAAGCGCCCCTACTGAATGCAAATGAATGGATGAATTTGCGGTTGAAGAAGAATATGAGCAGGGTGAAAGGTTGAAACTTCACCCATGCAGAAGCATTGGTGGTGGAAACCACAAAGTTAATGTTTGTGCAGATTTTTTTTTATGGATATGTCATCACTTATTTATTATAATTTTGTCGTCATGGCACATTTTGGGATTAATATACTACATTGAAATAAATAAGAATGATTTTCAGAATATCTTCCACATTTATAAAACGCACATGTAAAGAACCACAAGAAAAACATTTTGCATGCCACAGAAAAATAAAAACAATTTGTGTCAGTGCCTGATAGCCTGTTTGTTAAAAACATTGAATCTGAAGACTCGTTCAAATAAATCCGTAGACAACACCAAGAAGACTTGCTATAAACTAGACTTTTAATGCATGACGAACAGAAGCTAAGCCATGGTTATATGGTTGGTCCTCATAAAGAGCAATATAGTAGAATGGTCTGAGACCCAGAGGCCACTCTTTTAACTTCTAAATTGAACCACTTGGTCTTGTCATGAAACCAAATGGTAACTGTCACCACCATGTTAAGTAAATTCTTGCAATGGAACTCTCTTCGATGAGCCGTTAATTGGTGTTACCACCTCATATCTAACAATCTAGAGGACTTTCGAACTTCCCAATTCTTTTAAGTTGGAAACATTAAGTACATGTATATGAAACTGGATAAATATAATATGATCACAGAAGTTTACAGTAAAGAAGATTGATCATGAGATACTATATAGTAGAAGGGTTCCAAATTGAAACTAATGCGTGCACATATATTATACCTTTTAAATTTGTCTAGATACGAAAACATCTGACTTTCAAGTCATCAAAGAAAACAGAGAACAGAACTATTAGCAAACTATTCGGACGGACTTGCTCACTCAAGAACTCTGGCTAACTTCCTGTGCCACACAAAATGACTGTTTGGTGCTAGATCGCCAATTATGCACATACCTGCAAACTCGTCCTGCTTATAAAACTCTGCAGTTTCTACTACCACTTTCTCAACTAAGGAAACTATGGGGGGGGGGGGGGATTTTTTTTTAAATACAACAAAAAGGGGAAGGGGAGTACAACAAAGACAATCATTGAAGGGTTTGAATCGTTGATTACTACTACATGAAAAAAAGGAGGAGATTGGGTTGCTTACGATTTTTTTGTGGAGATGACCAACACAGTGATTAATGAAGGCACCTGGTACTTAGAAGAAGAAGAATAAGGTGGTTTGGACCATGCTGGATCTTGTGAAGGTGAACTCAAATAACTCAATAGTTATAGATCTTTGAAGATGATGAAATATGGGGGTTTCCCTCATCTTATCCAATCGACGGAGTGTGAAGAAAAAACTGTGGATTTTGGTTTCTTGGAGAGATTTGAGGGATTTAACCTCTATCTCTAACTCTAAAAGTAGAGTTTGGATTTGATATGTACATGATTTGAAGGATGAAATCCTGGTGAAAAGTGAGAATAGAGGGGCAAATAAAAAAACTATTTTGGGGACAAATAAAAAATAAATACAAAAAATTCTCAAAAGTCAGTGGAGGCAGGTGCCACCACTTGCCCCCTCGTGAATCTGTGCCTGCTCCAAGTCCACCTAGTATCCATGGCATCCTTAACAAGTGCAACAACTTCGCAATGGCAATAAAGTAATTCATACAAATTAGCACTTGTTGGCGAGATTTGTCCAGATGTTGCCACATTCTTGTCTCTTGGGGACTGGCCACTTTGTGCTGGTCCAAGTATTTGGTTCATTATTATCGTGGTGATGGTATCTGGGTTCCCTCAGTTGCTTGTGCTTGGCCATATTCTGTAATCTGTAGTATCAAAACACAGATAATTAAATCGGCATGCATGGTTAAGGTAGGAACTAACTAAATAGAAGATTTGGTTTTTAACTCACACAGTAAAATGTGTAAACAAAATCCAGTTTCTCTTCTAACTCTCATCTTTTCCAACAACTCTTTGGTGCTTAGGGTGTGTTTGGCTGTATAGAATCTTATTTCATGAGAATCTATGAGGTACCGCCTACATCTAAGCTAATTTGATGTTTGCTCACCAATCCACCATTAGATTTTGTAAGCAATAGTGGGAATGAAATTTCCATGAACATGAGAATCACATGCTTTGGGGGACTAATGAGTGTGATTCTCATGTTCATGATATTAGAAAATTCCCCTAAGGTGGATTTATATAGTTCATATTATTATACGTTGTAGACTGTCGAACTATAAGTGAGTGGTGTTTGATTAGACCCAATTAGTTGTGATCATTAAGAAACAAGATTATGGTCATAAACATGTTTCTAATTATATGTTGTATGTCTTGACATGTATTAATAAATTGAGTACGAAGGTTATTTTGTGTGTAGTACCAATTTAAGTCACACTATAATTCTATTATTAATGATGTGCTAATAATAGAATTAGGGTTCTATATATACAGTTGAGGTTCTCATTCCAAACCTAATTCTCTATCTCCTATTTTTCTCATCTGGTTTGAGAAATACAAGAGAAAGGTTCTAGAGGTGGAAGATCTTTTCACTTCATGATGAGAGTTCGTTAAGATTGCTATGAGGATATTCTTCATCAATGGGGACTTCAGGTACACATTGAGTAAAAGTTTTCTTAATTGATTATTGACATAAGGTCTTGGTTTAGAATCTGTTAGATTCCAACAAGTGGTATTAGAGCCTCCTTGTCAGAATCATTGAAGAAAACATACGGTCTATTAATTTCTTATTACTTGATTGGATTTTACCCAAATCTTAGAAATCTACTTTCCTGGATCTGATTTTCTCGACGACTGGATTATGGTTTAGCAAGTGTTACTCGATCCCATCAGGTTATCGGGGTGGTTGGTGATAATCGAAGGTCATAAAAAATTACCTTCTGGTTCAATAAATCAGAAGTGTTTGTTTTCGTTGACCTTCCAGTTGTTGTCTAATCCCTCGCAATCTCCTTGGCTGCTCCAATCGACTCTTCTAGTTTCGTCGACCCTTTCTCCAATGGCTGCTCTAGTCGTTAGTCGATCGTCATCTCATTTTTCCAGCAGGTCGTGGTGATTTATTTTTATGGCCCAATCGTTAGGTTAGTTTATCACAATCTCTTAGGTGATCAATTTTTTGCCTAAGAGAAAATGATTCAATTTTTGCTACTGTCGTTAGTTTATCAAACGATTTCTTTCCTCGTAATTTCTGTTTTTGCTCCAGAGCTGGCGATCTGTTTCATTAAAACGTGAGGAAGACGATGAGTCAACTCAGTGCAGTCGAGTTGACTTGGTTCAACCGAGTTGATTGGTTTTTGGGCTTGAGTTGGTTTTTGGGACTGGTTGGGTCCAGTTGGTTCGTTCCAATCGAACCAGTTCGGTTCAGACCAGTTGGACCAGTCGAGTCAAACCAACTGGATCGGGTTCAGTTCAGCTGATTAGTTTTGTCTAAGTCCTTTTTGGACATGTTTGGATTTTTAGGCATGTTGGGCTGAATCGGTTGCATTTTTTTTTGCCTTATTCACTCGTGGATTTGGAATAAAATTTTAAAGTTAAAGAAACTTTTTACGAGCGCCTAAAATATATTTTTAATTAGCAATCCAAAATTTAAATTTAGGTGAAATTTTGTGCTACATCTCATAAGTGACATTTGTTATGAAATTTTATTTGAATTTGAATTTCAGTTATTATTTAGTGGATTTCATATAGTTGCATCATGACCCATGCGAATAACAATCGATCCAAAAGAAGGTTGTTATTTTGGCCGGTTCATTGGCATTATAAGGTAGTTAATTTAAGTAAAATGTTTTTGGGATTTACGTATGCGTTCAATGATCGGTCCAAAGGAAGGTTGTTGTTTGGCCAAACCCGTATTTTATTTAAATTAATTAGTCTTAGTTGTTTTGATAGAACCACTTACACGTTATAATGTTTGTCCAAAGACTTGAATTCTAATTGTGTGTTCGGTTTTTCATAAAGGCCCATTACTAAACATGTAATTATATGTACCTTTTTACCCTTGGTCTATATGTTTGCTCCTCAATTAGATCAAATTTTGCATGACGATGATTACTCGTTAATTATTTTTCTGTTATCATATCATTGCCTTAAAGTTTATGGGATGTACGTATATTGATGTAAGTTTGTTCTTTAGTGTTATTTAGTGAATGTTTATTCAATATCTGCCAATTTAAACAACATTCCAATACTTAATGGTTCAAATTTTGAAAAATGGAAATAATATATAGTGATCATTATTGGGTGTATGGATTAAAATTATGCACTCCGTGTTGATGAACTCACTAAGCCTATTGATTCTAGTTTAGCTGAAGATAAATTTTTTTATGAAAAGTGATAGCGTTCTAATCGCATTAGTCTAATGATAATGAAACACTATATTTCTAAAAAAATTCTGGTGTCTTGCCTAAGGAGGAAAATGCTAAAGATTTCCTACGCCAGGTTGCAGATCGATTTGTTGCATCAAAAAGGGTGGAGGCAAGTACACTTCTTAGCAAACTTGTTACCATTCGGTATACTGATGGCAAAGAAAATATAAGAGAGTACATAATGGAAATGTCTACTCTTGTTTTCAAAATGAGGACACTAAAGTTGGAGTTTTCTAATGATTTCCTTGTGCACCTCATTTTTATTTCTTTTCCTACACAGTTTGGTCCATTTAAAATCAATTATAATACTCAAATGAGAGAAATGGACTCTTAATGAGCTCATTACTCAGTGCATGCAAGAAGAGAAACGACTGAAGCAAGAAAACACATAAAGTGCTCACATGTTGACATTTTTCAATGATAATTCAGGCATCACGAAAAAAAAATATTTATGTTAAAGCTAAGGGACACAAACAAATACGCAATGGAAACATGATAAGATTGCCACATGTTTCTCTTGCAAGAAAGCATGTCATGTGAAGAAAAATTGTCTCAAATATCATAAGTGACTCATAAAGAAAGGTGATAATTTTAGTTTTGTTTTTTCTGAATTTAATCTATCTGAGATACCACGCCATTCCTGGTGGACAAATATAGGTGCAACTATTCAAATAAGTGTTTCCATGCAGGATTCATAAGGAGTCGAAAACCAAATGATGTCAAAAGGTTCATTTACATAGGGGATGACAATAAAGCTTGTGTGGAGATAATTGGAGTCTTTAGATAAAAATTAAAGTCTTGTTTTTATTTGGATTTGGATAAGATTGTTTATGTACTGTTATTTAGGCGGACTTTAATTTTTGTTTTCAGTTTGGATAAATGCGGTTATACTTTTTCCTTTGAAAAAATGAAGTTTTAGTCTTTTAAAAAATTCCAATGCTATTGGTATTGGTTATCTATGTAAGTTAGACATAGATATTTCCCACTTACACTCAAATGAAACTATGAATGTTAATAATATGGTATTAAATGAAAATTAATTAATGAGAACTCTTCTATGATATGGCATAAGCGTCTAGGTCATATCTTTCAACTGATGATTGAAAGACTTGTGTTAATTGGAGTTCTTGGTACCCCTGATTTTATAGATTTTATGATTGGTATTGAATGCATAAAGGGGCAAACAAGCACTAGGAAGTTAGGTAATCATAAGAGTTTAGGTATCTTAGATTTGATACATACTGATATTTGTGGTTCATTCCCTACGGCTTCTTGGAATGGCCAACGGTATTTTATCATTTTTACAGACGATTATTCTCGCTATAGGTATCTATACTTAATCATGAAAAATCACAATCACTGAATGTGTTCAAAGCCTATAAAACTGAGGTTGAAAATCAACATAATAAAAAGATTAAGGTCGTCAAATCTTACCATGATGGTGAATACTATGGTAGATATGACGATTCAAGCTAATATTCAGGTCCATTTGCGAGGTAATTGGAAGAATGTGTCATCATCCCTCAGTACATGATACTAGGGACACCACATCAAAATGGTGTATCCGAGAGATGAAATAAGACCCTAAAAGAAAAGGTTAGGAGTATGATTTTTTCATTCTACCTTGTTAGATTCTTTTTGGATAGAGGCTTTAAATAATGCAATGTATATCCTTAATAGAGTACCCAGTAAAGCAGTCAACAAAATCCCATATGAGCTATGGACTGGTAGACGTCCTAGCATTCGAGAGTTACATATTTGTGGGTGTCCAGCTGAGGTTAGGCCTTAAAAGCCCCAGGAAAGAAATTTGACTCTAGAACTGTTAGTTGTCATTTTATTGGATATTCAGAAAGGTCAAGGGGATTCAAGTTTTATTGCCCATCTACTAATACCTTAATTGAGATAGATAATGTCAAATTTATTGAGGATGTTGAGAATAGTGAGACTACACAATCCAAAAATAGTAGTTTAGAAAAAGAACGTATTGACATTTATATAATGGATATTCAACCTGTTAATGTGATCATGTACGTTCTTGAACAGGATGCGGATGAAAATCACGAAGATATTGCTGGATTGCAGGAAGCATCTCAACCTCCCCAATTACAAATGCCAATAAAGAGATCCAATAGGGAGAGATGATCTACTATTTCAAATGATTATGTGGTTTATCTCGATGAGCATGAGTTTGATATAAGAATAGAAAATGATCCTATCACTTTTTGTCACGCCAAACAAGTGCTCACTTTTCAGATTGAATGAATATTATGTTAGATGAGTTAAAGTCTATGAAGGACAACGACTTTTGGCATCTTGTCGAGTTGCCTAAGGGTGTGAAACCAATTGGATACAAATGAATTTTTCAAAACCAAACACGATTCTAAAGGAAACATCGAAAGATATTAGACACGTCTTGTTGCTAAATGTTTTACTCAAAAGGAAAACATTCATTATAAAGAGACTTTAGGAAGACATTGATTATAAAAAAAACTGTCTCTAGTTTCTATGAAGGACTCTTTTAGAATTATTATGGCCATTGTAGCTCATTATGATTTAGAGTTACATCGGACGGATGTTAAGACTACATTTCTAAATGAAAATGTTGTAGAAACCATTTATATGTAGAAACCACAAGGTTTTGAGATTAAAGACTCGGAACATAAAGTTGGCAAAATTAACAAAATCTGTTTATGGCTTAAAGCAGACATCTCGTCAATGGTATAAAAAATGTTTGATAAAGTAAATTCCTCTTTCAATTTTGTGGAAAATCTAGTTGATCAATGCGTTTATCATAAGATTAGTGGGAGAAAATTTATTATTTTCCAAGGCTATATGTTGGTGAAATCCTACTTGAAAATTGTGTCATAAGTTTATTTCTTTCAACAAAATTTCTTATTAAAGTTTTTTGCTATAACATATTTTGTGATAGGCAAACAGGCTAATTGCACTGATCACATATATTATTGGTCTACCACACCAAATATTTGTTGAATCGGCACTTGATAGGTTCTTTGCACTACGTAAAGTGCTCATTGTTACGAATGATAAGTTGAGTTTGCTCTAATGTCCAAAAAAATGATTTACATATGAAAGAAAAACATGAAAATTATCTCTCATGCATAACTGGTAGAGAGTATAATGTATGATAAAGTTTATCCGTATTAGGATATTATGTATGTCATTAAAATGTTTGGCAGATATTTTCGCCTAGAGAATGATCATCAAGCAATGGCTATTGCAGTATTTTAAGAGAATACAAGTTTATTCTCACATGTTACAGATCTAATCAATTGGATTAGATATTTAGGTTAAATTTTTTAGTGTACTGTCGAGAAGAATTCTTTAACTCCGCCCGTTGCAACGGCCGGTCCCAAGCCCGGATAAAGGAGAAGGGTTGGTGTTAGGCCTGTGTCAGTCAACTGTAAAAAATATGTTACATCCCTTTTTATGGATTTTGATTCAAAAAGATTAATGCATAAAGTTAGGGTGTCCCCCGTTGTAAGCGACACGCTGCACCTATGCTCGGGTGTAGTTACAAATGAGCAAGGCGCGTTGCAGCGGCGCCAGACTATAGTGTTAAATAGGTAAGGGTTCTCGCACAATTTTGGATGGGGGCGGGTAAAGAAGCTAGTCCAGGCTAGAACTAAAGATAAAATGATTAGATTAGCTTCTTGGAACGTAGAAACCTTGACGGATAGGTCAATAGAATTAATAGACATCCCGTATAAGAGGAAGGTAAACATAGCTTGTCTCCAATAGACAAAGTGGTAGGGGGACAAGGCTAAAGATTTAGGAGGAGGGTTCAAACTTTTCTATTCTGGAATAATGGAACTAGGAATGGGGTGAAAATAGTAGTAGATAAAGTTTTTAAGGATGTGGTAGTTGACGTAAGGAGGTTTGGGGATAAAATCATAAGTATTAAATTAGTTTTAGAATTAAAGATAGTGCATGTCATTAGCACGTGTACGCCTCAAGTGGATTTATACGAGGAGATTAGGAAGGGTTTCTGAGACTCTTTAGAAGAGTTAGTTCATGGAATTTTCTCTTCCGATAGGGTTTTCCTAGGCGGAGATTTGAATGGCCATGTCGGCAAGGATAAAGTTGGGCATGAGAGGGTACATAGAGTCGGGGAACGAAATACTATAAAGATTTCTATTTAGATTTTGCTTTAGCTTAGAATTTTGGGATCATCAATACTTTTTATAAGAAGATGGAAGATCACTTGGTGACCTTTGCGAGTGGGCATAGCAGAAGTAAAACTGATTATTTTCGTGTTAGGAGACACAATCTAGGTAGGTGCCATAATTGTAAGGTTATACCAAGGCAGTGTCTGACAAACGAACACAGGATGTTAGTCCTTGATTTTTATCTTAAGAATAGGGTCGTACTGCTAAAGAACAGGCTAGATCGAGAATTAAGTGGTGGACCTTACAAAGAGATGTGTTCTAGAAATTTAAAAACAAGCTTTTGGTGGTCAGTCAGTGACAGTGAGTTGGGAGAATCTGGAACCAAATGATAGGATTAGTAGCGCAAATTTTTTGAGCATTTGGCGAACCAAATAAGAAGAGGGGCAAAGGAAGAATTAAGAGAGGCCAATGGAGGAAGTAGATATGATAAGGAGACATGGTGGTGGATCGCTGATGTGCAACGAGCCATTACAAAAAAAGAAATGATGCTTTAAGGAGTGGCAACAAGATAGATGCCTATAGTCTTATGTGCTCTATAAGCAAGCTAAGAGGTTGAGTAGCAGTGTTCTAAAAAGCGCTAGGCGCTGGGCGGGCGGCGAGCAGGTGCCTAGCGCCCAGGGGCCTAGGCGACACCTAGGCGATCTTAGGTTTTGTATTATAACTTTAATAATTTACAAAAGTTAAGCATAATATATTATCAATTACATCTAATTTAATGCCAAGATACATATGCAAAATTTAAAAACATGAAAAATTAACAATCATGAACAAAATTTATTAAAACTCAAATAATTGAAGTTGGTCATGATGGGTACTTTATATAAAATTAAATTTGTGGACAAATATCCAAACCTACTATTTTATTTTTCTTCAAATTACATGAATAACCTCAGTCATGTTTGATAAAATCTACATTAGTAAAATTGGTACTGGTAGATCCTTTGAGAATTTCATTAAGTAATCATCATTTGCTACAATTAGACATATACTGAATAAAAAATAATAAAATAGTTTATTTCTAAAAAAGAGGAAAGAAAAATAAAATAAGAACACAATCAGCCTTATTAAAAAAAAAAATCACCCAGACCGCCTAGACCCTACCTAGGCCGCCCAGACTCCACTAAGGTCGCCTAGACCCCGCCCAGACCCGCCTAGACCGCTTAGAACCCGCCCAGCCATTAATCTGGGCGGTTCCTTCTAGCGCCTAGGCGGCCGCCTAGGCCGATTTTTAGAACACTGTTGAGTAGTAAAGTAGTAGGGGAATCTAAAAGGAGAGCATATGATAATCTATATAATATTTAGGTACAAAGAAATGAGAGAATGATATCTTCAAGATAGCTAAAGCGAGAGAACAAAAAACTTGGGATTTGAGTCATGTTAAGCATGAGGATGGAGGAGTTTTAATTAGGGGTGGGCATCCCATCCCGCGATCCCGTTCCCGTCCCGTCCCGTCCCGATTTTTCCGGGTCTTAATGGGATTGAATAATTTCATCCCGATCCCGTCCCGTCCCGATCTAGAATGGGATGGGATGGGATGGAGATTTTCAATCCCGCCAATCCCGTCCTGTCCCGAACTAATTTATTAATATTAATTATTAATATTTTTATTTAATTATTTATTTTAAAATTGTGGTGTGCTAACAGTTATGAACTCGATCATTGTACAGTCTGTAGATTAAGCTTCCCACTGGGGAAGCAGACGGAATATTTAGTGTGACAGGTACTGTTTTGTATATGTTTCAACTCATTCAGTAATCACCACCCTGAAACTACCACTGATTCAAATACAGCCAACATAAAACCTCCTATATATGTCTACTTATAATACCCCCCATCACACCACGACCCATAGCAAAGCCTTCATTGTCCTCCTTTAAGTCATCCGGGCCCCTAGTCCATAGAACTCCTACCCACGTATCAGACCTTATCACCTCTTCCACCATTATTATCCCTACCCTTTTTCACCTATTCATACCCATGGTCCGAAATCCCAAGAAGCTAGAGAAGCATTAGTTGCAGCACTGTCATGTATTTCAGATCTTCCTCACAGAAGAGCAGTGTGTCACCATCACTGTTGTCTCAAGTTATATGGCTGCAGCCATATTTGCTCTTAAGACATCTAAGTTTTGTCATTTGCTGTAAAACCAAGTATATAATGTTATAAATAAAGTCAGTTTGTATCAGTGAAATCAGAAATATAGTTTACTTATAGAATTTTCAGTGACTATCATTACTAAAACACCAGCTCTCATTTCATTTTCCAATTTCCATAGCATAATTAGTTCCAATAATATTAAAGCTGTGTTTGATCACACTATTCTATAGAAAAAGAAAATGTTTGACTTGCAGTTTCTGAAGTGGGAAATTTTTTTGGCAAATGTTGCTTCAAATTCTTTGGATGTTGCTTGAAATTTTTTGGATGCCGCTGATCCCGTCCCGTCCCGATCCCGTATGAACGGGATGGGATAGGGATGGGTATATCTCGTCCCATCCCGTCCCGTGCCCACCCCTAGTTTTAATGCAGGATAAATCTATTTTAGAAAGCTGACGGGATTACTTTTGGAACCTACTCAATGGGACACATGTATGCTTCACAGGAAGGGAGGCATTGCGTGTTCCATCGCATAGTTAGTGCCAAAGAAGTAAGAGAGGCTTTGAAAAAAAATGAAGACATGGAAAGTAGTTGGACCAGATGATATACAAAAGTTGGGATTCAATGGCTAACTAGGCTCTTCAACATGATTCTGGAAACTAGAAAAATGCCAGATTCGTGGAGGCACAACATTGTAGTATGAATTTATAAGAACAAGGGGGATATTCAGATCTGCTCGAACTATAAAGAAATAAAACTTATGACTCATGCAATGAAATTATGAAAGAGGGTCATAGAAAGAAGAATTAGGAGTTTAACCAATATTTTGGAGAGCCAATTTGGATTTATGCCGGGTAGGTCTACTGCGACGGCTATCTTCTTGCTTAGGCAAATTATAGAAAAATATTAAGCATATGGTTTTTATTGATTTGGAGAAAGTTAACCTATGATAGAGTCCTCAGGGAGTTAATTTGGTGGATGCTTTGATGGAAGAAAGTGTCTCAATGTTAAGTCGATATTATTAAGGATATGTATGAAGGGGTTGTAACAAGTGTTCGTTCAGTAGGCGGGATGTCCAGTGAATTTCCAGTATCAGTAGGACTACATCAAAAGTCCGCCTTAAGTCCATACCTTTTTGCTTTGGTTATGGATGAGTTGAGGAGACATCTTCAAGAAGATGTACCTTGGTGCATGTTGTTTGCAGATGATATTGTCTTAATTGATGAGATTAGTGAAGGTTTAGGTAAAAAATTAGATAGGGGCGGGATGCACTAGAGGGTAAGGGTTCTATAATTAGTTATTCGAAGACAGAATATCTAGTTTGCAACTTTGTTTGTGAATCAAAAGGGAAAAGTAATTCGATTTGAGATTGAAGGCATGGAGGTTCCAAAATAATGAGGCTTTTTGATATCTAAGATCTATAATTCAAAAGAATGGGGCTATTGGAGAAGATGTAGACATGTGATTAGGTAAACATCTTTCTGACTGTCGCGTCGCACTAAATGTTTATGCAGCGATTAGGTAAATGTCTCCTTTTTGCGCCCAACCTATATAATTTTGTTTTGATGGAGTGTTCACATTTACCTTCCCAGAGCTTCTTTTCATTCTGGATTGTGCTTTCCGAACCCGGTTGAGCTTGATTTCTTACTTCATCATGCCTGCACAACTTAATTCCATGCAAGGGAGGCATCATGGCAGCTTAGACTTCTTCAGAAAGTCACGGTTGTCCGAGGAGGACCTGATTGCACTCTGTAGGCAATATGAAATCCCTAGTGATATGGGAGTGTTGCTTCTTACAAAAAAGGACGGTTCCTCTTTCTACGGAAGGGCGCAGTCATGTTTGAGGCTGGCCTACGCTTCCCTGTTCCTAGCGTCATCTGGCACTAGTTGTATTATTTGGGCATTGCCCCGGCTCAGATAATGCCGAGCGGATGGAGCATACTGGTTGCTATTCTGATTAGGGTGAGACGCCAGAATCCCCCTGTCGACGAGGTTGCTTCATTCTCTGCCTTTTATCAAGATGAATAAACACGACGTCTATTGAATGTGGAGGCCAAGTTGTCTGACTGGCCGGTTCGACAATCCAGAGGATTGGCAGATGTACTAGTTTTTTGTCTCTGCGAAGTCTGGGTAGTTCTTCTTTGATGGTTTGCAGGCCATCTGCCTCTCTAGTGACATTCGTTAGTTTTTTTTGTTTTTTAATTTAATAAATATTAGTGTCTGACTCATTCGTTGCCTCTGACTAGGGGTGCCAAATTCTACCGTCCTCTCTTCTAAAGAGGATAAGATAAGAGCTGATTTTCTTGTTCTACCGCCGGTGCCTATTCTGGAAGTTATCCATCCATATAATATTAGATGGAAAATATCACTTTCTGGTGAGGTCGTTGATGTGGGGTATACCCTGGCCGTGCCTTCCCGTTCTTCTTCGGGCAGCGAAGCGCCTGTACCTGGGTCTCAGAAGAAGAAGGTGCCTATCCCTTTGGATATGAAAGCCCTATAGGGATTGCATACTCCACCTCATCACTCTAAAAGGCTCAAGTTGGGATTCACTCATTTTCCTGCTCCCCAGAGTAAGAAAAGGGACGTTGTGGATTTGACTGTTGACGAGGGGTCCCTGGGGGCCCGATTCGTGTTGAGATGGAAATGGAGCAATCGTTGTCAGAAGTCGCTACTTCTGACCCATCGGTTTTGGAAGGACAAATTGTTCCTGAGAACACTTCCCATAATCCTCCCCTAAGTTCAGGAGCTAGAGTTCTGTCTCAGCCTCCTTTCATTGTTGCAACTAAAGGGAAGCATGTTGCTGAGTCCTCTCCCTTAAAAGGTATGGGGGGAGAGAAAGGATTGGAGGATTGGCTCCTGGTCCCAAGGCTCTCCTTAATGATGCTAGGGTCAGTTCCCATGTTCTGGTGGATATTGAGGTGGACCACCGAGTTGTTATTGTTGATTTGATGAAGATGAATTTTCTTGGGTAGTTGACTACCTACCATTAGAGAAGGTGGCTATGGAGGAGCACCTTACTTGCGGGCAACAACTTCTGATGCTAGTAACTTGACAACTCAGTTGTTTTGCCACTTAGTTTTTTTGCTGTGTTTAATTGTTTATACCTGTGCGCTGTTTTTTAAGGGAATGGCCCACCTGACCCATGTTGGTATGGCGAGTATTGAGGTGGAGTCCGTACGGGATAGGCTTTATGCTTTGGAGACAAAGTTCGTCGACCAAAAGGCACAACTTGCTGATGCCCGTATGGAGGTAGACTCGTTGACCGAGCAGTTGGCCGCTCGAGCTAATCTGGATGCTCAGCTGTCTAAAGCCCGGATGGGTATGACCAACGCACTAGTTGCTCAATCGTCCTTAGAATCCCAGTTGAAAGGGACCCAAGAGAGTTTGGATGAAACCCAGGCTGCATGAGTTGAATTGTTGTCTAAACTGAATGATGCTCGGGAGCAACTGGACATCGCAATAGACGAGCATGTTGCGTTTGCTAAGAGTGTGTCCAACGTTGAGAAGTTTGCTATTGACTCTCACAGTGCATTAGTTAGTGAGCGTGTTGAGGCAGTTCGCTTAAGGGAGCTTCAGGAGACCCTTCAAGCACAACTTTCTGAGCTCGCCCAAGAGAGTGACTTCAAACGTGCTCGTAGTGACGAGGTGGCTCGCAAATTGGTGGTCTCTGAGGAGAACCCGGCCAAGGCAGCTTGGGAGCTGAGTAGCTCTAAGGCACATTGGGATGCTAGAGAGAGGAGCTTCGCGAGGCTACTGATAAAGGTCGGGCCCACGATGTTGCTGATGGGAGGCTAGATCTGATAGGCTATATCCAGGAACACCATAGGGATTGGGACCTCTCCGCTTACAAGCCTCTTGCTTATGCTTGTGTGAGGAGGTGGATGATTCTTTCTCTGGACCGTGAGGTGGCTCTGAAGCTAGTTCAGGCATCGCGGAGACAGCTGCCCATCCTGATATCCTAGAGCTTGCTTAAGAATGTGCTACCATGATGGTGTTTTTTACTCTATTCCCAAAAGGAAAAAAAATATTAATGAGAAAAATTCCCCCTTGTTTATTCTTTATGTCAGTGCCTGCAGCTGTCGTACTTTCCATTTCCAACATTTGCTTATATTAGGCTGAGTAGGCGGGTGTATCTACCCCCACCTGAAGTAGGGCACTGGACTGAAGCCCTTTATTTGCTTGTCTGAGCTCATATTCCGTCAACAATAAATAACTTAATCTTATGTGATAGTTAAGTTGTAGGGTAGTCACTTTCGTTTATGTGGATCATATTTCCTTAGTGACATTATTATTGTTTTCTTAGTAGTTGATTTTGTGCATGAGTAGTATTCGTGCCAAAAATTGCACTTCCTTGCTGATCTCTGACCTTTGTAGAAATTAGTTTGCTTGGTAAACCATCTACTATTAGACTGAAGTTCGGTACCATGTATCTGCAGTCTTGTCTGTCCTGAGGAAGATTTTGAACTGAAGAGGAGTTGCCTCTACCTTTATAGTCTTAGCTACCATAATACGTCCTACTCCCGAACGAGGCTAGGTCGTTGGAGAGTCATTTATGCCCGAACGGGTTAGACTCTCTATATTTACCTGGCTCAATCCTTGAGACAACATGCGATGGGAAGAAGTCTTTTACTGTCTAGGCTAGACTTCAAAATATACCCTAATTTGAAACAGGAGTTGGGTTGCTGAGGGGCCATTTTTGCCTGAACAGGCTAAGTTTCTATAGTCCTTTATGTTTGTCTTAGCTAGATTTTATAATATCCCTCAACCCTAAACATGAGTTGAGCAGCTTAGGAACCACTTTTGCCCGAACAGGCTAGAATCATGTACTTCTCAGGTCCTGTCTTTGATAGTCTTTGGGTCCTTTTGGGATTGATCAAACTCATCCTGATCTAGAGTGGGATGGGATCGGGATGGAGATTTTCAATCCCACCTATCCTGCCACGTTCCGAATTTAGATTAAGGTAAACATATTCTAAATGGGTAAACAAGATGAAGAACCGAAAAACGAACAAGGTTTCGATTAGACCAACTTTCTTGCGTATTCTACAACATGAACCTCCTCAATCGTAGGTATAAGAATGAAATTCTTGTGTGTTTTGCATATGCATGTCATTGCATTGTTTTAGCAGCACACGCTTAGATCACCGAGTAAATAATATGTTCTAATTAACCCTTGCAAAGTTTTTGTAATTGAACCTCTTCCACAACCTAACAACTTTCAAAACATTAAATTTTTTCGGTGATGAATAGATTGATGTAGCTTTAGGTATCACAAAAGTGTAACCATTTATTACTGATCCCTGTATTAACAGTAGGTACAATTTTTCCCTACTCTAGAACTCATATGTTTGTCTACTTGAAAATGCATCAAAATCATGTTCAAATCTGTTGTTTCCATTTTGGCTTGTTATATACTAAATTTCCAGATATATAAATTATGTTCAAATATGAATAAATGTCAGAATGTTTGGCTTTTTGAAATGCACATACATTTAACCAGCAATCTTAGGCTGGTTAAGTTAAATATTGATTTTGTTAACCTAAATTAATTATGACATTTTGAATGTTATGTTGTTCTAATGTAAGATTTTACTCTAGGGTTAATTTATGTGCATTTTTGTTAACATGTTCATCTCGTCCGTCTCGTCCCGAACCCATTTGGGATGGGATGAGGTCTATCCCGTCCCGATCCCGAAGTAACGGGATTGGAGAAGGATGAGGTTCATCCCGTCCCGTGCCCAATCCTATTTGAAAGGACTTGAGCTGAGAGAGAGTCTTTTGTGCCTGTCTAGGCTCGGCCGCTTGTGTGACATTTTGGTTCCTGTAGTCGAACAAGGTGATCTTAGGAGCAGTGCATCGCCCGTGGACTGGGTTTCACCTGCTTGCGGTGAACTGTCCGTGGTCTGGGTCTGGTTTGCATGTGTGCCATCGCAGTCATGTGGTTGGACTAGGCTATCTTAGAAGAGGTGAGTTGGCCATGGACTAGACTCGCCCGCTTGCGGTGGATTGTCCGTAGACTGGGTCTGGTCTGCTGACGGTGAACTGTCCGTGGACTAGGTTCAACCTGCACTTGCATTGCCTCGGCTTTTGAGGCGGACTAGGCCACTCATGCGGCAAGCTGTCGACATCCTGAATAGAACTAGGCTCGGTCGCTTATGCGCCATTTCGATCCCCGTGTTAGGATCAGGCTTCGTCGGGCATTGAGCAGTCTGGGGACTGGGGTCAGCTTGCCTTATCATATCTCGGCTCCTTAGATGAGCTAGGTCACTTATGCGGCAAGCCGTCATTGCCTTCAGTGGGGCTAAGCTTGGCCGCTTGTGCCCCATTTTGGCTCCCTATATTAGGATCGGGTCTTCCCCTGTAGAAGGAATTGAGCGTAGAGTAGAGTCGTTTTTAAAAGAGATTACCTTTATTGATCTGCTTCAAAAGTTCTACATGCCTCCCTCGCTGCTCCTTACTAGTCACTACTGGGCTTGTTGGTTCATTTGTCTCCAGGGGGATTTGAGTGGTTGAGGTTACTTACCCGAGAATTTCATCGCCATGTAATCTCCTTGAGGTTCATGTCTTTCCGTTAATAGTTCATGTCTTTCTGTTAATAGGATACTTGAGGTGTTGGTGCCTTATGGAGACCACTACTCCCATCTGGTGAAGCCAGGGCCTTCCCAAAATTATATTGTATCCTGAGAGGGCGTCTATCACGATAAACTCCGTCATAAGGAACTTCACTGGTTCCTATGCTCCTACGGGTAGGTTGATGCTCCCAACTGAGTAACTTAGGGCACCGCTGAAGACAACCATTCCCTGGTTGTTCGGTTTCAACTCCTAATCTGTCAGCCACATCCTTTGAAATGCCTCCAGGAACAAGTGTTGGTCGAGCTCCTTGTGTCCACTAGTGACCTTTTGATGCCCCACATCGATATTGCAATCGTGATAACTAGCGCATCATTGTGTGGGGAGTAGACCCCTTGTATGTCCTGCTTGGTGAACGTCAGTTTCGGAGTTGGGTGTTCTACCTGAGTGTGTTGGTCTGGAAGGTTTCCACAGTGGGGACCTATCTGCAGCTCTTGGATTGCCTAGACTCTACCCCAGTCCGCTGTGCGCATCACTGATATCCACATTCCGAGAATCACCTAAACTCTACCCTAGCCTAGGCTAACCTAATGCTTTGACACCAAACTGTCACGTCCCAATTTTCGAGAAAACAAAATCCTTATATCCACCTAGAACTAGGATTATCAGTTTCCCCAAATTATGGACGCCGGAAATTTTAACAACATAAGCATTTAAAAAAATTTGAAGTATAAAAAAATTCTAAGCAGAAAAACTCTTTGACAGTGTTCGCCCCATAGAAAAACTTTCAACAATGCCGCCCTCAAAACTCTTTACCCGAGAAAGACTAATTAGCTACGTTCCAATAATAACATATCCAAGAAGCATAAACTTACTTGGGTAGCAAGGTAGCTGGTATGAGTAATCTCAATATCTTATAAATAAAATAAATTACATGTTTTGACATAAAAATTTCATATCGAATAAAATAACACATCAAAGAATTGTAGTTCCTCAACGAAGCATACGTGTCATACTAATAAGGTATCATAGTTAAAGTCTAATATGCAGAAACGTTAGTAGACTTACCATCCTGCACGAAACGGTTAGAAATAAATAAATAAAATTTCTAATTTATCGAGCTTCATAAATACAATTTATTTTCAATCATATACAAATCATAGTCGTACTACACCATTATTTAAATATCAACAAAACATATTTTACCTTATGGAAGATATGTAGTTCTCATTCAATGATTGAATAAACATTTAGTTTCTTCCCTTAAGACAATCATAGATATGTTAAAAATCTTACTTATTTTCCACAATCGCGCTACCCTCCTTGTGCCGAACACACTTCACCCAAGTGTGCTTCCCCTGCCTTTAAAACCACTCTAAGCATACACGTCCCAAGTGAGGAGCCACATCGAGGGACATGTCATCTCACCCAAAGTTCGATTATGGCAAGTATATTCTAATCATTAGGCATACGTCCAAACTCACATGGAATGGTGTACTCACTATGCAAGCATGTTTGCATACTAAATCATATACCAAGTATACAAAAAAGTCTGTATACTAAAATCATTTTTTTTCACATTTCTTTTCACTTTTGTTTTCGAAGTTGTGGAAAAGACACAAAAATCAACTAACTCTCAGAACTCTTTTATGATGACACTTTATCAATCATAAACAAATCAACTACAATATCCACCCCTTCTTTTGGGGAAACAAATAACATGTTCGTACATAAATTTTCTATAACACAGCAGGAGTTACACTTATTTAGTATAATGATTAGCATGTCAATTTGTATAACAACAAAATTCTAGCTTACAGTATGATCACATATTGACCATGCATTTCAAGTCAAAACGTAAAAATGCAAATACCAATTTACATAACATTACTAATACCCAAGTTCATATCATTAAAGGATTAATCATCACATTTTAATTCTAACATAACTAACAATAACTTCGCCTTTAAGGTTAACACGCAACAAAAATTTACATTTTCAAAGGTTATCACATTTATCATGTAGACATCTAATTCCAAAAACATGTATTTAATACTATATTCATAAAATTTTCACATAATAGATTCACCTAATTTTCCACATAATTAATTAATTCAATGGTTTAGTTCCAATCGTATTGTTCACTGTACATAAATAAAAAAAAAGTTCAAAAATAATCTTATCCTGAACAAAGTATTATAATTATCAAACTCGCTTAAATGTGATTTTTATTTGCAAATAATGACTTAAAAATAATATAAAGAGTGAGAAATACTCACAAATCACTTAGTGAGAAGTACTTAAAGTCTCCAATCAAATCTTCTCTCAAATTGGAATAGCAAAATCCAAAAAAAAATCAAACCACAAGCACCAAAAACGAACACGCAGAAAACCCAACAACGCACCCGTGCGTGCATACACAAGGTCACACTCATCCTCTTCTCTTCAAACCCATCTCCTCAATAAACCCCCATGACGTCATCTCCACCTAAAGAGGCGCCAGCGAGGGATGAACCTCCTTCGCCGCGAGTTCGGAATGACTACTCGAGGGACACAGCGAGTAGGTGCAACCCAATAGTGTTGGGAAGGGACACCTCTCTCAATCATATATTTTGTTCTTCTCGCTCACTCATGAATCCTGGTGAACTCTTCCAAACTTAACTTGTGTTCTTCTCGCTCACTCATGAATCCTGGTGAACTCTTCCAAACTTAACTTGTGTTCTTCTTATTCTCTAGTAAAAAAAATCCCTTGAATAGATTTGGGGTTTGATTTCAATCCCAAGATTTCGATTTGTACCGTGGGTATCCCCAATGTGCTTAGATACACCCATATTTTGATTGGAAGATTTTGCATCATAGATGACATCACTTACAAAGGATCCTCATGTTCTGATGAAGAAGACGACGATTAGTGCAAAGAGTTTGCATCATCGATCAGATCCGAATCAATCAAACCATTCGTAGAAGCTGAAGATACTGAACCAAAACTATCGTGTTATCCATTCATGAACCCACGGTTGTCTTCTAGACTGAACTAAGAACCCATCTTCCTTTTGATGATAACTCCTCAAATCTCTAACTACTAATCTATGTTGCTGCACCGTTTCACAATAAACCACTCTATATGTTAGGTGGAATTTGTAGCTGAAGATATACAATGACCTTTCTAATAGCACCAGACAACTATCATTGTATCTCTTTAACACACATGGCACAATAGTTTCTCACCAAAGAATATAAAAATCCCTCCAAAGCACCCATTACCAAATTCGGCCATATTGTGCCATTACACACTTTGACCACCACAACCACTTCAACATATAATACTCCACTCTCTCACTCAATGACCTCCCTTTTTTTTTTTAGCAAAAACCTACTCAATATTAAGCCTAATGCAACCAAAGCCCAAGTCCAAAATTTAAACATGAGTTCGAGCCCAAGCCCAATAGAAAAATAACACAAGTTATAAACTAACTCCATATATTTTATTGTATTTACCGACTGCAAACAAAACAATCTTTTACAAATTATATAAATTTTTAGTATATATCACAAATTAATAAATAAGTAATATATATATATATATATATATTTAATTAGGCAAGTATTACAATGCCTACCTACCGATTCACGCTTTCAAATTTCCAATAAAATCAAATCAAATGCGTTGTATACTACGAACCCATGAACTTTTCCAAAAAAATTTGGTGTGTGCTGATCATTAATATTCACATTCGTCAAACGTTGTTGAAATAACACTTCAATTTCTATTAGTTGGATTTGAATATTGTCATGCATTTTCGTCCATACATAAAAAAAATGTTTCTTAAGATTTTTTTAACATCTTTTTCAACTTTGAGTGCGCACCTTCAATGCGATCGGTTGTCAGTTGGCCAAAATGCATAAAAGTATCGGCTCATGCACTCACGAAGTACTTTTTCTGCGAATACCAAACTATCCTCAAATAATCCAAACACTTCGGTTGTAAGCCCATTTTGTGTGAATACAACAATGGTCGACTTCCATTCTTCCACTGTTCATGATCCATACAAATTTGAGAAAGAACCAATAAACTTGTAACACCCCTCATTATCCTCAAAGTATTTTTTGCAATTCTTCTTAACATGTGTATTTATGTGCCACATGCACAACAATATCCTTGCTCCGGAATAGATTTGCTCATGGCTTTGATAAAACCCAACTCTCTAACAATGATAAACACGGCTGGCAAGTTGTATGGCTAAAAATTTCTCAATAATTTTTCCAAAGCCCAATCATACAACTTTTCATTATCCGAAGACATAAAATAACATGGGACATGATGTCTTCTCGGTCGATGTAACACCTATAATCTCAAAGAGTGGCATTCAATAGTGATTGGTTTTATAACTGCAATCTATAAGCATCATTGATGGAAAATCTTGGTTAGTTGAATTGACTCAAGCTGCGCCCAAAAATATTGGTCACTATATTCTCCTCATCCATAGTATGTCACTCAATGTAATTGTTCTTGTTTAACAAGTGCATGATTATTGCAAAGTCGTTCTCCCTTGTAGTTGAAGTGTTTTTTTGAGTCCCAATGGCATTGTAAATAGTCTTACAATAGTAGACATTGTTAGGAAACATCTCTTTCATATCAGGCGTGACAACCGATGTCGACATATTCTGCAAAAATATTATATCTGCTTCATTCAATCTACCCTCAAAGAAATGACCATTGAGTGATTTTGCTCGAAGATGGTTGTAGGTTTCACATGTGACTTGGAATTTCCAATGGTCACCTTGGGGCACCTTGGGGCACCTTTCTAAATTAAAATGGTCATCTACATTTATTTGTACTGCTTGATCAACCATTGTCACTATCAATCTAATCCTTCATTTACGTCTATTATCAGCGGGTTTCGATTTTGTGATAATAACAACTTGTTATCCTACTAACGCCTTGCCACTAAATTATCAAGGACGACCTTGATGGGAATACCTAAGAAAAGAACATCTTAAGAAGAACAATACTCTTGTGAAAATGGTTATACAGGAATTAACCTTACCTATTTCATAAGAAAAAAGTCATTGTGGTTGACTTCCTCCTCCAATGCTTTTTCCTCTCAATGGTTGTTGGCATCACGATTTGTCTCAACATTAGCCTCACTAGTCTCACCATTTATATCGACATAAGCCTTGCCATCAACACGATGACTATCTTTTTTCCTCGAGTAAATCAAACAAATTATAATAAAAATCATACATCAAGTAATGTAATGAAGAAATCAACAAGAAAATTATTAAGGCACTAGTTATATCTAGAAGGTTTGTCTCTTCCAATTAGGCTTGAAATAATTCTGGGTTGTCGACATTATCTGGAGATATATCGAAATTTATTACGTCCATGAGAAGAGCCTACACACAACTAATCAAGAACTTACAAGTAAATTTAAATATTTGACAAATAATGATAGCAACAACCAACATTTTTAAACTAACCATAAAATAATTTTTTTAATAAACGTTAAATTATCGATTAAAATTGACAAATAATAACAAACAAACAAAAGAAGAAAAATCCACCCACCACAACAAAATTTAACAAATAACCCTAATAATAACAATGTGGCTTCAAATATAAACGAAAGGGAAAATTAAATTTGATATTACCAAAATAAATTTATGCAAGTTCATTTCAAGTTGAGAGTGTTACTTCAAGTGGAGTAGGTTGTTCATCATCTCAAAATTGGTCATTATCATTGTTTTCTCCTATAAATGGAGCATAATGCACACCCTTACTCTACAATATCCACCCCTCACATCCACCATTATCATCCTCAAATCTACCATCATCGTTTACGCTAAACCCATCCATTTATACATAAGAGAACTTCAACCTCCTCAACGAAGTTGGGAACTAGAAGTAAGAAAGAGGAGGAGAGACGCCGACAACAGAATGTTTCCGACGAGATTGGGAGGGAGAGAGATGCTGCGAGGAGGGGGCTCATTCTCACTCTAATCGTCCCAAATTTTTTTGCAAAAAAATTTGGAAACATGTTAAAAACTCTCTTTTATTGTTGGTGTCCCTTAAAATGGTGTTGGTATCAAAGAGGGGAATTGATGGTGTCAAACACACACAACCTAATTAATTTGGGGCATAATGACTTATTGACTTTTTTTTTTCTTTTGAAAGGCAAGCTGGGTTTTTATAGGATCCCATAACCCATTAAAGACAAGAACTGTTCAACACACCACAAACTGATAAAGATGTTGCCGGCTAGGTTCGAACCCATGACCTAGTTGTACCATCCGCCAAGCTCTAACCATTGAGCTGTCATGCCATTGACTTATTGACTTTATCTCCCACACGCAATCACAAAGTTGACATGGACACCTTGGCTTTATGGGCTTTGTGGCAACAGTGGTTGGGTGAATGCATGAATATAAGGAAAGAAGAATAATGGTATTTTGGGGTTTTTATTTGTTTTCCAATGAGAAAGTTAAGAAAAGTCAAAGCGTTTTAGTTTATTGTGCTATTGCTAGTTCATCTTGCCATAACATTACTACATCTACTGCCACATTGGGACTCAAAATGGAGTTAGATTTTGAGAGTCAAAGTAGAAGGACTAAAAAACACTAGGTTAAACTCACTAGCATAAACCTTTTTGAAGTAGTTTGAAGCAATGTCTGAAAGTACAAGGGTATCTGAATAGATAACGCCGCAAAGTGACCTAATATGATGAGCAAAACTAGAAGGGGTGAATAGTCTCTTTTTGAAATACTTTTATGTTGAAAAACCTTTGGGGGAAAATGCTAAGACAATGAGGCTATATGAATACTTTATTGTTACTCTGTGTTTAACATACAATGTCCTAGAGTTATTCACAAATAAAAAATTCAAAGATAGGTGAGGCTAAGATAGTTTATGAAATGATTAAACTCTAGGCCAAATGGCCTGACAAGTACAGTGATCTAAAATCAAGATCTAAGGAAATACTTTTGCATAAGTAGATCCAAGATTTGATGCACAAATCAAATAAGCTAACTATGATTTGATAAAATTGAAATATGCAAGATAACATATCATAAGTAATAAGTTAAACAAACATGCATAAGTAAAGTAAAGTAAAGAGAAAACAAAAGATAACTCCTAGACAGATATGATGAGGTTCACCTAAGAGAGGGTTTGATTAGCTACAATCAATTACTTCCTCTATGGAAAGGTTTAGCAAACTACACGCTTATATTACTTGTTCAAAAAAGAACTACAATCTCATTCAACGTCCAACAACCTCGCAAAGTCAATCACCTTGCTCCCACGAGACTTACCGACTCAACCCAAGTGTTCCGCTCTACGAGTCTTATGAACACCTTGGATGGGATGCAACCACCACCAATTCTTAGGAACTTAGGCTCGGGATCTCGAAGATACAACAGAGTAATGCAAATGATCGTGCTCCATGAGACTTATTGATTTGCCTAGGATCACCACAATATGGGATGCAACATAACTGAGTTTTACCTGCTTGGGATCTTCGGGTGATACTCAAAAAAGTCCTACACAAGGACTTATTCCTACACGAGGTAAAGTGAGTTTAGCAAGCTAACACTCGATGACTTCTCTAGCAATGTCCTTAGATAGACAAATTAAAGAAATGTTTAAGCTCATAATCCCCACTTCTTTATAATTTTTTTACCCTCATAATATAAATGTTTGAGAGTGAGAATGAAAATGTTTCCCTTTAGGGCCTTTAGGTCTCAAACAAAAAATTGTTTAGCCTAGGTTAAGCTCGCAATCAAGCCCTAGATCTCTATTTTTTTTTTTCGTTTGAAGCTTATTCACAAATGATACAGAAAGATGAAGAGATTTTCTCTTGAACTAAGGGTGGAAAACTCGTTCTTCTTCTTGGTGGATCCGCTATTAAGATCCGTTCTTGAATAAATCTCACAAGTTTATCATGAATTCCCAAAGTTGTTACGTGTAAATAAGGGTTCAACTATTTATAAATTGATCATGGAGGAGTGACGTTGACTTTGCCCAAGTCTTTGGTTTTGGCGAATGTTAAGAGCTCTCTGTTGTGCTAATGTGAAGCTCAAAGATGAGTCCAAGGATAGTGATTTCCTTTCGAGTTAATTTCGGTATACAGATTTAAAAAAAATATTTCGGAATGTAAAGAAAAAACGTAAAAATTTCGAGGATACATGTTAAAATATCACAAAAATCTCCTGCCTCTAATTAGAAGAATTTAATAATAATCCACATGAAAATCCAAATGCAATGGTGGTCATAATTTTGGAGGTTTTATAAGTTTTAGTAAGTTTCACAAAATGGGTGAAGAAGGCCAGGAGGGAGTATGAGAGAGAGAGAGCCATAAGGAAGATGGCAAGTGTCGAAGATGGATGGGTAATGACCTCTCTTTATACAATTACAAACACTTTATGGTTCTTGGTTCTTTTGTAAATAAGAAAAAAAGGGAAAGACGGAGTGACATACAAAAGGTGATGGCCAAGTGTGAGCCCACAGTAAATCCTCTCTCCCTTCCTGTCTCGTTTCTTCTTCTCTTACTTTGTTTTGGCTTATCTTCAAAAAGAAGAAGACAACTTATGTTGTGGGTGGGTAACAAAAGCACCACCATTGTCACACTTTTTCAACGAAGACCTCAACAACTTCACACCTCCATCACCACCACTCCCATCTCCCTTCCTCCTATTATCTGCCACCACCACCACACTCCGCTCCTCCCTCATCTACTATGCATCTCTCAACATCCCTGAACTCACCCTCTCCCACTCCCTTCACTACATTGAAAATTTTCGATCCAAATTCTGCAATTTTGGTCTAAGTCTTTTGGTTCTGGGCAAAATCAACGAAAAATTCGAAAAAAAAAAAGTTAAAAAATTGTAAAATTGCATTTTGCCATTTTTCTTTTCGTACTTTAAAAAAAACAAAAAATCGGCAAAATTTCGGAAAAACTCATTCCTTGCTTAGATGAGTCAACTTTGATGATAATAAATAATTCAAACATGATTTTATTATTATTACACGATATGTCATTTTTCTAAAAGTGTTGAATAGTATTAGGTTGCTTTAAAGCCCAAAATGGCAAAGATGGACCGCAGAATTCACGCGGTGAGAATGAGATGGTGAAAGTGTAATCCCCACGCGTGCCAATGGTGTTATGGCCTAGTGGTTAGGGCTGTATGGGTTTGTTCCCCACATCCTAGCTTCGAATCCCACCTGTTGCATGATTACTTTCTAATGGGTGTTGACCTCTAGGTCTTACTTTTTAATGGGTGTTGACCTCTAGGTCGCCCATTTGATAGGTTATGAGATCCTTAAAAAAAAAAAAAAAAAAAAAAAAAAAAAAAAAAAAAAAAAAAAAAAAAAAAAAAGTAATCCCCACGCGTAAACGACACGACTCCACCCAACCAATGGTGGTGACTCGCTCTCTCCTACTTCTCCGGCCTTCCACAAATTCACTTGTTCGTCCACACGAGAGGAGCGAGAAACAAAGCTTTTCTAAGAAGAAGAAGAAGAACAACAATGGCGAGTGAACAAGATTTGGAGAGCAGAAAAACCAGAGAAAATTACAGCAACCCAACTGCTTCCTCTACTTCTGGTGGTTACTATCTTGACACTTCTTCCACTTCAGGGAGAAGATGGACTTCATGGTTGGTTCCTGTCTTTGTAGTCATCAATGTGCTTGTCTTCATAGTCATCATGTATGTCAACAACTGCCCCAGACATGGAGGCAACTGTGTGGCCAGGTTTCTCGGCAGGTTCTCGTTTCAGCCCCTTAGAGAGAACCCTCTCTTTGGTCCTTCCTCTCCAACGTACTAAATTCTTCTTTTAATACCCATTACTTGGTTTTTTGCTTGTGATATGCATTTGGGGTTTTGATTTTCAGTGAATTTTGATGATTGAGTTTGTGAATTTTTATTATTTCTAACCCCATTTGATTGTTAGGGTAGTTGGGGTCTAAATTTGCTGGAATTGGACTTGATGAAGGCGTTTGGTCGTAAATGAATGAATTCGTTTTTTTTTGAATTGTTTTAATATAGTTTGTATAATTGGTGATTTAAATTGCTTCTTTAGTGAGTCTGTTTTGGATTCAAGTGGGAGATGCTATTAAAATGCAATATAATCTGTGATGATATGCTTAGAATGTCTTGTTTAGTAGGTAGAAGAAAATGTTGTATTGTTTGATGTGGATAAAAAAAAAACCTTGATGAATAATGCAGTTTACTTTTTCCTGCTGAACTGGATTAGTGAGGGTTAGTAGGGAGTTTCTAGGTGGTCACAAGGTGCAAGTCCTAAAAAAAAATGTAGAAGAGGTGAGTAAATTACATTATGTACAAGAAACAAGCAAAATAGCATGATGGAATGTTACTATCAAGTTTAACTTTGTGACATAAAGTTGTTCGTCGCCTTTTCCTTACAAGACTAAGTAACATATACATTAGAAGGTTCTTAGTACTTGGTAGGAATTATATAATTTCTCAACTTTTTTATGCAAAGAGAATTAAAGTGGATAGTAGAAGTGGATTTCAGTGACTAACTCTTTCCACTTGAATCTTTTCCTATTTAACGTCTGGTGTAATTAGTAACTAGT
The DNA here is from genome assembly GCA_963556465.1 of Berberis vulgaris. Taxonomy (NCBI): domain Eukaryota; kingdom Viridiplantae; phylum Streptophyta; class Magnoliopsida; order Ranunculales; family Berberidaceae; genus Berberis; species Berberis vulgaris. The sequence goes on from OY747136.1 coordinate 63,473,716, forward strand.
AATTTACCACAAGTTTTATTGCCAATCTACAATTGGAATCTTCATTTGAACAACTTCGTGTGCAATTAATCCTGACAAAATCATCAGCTTATATAGGGGTTTTAGGACTTACCCAAGTTAGACCTAGCTTTGTAAGGTTTCAAATGAATACCTGTCACAAGAAAACGGTGGCTGAATTATGCCATTTATTTTTGTTCTTAAATGGGAATTTCAACCAGAAAAATCCTTCCTCTCTCCTCCTAGAACATTTGTACCATTTACCTAACCTAATAGCCTATAAGCTCCAGCTCCTCCTTCGTCTCACATTTGAAGGAATTTAGTGGGACCACAACATTGTTTATCCATTAATTTTCCGTCGCAATTGCTACCCACCTCTACTTTTCAATTTTGTAAACCCTCATCCACTATAGATCACTTACTTTCATTTAACCAATCTTCCCTCTTTCTTTTGTTACTAGTTGTGTGGGGGAGAAACACCATTTTTTCTTGAAATTCTAAACAAGTCCCTGGTTTTTTTTATACTTAAGTCCATTCTTTTTATTTTTACTTAAGCCCCTGGTCCTAATATCCTATTTACATCTCAGTTATTATAAGAGCACCCTACTAGTGAGAAAAAAATGAGTGACCCATACTATAACCCGTATCCATACCTCTCTTATTCCTACCGATACCCATCCCATTCCCTGGCCCCATAACAATGCCAATATAACTCAAGCCCAAGTATAGCCCAATACCCCACGGTGTCTTTTAGCGATTATCCCCAAATTTACTATTTTCCTCCACGAATCACCTATGTCCCTTCTTATTCCCAACCAGAACCCGTTTCTCCTATGTCACCCCTTTTCTAGTGACCAATGATATAAAACTACTACCACCTGAGCCAGTTTCCCTACACCCCCACCCCCATACAACTACCCCTTCCGCTATGATACAGGTTGAGATGGATAGAGAGAAGCTTTGGCGATATTTAACCGCTCAAATTGACACATTTTTCAATAGCTGTAGAGAACGAGAAGCAAGGGCGGAGAAGAGGCACCAACGGAAGATTCGAGAGCATTAGACACAATTGTAAGCACAAGCCTAGAAGCGCAATGAACATTCAAGGGAAAGGATCGAACGAGCACACAACAAAATTGACAATTGGATTAGAGCGCTTCACAATAATAAAATATGAGAGGAAGATCAACTTGAATAGAGGTATACAAAGACGGATGAACCATACTGTGTGACATAGTCCATCCAAGTTTTTGAGGAAGTTAAAGACACCGTCACAGACACCTGATTTACGACATGTGAGCTATTTGATTTATGCGACTTCTTTCCCATTTTTGAGCAAACAAAGGATGTCCCCACAAAGGCAAGAATGATGTTGATCTCTATTGGAACATTTTTGTGGCATGAGCTTATGCGCACGATTCAGTAGATCACAAAGAAATTTATGTGTTTCCATTGTCCAATTTTCTATTTTTAGCTGTGGTGAGGTGACATGATGTCAAAGGAGGGTTTTTGCTTTATTAGTCAGTTACACAAAGTTTTCAATTTTTTTTGGTATTTTGCAATCTTGTTGGCTTTCTTATGTTGAAAAAAAAAACACACACACACACAAACTACTTAACAAACATTCAATAACTTTATTTGGTTGTCTTTTTGTTCTGTCTGAAAGTTAGCCTATTTATTTATGTATATGTTTAATTTTAAAGTTTTGATTACATGATACGTTTTTTAGGCTGATTTGTGTAGTTTTATTGTTAACTCCTCAGATTGGAGAGGATGGGAGCTCTTGAGTGGTTGCGAATTGTCCACAGACATCAAGGATGGAGGCTTTTCACTTCTATCTGGTTACATGCAGGGGTTGTGCATTTGCTGGCAAATATGTTGAGTTTGGTCCTTATTGGGATTCGTCTAGAACAGCAGTTTGGATTTGGTAATCTTTAACCTTATTGAAGTACAGAAAATCAGTTTTTGCATTTCAATGAAATACAATAAAAAATGCTTGGTCTTGTTCTTGTATTATTAGTAAAAATTCTTGAATAGTTGAACGTATAGTTTACATGTTGGAGTTTAGTCTTGATCCGTAAACAATCAGATTGGTATCCAATTTCATTGTTTTCAACGTAGAGTGATTTAGTGATGGTTTATGTGTTGGTTTAATTGTTTTCTAGGGCTGCTGCAAGTGTTTTTCAAACACCCTTCTCATGATCTCATGGGTGTTGATTCTCAAATAAAGGATGTTGTGTTGAGTTATTTATCTAGCATGCTCACATGACTAATTTTTTTTTCTTTTCTTCCAAGAAGTTGCTTGAAGTATGTCAACAAGCCACCTTCTTCTGGAAGACATGAATTGGGAACAATAAAACATGAAGATTCTCTTCTCCAGTATGGACCATTATATCTTGTTAAATGTGAAAACTGTAAAAACTCGGACGTTGATATATACAAAACAGAGGATATGTACTCCCACGGCTGGAAATGTCTGAAGAATTGTGTTTATGTTTAGTAGCAGTCTAGGAAGCCTTCCCTGGTGATCACAAAATTGTTGATATTCTAGGAGAGCTTAGTTGATTCCAAGAGTAGCCAAAGCCTATCGTGATTGCTATGGGCATTGATTAGGGTTGGTCCTTAATTTCTAGTGGCAATTCATCCTTTACATTTAGCGATAGTTCGAAACAGTTGGTGACATGTAGGTTATTGAGGGTGTGGGGAGTGTTTTATCGTGATAGGAAAGGTATGCTACTTATTATAGTTGAGACAAGTAGGGAAAACCATCATGTGAATTAATCTTGATTCACCACTCCGTAATAGATCGGTTCTCAGCTTGCACTAGTTGATTGATACTTGAATCTATAATCTTTAGTTTTATGTGTAGAGAAAGGTACTTTAAATGTTGGACTTTAACTTTGGAAAATTGGGTTAAAAAAAGGGCTTGGGCATCCTCTCCTTGGCTAATTTACATGTCATAAAGTTGATTATATAATTAATCATTTGATGCTTTACTCGGATGAACAATCTGAAAATTGTTCCCTGTGTCATCGCCTTCCCCCTTGCAGTTCAAAGTAGATTTTTTGTTTGTTCATGCAATTGTTCTGGTGGAAAGTGTCCTATTATTAGAGTTGATGATTTAATTTGATCGGGTTGGTTTGAAAATCTTCTGTGAAGCTTTAGTTCACACTAAGGATGTTGTTCAGATGTCCTTATTGCTGATTGGTTCATGACTTGGTTCAATGGTACATGTTCTGTTAAGATACTCTGAGATGCCAGGTTTTGATGTTGAAGTAGCTCGTCATCATGGAAATGTCTTTTCTATGACTATATTGTCCATAAAGCAGTTATCTTTTGCCCATATACTGTTCAGGCTTGTGGTCACACTAGCCACTGTCCCTTCTAATTATGTGTGTGTTGGGAGTAATGTGGTAGGTAACTTCACGGAGTAGTTGCCGCTTGCCTTGCTCAATACCATATTTGGCCACAATGATCCTTCTCCACAAGGAGTCTCTTTCTTTCTCAAAGTGCCAGAACCACTTGCCAAGCAAAGCAAGATTCGCCTAGACCAAATTTAGCTATGCGGATGGAATCAAGTCTTAATTGAGGGTATGAAACGATACTTGTCAAAGAAAGTTTGTCACTATGGTATCCATCTTGTTTACAATGGAGTCTGGTAAATGGAATGAAAGCTATGCGGATGCAAATCGTCTCAAGTTTATTCCCAATTCTACATCTTCTACCTGCAATTAAAACCCAAAGTGAGTCCCATGCAGGTGGTGGAAGAGTACCTACCCTCCTCAATCCCCATAAACCACTTTTAAGGAAATTAACTTTATCACCTGAGGCACAGTTGGAGACTTTGAATAGGAACTTGAGGTTATCTACTTGGTGGAGGTCAATATCAATGAAAAGATGGTATTGATCCATGAATTTTTAGAATTTCAGGAAAATATCTTTATTGACTTGAAAACCTTTAAGTTATGCTCACAAGCCTCTCCATTCAGCAACAAAGTAGAGAGGGAATGAAAGACAAAAGGGTCACCTTGCCTTATGCTTCTATGAGATTAGAACTCATATGTGGACAACTGCTCCTGCTAACTCCTCCAACATAAGGATGGAGATGTTGATGGTAGGAAAGGAATATCCTAATCCACTCCAATCTTATATTACCAAAGTCAAATTTTAAGTACGCTCATCCTAATTTCAGAGAAGCCTCTTTTAACTCCTCTTGAAGAATTCAATTCAGACCCATTAGCTTGCTTTCTTCTGCCTACAAAATCATTGCTAACATGCTCTCTGCTAGGCTTCATAAGGTGCTGCCAAGCTTCATTTCTCCCTTTCAATCTATTGGGATTGGACAGAGACAACTCATTAATGGGGTTTTGATTGCAAATGAGGTATTGGACAGGATTAGACAAGGAATTCCAGACATCATACTCAAAGTGGACTTCTACAAGGCCTTCGATTCTGTTTCTTATAATGGCAGCCTTTTGATTTGGGTTGAAATGGAGAAATTGCATTCAAACTCTGCTGTCGACCTCCTCCATTCAGTATATGGCTCTCCTCATGGCTACTTCAAATCTTGTAGAGGCTTTAAGACAAGTGGACCCCATCTCTTTTGTATTGCAGCTGAAGGTCTCACCTCCCTGGTTTCCAGTGCCCAACAACAAGGTCTTTTACATGATTTTCAAGTCCTAACAACAAGGTCTTTTGCATGGTTTTCAAGTCACCACTATGCTCCCTTAATTCTCATTTTGCAATATGATGATACTGTCATCTTCATTAGTGCTTCTCTGGATAAGGTGCTTATTGTTAGAAACCTGTTCCTATGGTTTGAAGTGGTGTTATTTGGGAGACGGTACACATCAAGAGGTACACATCAAGAGCAGCAAAACTCTGGTGAGTTATTCGGGACTGTAGATTTAAATGGAGCTTAAGATTTTGACTTGGAATTGTAGGTGTTTGGGTTCTTTGGAAATGGTTTCTGGCCTCCAATCTATTGTCTCTAAAGTTAAGCCACTCATCACGTTAGTTCAAGAAACAAACAAAAAAAAAAAAAAACCCACAAAGCTGACCTCATCCACAACATTTGGGAAAGAAATACTGTTTGTTGGGATCTTGTGAAATCTCAAGGAAGATGGTGGAGGTCTGCTCACTGTGGGACAAAGACATTTTTGAAAGGCTAGATGTGTTAAAGCCTTAAAGGGTGGTTTTACTTTGTCTATCAAATTGAGGTGCAAAATTGATTTTATGGGCCAGTTGATACCACTACTCTTCTCAATTTTAGGAGGAAGTGTTGCAGGTTTGCGGGAAGAACCATGGCTTGTTGGAGGAGGCTTCAATGTGGTTATTGACAATGATGGGAGAAGGGGGTTGATTCAGAGGCTAGCTAGAAGGAGAGCTTTCATAGATTTTATTAATAACTACAACCGAAATTTAAAGGTGAGAGATACACTTGGTCCAACAATCAGGGAATTTCCACCATGTCAAGGCTTGATAGGTTAATTTGCTCCAATAAATGAGTGGTTCACTGTGATAATCTTGATGAATTCCTACTTGAGAAATATGGATCAGATCATCATACTGCAGTGCTTCTAAAATCAGATGTCCTCTCTGGACCAAGACCTTTTAGGTTTGAAAGGATGCAGTAATGAGTCCCGTCACAACCTATTTTAAAATATTCAATGTTAGTCCAAAAGCTATAGCTCGCCGATCCCTACCTCTCAAAAGAGCCCCGCCACTCCAACAAGTGTTTAAGATCTTGCTTTGGCCATATCCAACTTAAAAGGAGCTTCCTCTGTGATTCCCTTTCTTCCTTAACATAGGTGTGCAGTCTGGTGTTACTAAATCTAGTAATCACTTATTAGTCGACGATTGTACCCGATTAGTGGCTTATGGACAATCTGAGGCTGAGTAATCGACAATTCCTTGTTGAGTTATCGTTAATTGGCTTTTTGAAGCTCACTAATTGATCTATCTTTGACTATGGAGAGAAAGTAAGATCAAAGAGAATATAGACAAAAAGAGAAGAAAGAAGTGATCAAAGAAAAATAAGCAAAACTAAAGAACAAGATTAGGCATTGAACTTTTTAATAATTGTGGTAATTTTATTTTATTTAGTTTTAAATTTTGACATGTTACTTCAATATCTTAATTTCGATTAGTTCTTGATTAATTTTGATTAATCTTATATCACTTTTGAATCAATTAGAATTTGATTATGATGGATGTTGGGCTAGGAGTGTTATTTTTATTTAATTCATTTTTAAGTAAGTGGGCTTGGACTCAACAACTAGAATTAGAGAAATTTGGCCAATGTAGAGTTTGAGATTGAATTGAAGTTGAATAAATGTTGTTTTAATTATTCCGCTTAAAATTACAAAATTATGATTACATAGACTACACCAGAGGGAGAAGGAGAACCAAAGCCTTCACGACTCCCAAATGCTCTTGTCACCCTAAAAGATGAAGAATCTAGCCTAAAAGATGAAGATTCTATCCCGGGTTATCTTTATATGTGCAAACGTAGCACCATTGGTCAACAAATCCAAATGCCATGGTCGGGGAGAAATTCCTTGTAATCTTGGAATTCCATAAACTTTTTTGTGCAAAAGCTAGATAACATTAAAGTCGCCACCTAGATCCCATAAACTTTAATGCCCTTCAATCTTTCCAAAATTCATCCCTAACTCTTGGACCTTGAACCCCTATAGCCAACCACATGTTGTTATCACTAACATTCTTGCAAAGAAAGAAAAGGTAATACATCCTGAAAAAGTTGATCCGCAACAGCTCAACCACCATCTCATGTTTATCCCAAAAAACGAGCATGTCGCCCTATCTTCTCCAAGATTGAACCTTCGCCCAACCCGCTTCCCTTTTCTCCCACAACTTCCGGAGCTGAGCAAAGTGTGTTGATTCACCTCCGACTTTGTTTCGAAAATTGATAGTGTATATTTCTTTAACCAAATCCTTACCGTCCCACCGTTACCCAAATCCTAGTCCCTCGTCATACTTTTACGCACCATCACCCTACTCAAGCCCAAGGGGTTTGATTCAATCACTGCTGATTCTTCACTATTCTAAGCCCTATCTCAGTTTTTGTCCCCACTGCAACATTGCAGCACTCCTAGAAATGTCTTTTATCTGCTTTTTGATTGCTGGTGAAGTTTGAAATATGGGGCTTGACTCGGAGAGACCATTACCTGATGTATTCGGGTTAATAACTCATTTGTCTCTCTCAACCCTGTTCGAATTATAACCTGTCTTTTTCTTTTCTTTTGACGTGATTCCCTCTAAAGCCCACCCTAACCTACCCCATCTCACTACCCATTATCATGAGCAATGACGGACCTACAAACATACAGAGGGACTAAGAAAGGCAACTGCCTTGCCTAACTTCAAAACAATCTTAGTATATTCCTAGTTTTTCTCAAATTTTTTAATATATAGCATAAAAATGGTATTATAAAAATTCATTCCATGTGTTTTACATCTACCTCTTTGGTTTGTTGGTTGGTCATTAACTATGTTATTTAATCGGTGATTAATTCCCAATTTATCTCTTCTCGCTAGTGGAGCGTCACGATTTTTAAATTAATCGCTGGAATAATCTCTAACTGATTAATCGGCTAGAATTTGCAATTTCTCTCTGAGTTACCTATTAATTGATTTCTGAACTCACAGATTAATCGGTTCATGACAATATGTTATAAATAAACGAAAAATATTAATAAATTTGTTAGAAAAATATTAATAAATTTGTTAAAAAAAATTCCTAACCTCATCAATACTCTACCATAGGGCAATATCAAGAGTGTCTGAAGAGGCTAGAGACAAAAATCAAAGAGAATAAATAAAAAAGATCCAAGGGAAAAAAAAGGACCAAAGAAAAATATCAATCAAAAGATTCAAAACTAAAGAATATGGAAAGTCACACCTTTATCTAATATTGGTTTTTTTTTTTTTTTTTTTTCTTAAATTGTTGCATTTGATGTTTAGTTGTTTACTACTTAAATATTCATTAATTTTCAAAAAAATTTCCCTTATAGTAATCATATTACTTAGGATAGTGAAAATATGTTTATAAATACAGGGCGATTAATTCCGGTTAGTCCTGATTATCGCGATTAATCTCATAATTCACTTGAACCCATTAGGGTCCGATCAACGATTTAACTACATAGGTCATTAAACCTTTTCATCCAGTGACCCAAGTTCGATCTACTCCTTAAGATTTTTATCATTCATTTTTTGATATATCAGGTTGGATACCTGATTTTTTGACAGGATATTGCTATGCAATTCTGTAGTTACATTGTAAAAAAATTTATAGTTTAATAAAAACTTGTTTGTTTACGAATAGTATAAAACCTAAAATAAAACCAACAACAAAAAAAAAATCTAAAACTAGAATTTAAAATAATCATGGTATAGTCAATGAAAATATACTAAAATTGTAATTAGGATTTTATTTTGTTCGCACATTTCAGTTTGTTTTTTTTTTTTTTTTTTCAGTTTAAACATGCATACTTATCTTAATTAGGTAACCTAGTTATTATGCTTGTTTGCCTTTGCTAAGATTGTCGACGACATGACCTTAATTTGGTTTGATATATACAATGTACAGATAAATGCATACTTAAGTTCACGAAAAATACAATTACTATTAATATTTTTTGATTTTAGTGTGTACCTATAGATATTAGTTGCAATTTGTTATTAAATTATTAGTCTAGAGTAGAAAAATTCCTGGCTTTGCCCTTGACGACTCCTATTATTGATCAATAATTTGTTATCGTTTCGCCCCTCCTTGACTAAATTCCTTAATCTTCCACTGACCAGGTGTGTCATCTACCCACTCTTGATCTTCCTCGCCTCAATATTTTCATGAATACCCTGATCTTCCACATTATTTGTGCATGGAGTTTCTAGCAACTAGTCCTTGCCAGTATATCTCAAACTTACCTTGAGATAACCTAGGTCCAGCCATGATTTAAGAAAATGCAGTAGCCACAAGTGCCTTGCACTCCATGACTGAATTGAGGTTGAAGCACTATGAGATGAGCTTACGCCTCACTTAAGTGAGGCTGCGCTCTGAGACTGAGGCTCAAGCCTCAATTTAGATAAATCAATTAACCGAAACCTCAATTTTCGACCCCTTCACCTGTCCGTGATGAATACCAACCTTGGTGATTTTGTTACTGTGATTGTGTTACATGTTGTGTAGGTGTTATTTTTTTTGTGACTTGTTAACTTTATCTTGAAGTTTTTTGGAAACATTAAAAAAGACAGACTATGTCTAATGTGTTTTGGTCAATGGTTATACTTGTGATGCTATTATGCGCTTGTGCATGAATATGGTTATGGTCTCCATATTTTGTCACTAATGGTTTGATAAAGGCTTGCTTAGGCACGGCCCCATTAAGGTATTTCTTCATTCAATAGGTGTACATTTTTAATGATCTCTCTCTCTGTTTTTTTATTTTTTAATCAACTGAGATTTAACAAGGCTTACACCTAATTTTCTGAGGCTTACCCTCACGCTTCATCAAAGGTTACCACCTCAGTGCCTGATTTAAGCTTTTTTAAACTGTCACCCCACCCTCCCTAGTTGGTTCGTATTAGTCTTCCCTTCTGAATCTGTCATTTGGAAAAAAAAAAAAAAAAAAAAGTCTTGGAGATTCAGACTAAACATCCACGTGGGTGGGATTAACCTCCACATAGAACTCCATCGCCCTGCAGCTCAACTGGCAAACTTTCTTAAAGTGGTAAGGCCCAATCTGCGCAATCCATTAGAAGCATTTTCCAGTAAGAGGATGATGTTTTCAATCCAATAGTCTTCCCTGGGATCTTCCTGGTTCCGGGCATCAGTGAGAGTTCCATAGTCTAATGGGGCCCCTTCTATGCTCAGGTGTTAGGAAGGATCTTTGGGTACTACTTGTTTGGAGCAACGTTTGGGTTTCAATTGGAAAAGTATAGAGATGTGGAACAAGTTATTGAAATCCTAGAAAAAAGGTTTGCTATTTGGAAAAGTACACTCTTTTTAAGAAGGGGAGAGCCACCTAGTTCAACATTGCTGCTCCAAATATGTTTGTTTACTACATGTCATTGTTTCACCTTTCAAAAGTTGTTTGGGGAAAGTTAAGTGCTATTGTGAGAATTTTTCTTGGGCAAGAATCGGAAGTGTAATGGATTTTACGCCCTTAAATGGGTTTATACCCTATAAGACAAAACCACGAGCTAGCTATTAGGCCTTTTGAAACTATGAATCATTTAATGGTTGCGTCCTTAAATTTTGAAGGAGTGATCTGATTATCTTGTGGCATGGTTTGGATGGGTATGAGACCCGGGACTTTTCTTGATGTCCTCTAGGAAATCCAAGTTGGTTTAGGACATTGGGACTTGATAGAACGGGGTGGGTTTGGAACATCTATCCTATGAGAAAAAGGGTGCAAGGAGGATGGGCCAGTTGAAGCTGGAAATAAAGAAAGTTTCACTATTAAACCATTATTTGTTATGTTCATGGAGGGGTTGTTCCTTCTAAAATCCCTTTGTCTATGGTTTGTAACAAGTTCATTGCCAGTATGTTTATTTGACAATGCATTTGGAATCGCCTGCCCGCTAGACGTGCTTATAAGCTACATCGTTTGAAGCCTCGCACCGTGGTGTTCTCCCTCTCCGAGGAATTGTTTTCTAAAAGGCATTTTGCTTAGAGCGTCACAAGATGCCTTGGGTTGCTTGGAACGCCATAGTGCCTCATCTGGCACTATGCAACACAAATGGAAGTATGTGAATATAATTAGTATATTATATTTTTGTGCTATGTACACTGACAATTATGTACCTACTATATTGGTTGAAGGGAACAACAAAATCACAAACCATTGAATAATTTTTTATTATTATGAGAATCCATCACAGCTCTTGGGCTCTAGGGGCTTGAGAAGCGCTGTCCCGTTCTGTGCCCCATACAATCCAACTTTAGAAAATGACTTTTCCTGTCTTTTTTTTTTGGATAAAAAAGATAGAGATGACCATTGATGGTTCTTGTATGGGGTGTGGTATCTTTGAATCTTCTTCTGAGCTATTCTTACATTGTTTGATGGCCTCAATTATGTGGAATTTCATTGTGGGCCACCATGGGTTTCATTATGGAGGTTTGGTGGCCTTGGAAGGGATGTCTCATCTTAAATGTGTTGGGCGGTTTATTTGGAAAAACTTATCCCATCTGCTATGTTATTGAAGGGGTTGTGAGTGAGGATACAAAGCTTTGTATAAATTGCTTAGTTCATTTACATCAGGCCTCCGTCAGAAGAAACTCTTACAGATAGTTTTTGAGAAACTCTTACAGATAGTTTTTGAGAGATTTGGGTCTTACTGGGATGTAATTTTTTGACACTAAACCTTCCATATTCGCTACTGCTTGTCTTGAGATGTAGTTGTGTTTCACCAGATTATGGTAAATACCCTAAAAGTAAATTCCAATTCGGCTTTAAATGCTACAAAGTGTTAATGTAATAAGCACAGCCTGCATCAAGTCTGTAAATCATTTTACCCTGCCGAGAAGTATTACGGTTATTTAATCTTTAATCTATGTAAGTTTTTTATCATTGGCAAGTATCATGTTTATTGTACCCACTGACTGGAATCGATTTATTTACTTATTTATTTCTGGTCTCCCTAATTTAAATCTATCTTCGTTCTATTGCTGTATTTCTTTATTGCAAATTTTAATGCTGTGTCTGGTGTTTCAGTGAGAATCGGGATAATCTATCTCTTGTCAGGTCTTGCTGGAAGTGTGCTTTCATCTCTTTTCATTAGGAGATCCATTTCTGTCGGTGCTTCAGGTGCCCTATTTGGACTTCTTGGAGCTATGCTCTCAGAGCTTATTACAAACTGGACTATTTATAGCAATAAGGTAACTTTATGCTTTGGTTGGTTCACCAAAAAGTGGTCTACCATCTTGGTTTTGGCTTCAACTGCAGCCGAACCACACATTGTAGAAACTGATAAGTTTTGTTGTAATCGGTTTGGCTTCGGATTGGTTTCAATTCTCAGTTATTGCGGTTCTCATTTGCATCATCTAATCGGGTTGCAATCAACTAAAATCTCAGAGATTGAGCAAACATAAGAATAATTTTATGACAGGACAGCAAGAATTGGATTTGAAAAAAAAAAAAAAAAATCTGTATTGAGGCTTGGGAAAAATTAGCTACAATCCTTTTCCAAATCTGACGAATTGATAAAGCCCTAAACCCACTCCATGAATCTGAACACATGCACCACCAAATATTATCAACCCGAAAAATGAACCTACTTGATAGGTTTTCAACTTTTTTCTAAATGAACCAATTTAATATAAATATAAAAAATTGGTATGAGTGGTTCGGTTTTATCGGCTGACTCGGTTTTTACACGCCCCTATTTGAAAATGATTGTTATGATCTGATAGATGGTATTTGACATATTCGCCAGGCTAGGGCCATGCAAAGAGTTCCTTTTTGGGAGAGACTCCACCCTGTTTAGTTGAAGAAAAGAGAAGTACAGAGGATGAGACGGGGACATGCCCCCATTCTCAATAAGAGGGTCTTCCAAGACAACATAAATCAAAATCACACAAACTAAAGTAGGCAATAAACACCACCGGACTTGCCTCCAAGTGGGGTTCACACCTGAGGGGATCCCCAGTCATGTACTCTTATTTTAATACACATCTGCACCTTTATGTAGGCATGGTTTTGAGCATCCCCAACCAGTGAGGCGGCAAAATGGGAAGTGCTGAAAAGAAAGAATCCCCTGTGAGGGCCAGTGAGACTGGCCAGACGATTAACAAACTTGTTAGCTTTTCGATGTACAGTAAATATCTTATATCAAGGAACTATATGTTACTAAAGGGTTCCTGATCTTGTTAACAGTCCACTGCACACTCGTAGGGCATTTCCACATTTTCTTTACTATAATCATACCTTATTTATTAAGTTTCTGTGGTGATTGCAATCGTTGATAGATTTAGAACTCTAGCAAATGCCAACCCACACTGAATGGCTTTCAGTTCTAATGCACAAGCGCAATCAGTCTGCAAGACACAACCAAGAACGCTGTTGCGCTTGTTTCAGGCTGATGTGTGATTTCATCATCGAGCGGAACAACTGTATACATTCTTATTATAACATTTGATCCGTGAGTGAAATTTATGCAAGTTTTCTCCTAAGATGCATGGGTTCTTACATTTTTAAACTTGTTCTTGTAGGCTGCAGCGTTATTGAGCCTTTTAGTTGTTATCGTCATCAACTTAGCAATTGGGATTCTACCACACGTTGATAATTTTGCCCACATTGGAGGATTTCTTGCGGGTTTCCTACTTGGGTTTTCTGTTCTGATGCGTCCTCAATTTGGGTGGGTGGAAAGCCAAAATCTTCAACCTAATGCCCGTGTGACATCTAAATACAAAGCTTACCAATACATACTGGCACTGATTGGGGTGGTCTTATTTATTGCTGGGTAATCTCCGTCCAATTTCATTTAGCATGCATTTTTTTTGTGTGCCACAAAATATTAAATTCGATTTGGTTCTTCTGCATGTTTCAATTTTAGGTTTGTGGTTGGACTGGTAATGTTGTTTCGAGGAAAGAATGGATATGATCACTGCCATTGGTGTCGATACCTGACATGCATCCCCAGTTCTAGATGGAGATGTGAGACCTGAACTGTCCTTATATATATATTTTTTAAATTAATTCTTCATTAATTAATTTTTTCCTTTTCTAGTTTTTCTCCTTTATTTCTGATTTTATGTTCTTTTAGGCTTGGCTGTAATATCATCATCATCTACTGGTAATCTCATAATCTCTCAACAGATGTGCATGTCCCTTGTTATCACCCAGACCCGTGGGTCTGGAATATTTCATAAGTTTTTTCTGTTCAGTCCCAGATCGAATTCAGTCCACTATAAGCTAATAAGTGGGCTGCTCTTTCAAAGAGCACACAAAGGTGGACGCCCTTTGAAAAAGTGCCCAAGTTTGAAATAAAGCGGGCGTTCTTCAATTCAAGACAGCAACATAACTACAAAACATAAATACAAACCATATCACCTAACAACTGAGTTCCATTCTCATCAAAAATTCAAAAATAGTCTAGGCCCTAAGAGCTGAAATTAGCTTACTGAGCTGGAATTAGCTTACCTGTAAAATAATAGATATGTGATTTTTAATTCCAGGTCACATCGTCACATATAACAAGCAAAACCCAATGGTATTCACTGTCATCTATTGTGATCTTTGTTTTCATCACTAGGACGGTGAAATGGAATAAAGTTTATTGGATTTTTCTAAGATCCATTTATAAAGAACAATATTATTTGGCTGTCCCCGAAACATCAATTTTTGTGGACCTAGCATCTTTTTCTTCTTACTTTTAAGTGCTTAGCCTTAGTGCGGCAAGTCGTGCTTTCTTTATAAAAGGCTTAGACACTTCCTATTAAGTGATGATGAAACATCAAACAATCACTTATTCACAATTGTATATGTGGCATAGACTAACATTAGTACGTAAAAAGCTTAAGCGCAATCCCCAGCGAACCCATGCGCAAGACTACTGTTCAATCCGTGGTCAGGCGCCTAGGCTTAAGACACGCTAACTTCAGGGGTACATGTCTTTGAGCTTGGCCCATGACAATAAGACCTGAACAACAAATCTCAGAGCTGTCACATGCTCGAGATTCACTCGCACGAAATTAGCTCTAGCTCAATCAAGCATTAGGTCCTGAACAAAGCTAAGTGTCGAAGAACTCCAATCATGCACAAGTAAGATCTTATGCGAGATCGCCTCCGTCCATCACGCCCTCGGTCACAAGGACAATTGAGGAGGGAACACTAGCTATAAAAGCAGAGTAAAGGAAAGAGAAAAGTACACTAGTTATACACACTGCAACTTTACATCAATCATCACTCTTTCTTGAACCGGTATCTGAATTACGCATCGGAGTGCCTTCGGCCACCACCACGGCAGTCTTGGGCCTAAATGTTGCTTATGTTTGTAGGTTAGATATCATCGGGAACTGAACACATCATTTTGGCGTCGTCCATGGGGAAGGCAATAAGTTTTCCCTGAAACAAACTGAATTCTTTTAGTTTAAGTTGTACGAAGCATTGAGAAATGGTCACCAACACAAAATCGAGCCAAGCCAGACGAAGCTCTAGCCGGCGAAGTCCAACCACCTAGCCAAATCGATCCAATCAAGAAGGCCGAATGGCCACACGGGCCAACTGTGGAGGGGACCGTGGCTGCCCTTGTCATGAGTCTGATTCTGCTCCAGTTAGACCATCTAATGGGGGTGGTGGAAAGGATGACTTGAGTACGACAACAATGATCTGAGGTCAATCGAGATCCGAGAGGACCTCAAACTAAAAGCACGCCTAGGAAAGCAAAAACCCATGCAGAATAGCAGAGAGCCTACCGAGAAGGAGGCCCAGGAACGGGTCACAGAAATCACACCCCGAAAATTAACAAGACCATGGTCGAAAACTTGCTATGACTAGGGGCGTCCGACCCTAATATCCTATATGATCTCACAGTCCCTCCATTATCGGAGGAGATCATGAATGCCCCTCTTCCTAGGAAGTTTGTCCCACTAAAACTCAAGTTCTATGACAAAACATCAAATTCGTCTGACCACCTGCGCCATTACCACCACGTGATGGCACTCAAAGAAAGTTCAGAGGCCATCTTGAACTTTCCCTACCAGCCTGAAGAAGGCTGCACTAACATTGTTCCACAGTCTCCAGCCCAGGTCCATTAGATCATTCCAACACCTAGCAAAGGCGTTCATCACCAGATTCGTCAGAAGCCAACGGATCAGGACGAGGCCTAACTACTACTGAGCCTCAGACAAAAGCAGGTCGAGACCCTTAGGGAGTAAGTCATTTGTTTCAACGACGAGCTGACATTGATCGACGAGTGTAGCAATGACACATCACATTGCTTTCACCTCAGCCTCCGAGGAGGTGGGTTTTACAATTACCTCACCTTGGAGCTGCAACAAGCATAGAGGAATTGTTGAGGAGTGCCTAAAACACTACAAGAAAATTAGCCTTTTACGGCTTTGCATGAATGCTATGAAAGAGATACCATAGCAATTATTGCAAGTCATAGTAGCCCATGTTATCTTTTTGACATAGGACTATGAAAATGCTATCCCAACATAGCATTCACAAAGATAGCATTTGTGAATGCTATGAAAATGTTATCCCAACATAGCATTTGTGCATGTCATGATTGTATTGTGAATGTCATGGTTGTATTATCTATCATAGCATTAGTGAATGTTATCTCAACATAGCATACATAACATTTGTGAATGTTGACTAAAATGCTATGATATGATAGTTATCAAAATAAATGAATATTAGTAATTAATTAACTAACAATAATATACATGCATAAATAAATAACAATGTTAATAGCAATAAATTTATAAATATGAAATAAATAATAAAACTATAATTATTTTATTCTATTGACTAAAATTAAACAACAATAGCAACAAGTTAGGGGCATTAAAAATGTGAAGTATGGAATCACAAGGCATTAAAAATGCCCGACTTACCAATATACAACAATGTGAAGTATGGAATCACAATCAATATACATAAAATAAATACAACCTCCAAGGCATGGGCATCAAGTTTCTTTGTCAATTCGACAACATCATTTACAAACTTCGCACAATTAAATAAGTCACTCAATAGGTCACTTCAATTGCCATCATCCTTGCTAGGATCTTTACTTCTACTTGAGTGACTGCAAACTCTCAATTTGTCTAGCTTGGTACCTTTCGGTAAAATAGCTGCTTTATCTACAATCCTGATAAAAAAGATGAAATTAATCAATTTGGAAGAAGAGCTATATAAGCTCGAGTGTGCAAGCACTACTTTTGGTTCTCAGGACATTAATTGTATAGACTTATTATAAATAAAGGCAGACTGCATTCTATAGATGGAAACCACGCACCTGAATTGGGGGGGAATGGGGGTTAGTTCACCACCTGCAAAGGACTCCTGGTCATACATCTCATATAAATTATTTGAGTTCTCCGGTAGCTCTTCATTTCTGTTTCTGATCATCACTACAACAACCTGTGAAAACCACACAATTACTTGTATTATAGTGATTTACCTGCTTTACGGATTTAATTGCGAATGAGTGGGTGGGTGGATGTGAGAAACAGAGATAAACAGAGCGAAAAAGTGAGTTAGATTCACCTGTACCACCCTCCAACAAGTGTCAGCATAAGTGCGGTACCCAAGTAGTTTGCAAGGGTGGGGGCATGCAAAGCCCAATAAGTCGAAATGTATGACATAGGAAATACAAGACCATGCTATCCATATTGGCGACAAAGCCTTTGTTATCCAGTCCCATCATTACTGGTTGAATGATAAAATATAATCCATTGAAAACAGTTGTCACAGTAGTGAATGATTTATTGAGGCAATAACACTATATCATAAAAAATCCTGAGGCTGTTCATTCATTTTATTGATAATCAAATCAAAATCTAAACTTAACTAACATACTTATATAGCAAAAACAAACTCAAACACAAATAGTTAAAAAAAAAAAATAACAACCACCACCACCCCATTGTAAGACGTAACAATATGCAATTCCTAATCTGTAATTCAACCATCAGTTAATCAACAAAAGAGCTAAACCCGATTGTCCACATTTGCATAAAAAGAAATTAGCATAAATAAACCCCAGAGAGATGAACAAAAACCAACCACCCCCAAGAAAGCAAAAGCTTACTAGTAACCACACACATAATAATCAACCACCACCTTCATTAACAAAAACCAAACACACCCAACAAAGAAAAAACCCTCAGTAGTAACAGATAATGGGTACTGAAAAATAGCCAACTTTTTTGGGGTTAAACATGGTGAAACTGTCTCTGTAACAGCTGCCTCACTTGCTTCCTAATTTATTAAACACAAATATAAGAAAAATTAGTAATGAAGAGAAGTAAATAAAGATCACAGGCCTTATGAAACTGTACTGCTGCTATAAACAGTACAACGGAGAAGTGAAAATAATTTTTGCTCAGTTATAATAATCTTTTGGGAATTGGAAGCTAAAAAGATCATCAAACAAACTTATCCTTGTATGTGCTCGATATGAAACATATACTAGCTCCAAACAAATATATTTTTAAACATTTCAAAATTTTAAAACAGCTTAGTATATCGTTTGAATAAACTGGAGCACCTACATCCTCGTTCACAACTGATCAATCGGTATCAAATGGTTCATGAATCATCACCATTACTTAGCACCACTTCTGCAGTAGATGTAGTTTGTTTAACCCAGTGTTCTAAAAAGCGCTAGGCGGTGGACGGGCAGCGAGCAGGTGCTTAGCACCTAGGGGCCTAGGCGGATGCCTAGATTTTGTATTAGAACTTTAATAGGTAACAAAAATTAAGTATAATACTTTATCAATTACATCCAATTTAATGCCAAGATACATATGCAAAAATTTATAAACATGAAAAATTAAGTCATGAACAAAATTTATTAAAACTCAAATGACTGAAGTTGGTCATGATGAGTACTTTATACAAAGTTGAATTTGTGGACAAATATCAAAATCTACTCTTTTATTTTTCTTCAAATTACATGAATGACCTCATGAATGACCTCAGTCATGTTTGATAAAATCTACATTACTAAAATTGGTACCGGCAGATCCTTTGAGAATTCCATTAAATAATCATCAATTGCTACATTCAGACATATACAAAATAAAAAACAATTAAATTGTTTCTTTCCAAAAAAGGGGAAAAAAATAAAATAAGAACACAATCAGCCTTATTAAAAAAAAAAAACCGCCCAGAACCCGCCTAGACCGCCCAAACCCCCCTAGACCCGCCTAAGCGCCTACCTGATTTTTCACCCCACCCAACCATTAATCTGAGTGTTTCTCTAACGCCTAGCACCTTGGCGGCCGTCTGGCCCAGCCATTAATCTGAGTGTTTCTCTAACGCCTAGCACCTAGGCGCCGCCCAGACGGCCGCCTAGGCCATTTTTTAGAACACTGGTTCACAGGAAGATCAGGAACATGTGCGAGCTCTGCAAATAGAAGAACTAAGATTAAGGGTAAATAACTCAAAATGAACATTTAGCATTGGACTGAGAGACATAAATTATTTCTTTTAAAATATCACCTAAGTTGTATGAGACTATAAGTTCAATATGCCTTGATTCAGGGAAGTTCTACTGGATCGACCCTACAAAACAAAATTATTAGATGCCCTGCTACAGTTCATTCAACAAAATTATCATTGCATTCCAAAATTGAATCCTCGACGTTCACAGGGCATTAAAAAGGGTTGATTTTTTCAATGCACTCTTGACATGAATCCCCATACTCTGTCTCGTACAGATTCAACAGTATACCATTGTAGTCTACAAGTCCTTATTTTGTAGTATAAAGACAGAATCAGACGACTTGAGGCCACTCCCTCAAGAATAAAAATCCAGGTTACCCTCAACGAATTGCAACTAATATTGATACGTGATACGATCTCATCCTGATCCACCCCCTCTCCCCTCTCGGGTTACTTTTTACGATGTTAATGGAAACAAAATGAACTGAATCATGCACAACCTACCATCACTCCAATTCAAATGCTTGCCAGGCAGAAAATTGAGTATTGAATGATCTAAAGACACAAAAATCTACATCGCAAAAATCCAAGAGTTACACAAACATAATCAATTCCCAACATTAGAAAGCATGCAGTAACAAAATATGGATCTTGATTCCTGAGCAACAAACAGATACTACTTCTCAGAGTTTGAAAACACCTGAGAATGTACGAGCATCAGCTGAAATGAGTTGAAACTGATACTACAGAAACATTTTAGAGCTCTGAAATCCTATTTTCGGACTAAAATTCACTTGTTAACTTCTTCATGTGCATCATCAAACCATTGCAAGTGTAGATCCCTGCATCTTGAAGCTTCTTGATGTCACTAGCGTTGATTCCATGAGCGATTACAACAAACGCTCAGGGAAGGCGAGCGAATGTCAGTCATTTTGATGTTGTTGTTGGGGCAAATAACTAAACTAGACTAGGGAGGGTGGTTGTATAAGAAGAAAGTGAAGTACGTACCTCATCTTCGATGTCTTTGATTTTCTGCATAACGGACACCATTGTTGAAGCTTGGCTTCACCTAAGTAGTGACTCCAAATACAAAATTCAATGCTACCAAAGAAGGAAGAACAACATATAATATTTCTCATATCAACAAAAGCTACAGCCTACATCCATCCATAATCTATAAAACCATAATGTTGAAACAATTAATTTTAAATCCAAAATATATGCAAATCACTGTTTGATTTACCAATTACAAACACGTAAGAAAAAAATGCCTGATGTGTTAAACAAATGGTAAAATTTTCTGCAAATTTTACAGACAGGAAGTTGGAAGGATGTGTAAAGGGTTTTTCCCCCCTCAATAAATGGGGCAACAAAGTTGGAATGGTAGGGGCCTAGTATTTCCCTCTTGACCGGACAGAACAATATGACATGTAAACTGGACCCTCAACTCCATCCTCATCCAAAGTTCAAGCAAACAAAACCCCACTAAATCTCTGTCAAGTATGCTGGACAATTCTTTTTGAGAAACTATAGGACCAAACACAACTCTAGAATTCACTCACAGATCATTCAGTAAGGAAAAATATTCCAATCAATGCAACTCAAATTGTGTCAAACTGACACTACACCACTAAGGTGTCAAACTATAGGAACAAACACAACTCTAGAATTCAATCACAGATAATTCAGTAAGGAAAAGTATTCCAATCAATGCAACTCAAAGTGTCAAACTGACACTACACCACTAAAGTTACTTCATACAACATGACGAGAGAACAATTTATTGGATTGAAATTAGAGTGTGAAAGAGAGAAGCAACAACAGCTCAAATGTTGCATTCTCTATCAAGTATGTTAAACAAGGCAGTGGCCTTAGCTTGCCAACATGTATTCTCACTCAAGACCTGTCGGAATTTTCATCCATCCTCACACATTACCCACAAGCAAAGCTATACAAACAAACAATTATTAGGCTAGCTACTTGTTCCTATTGATAAGACAGAAAATCAACAATTGATAAGTCAGAAAATCAATTTCGTAACACACGTAATACACGAATGAAAGAAGCATTAATTTCAGTCGCATTTATCAAGTAAGACATTTATAAACTTATTAATAATGTGAAGATAGCAAGTGGAAGATAAAAGTTGAACGAAGTAATCCTCAGTTAATGGGCACTTGAGAAATCAATTACCTTCATAAGGAGATTGTGTTGGCCTGAGAATCATGACGTTAAAATACCGCATGTTTTCCTCAGAAGGTGAAGCACTTATTCCTGGAGCTGCAACAGAAGACCGACCAAAAACGATAAGATTGACCTCAAAATACATGTAACTACTATCAGATTCTACAGAGCTCAGCAACTCAAATACACTGTAATTCAAAAACTAATACTAAAAAAATTCGGACAAGTATCCAGTCCACAGTGAAAATGATCTACCGCACAAACCTCATTAAATCAACCAAATGAACACCAACAAAAAATCAAAAAAATTTATCCGATTCAACAACAACGAGAGAGAAACATAACCTGGTTCACCGAGGAGCCGCTGGGTTTCCTGAACGAAAACAAGCGACACTCACCTGTCTTTTAATGAAACAGAGATCAAATCGGTGAGGTCGCGAATCGGTGAGATTCAATGTCGTTCTCAATGAAATTGAAGTTGCTCCGGGAGTTGACGAAGCTGAAGAAGATCAGATCTCTTCGAATGCTTGACTGATTCCTCTCAAAATCTCAGTGAATGAACAAATCTCGGTGAGATTCATCGATTCCTATCGACAATTAGGGTTTATCGAATCTGGTCTTCATCACCATTGAGTTTTCTTCCATTTCTCTTCTTGTTTGGTCTCATGAAGAGAAGATGAAATAGAGTGATTAAAGAGAAAAGGGTTCCGGATGTTGTAATAATTAAATTTTTTTTTAACAAAGATAGGATATTGGGACTTGAACACGTGACCTTGGCCTTGATTTTTGTAATATCATTTTTGTGCGTTGACAACATTTTTATATGGAATGCTACGACCAACTGTATGATAGCATTTTTTGTGAGTTGATAGCATTTTTATAAGGAATGCTATGTATAACCAACTATATGATAGCATTCACTTAATAATGCCATAAAAAAATGTTATTATATACTATTTTTGTTGTAGTGAAAGTACAGCACCTAGAAGAAATGTTGGTTGCCAGAAAGGGAAGAAGCGAGCCAAAACACTCTTCCAAAGCCAATGACAGGAAAGTGAAAGGGGACAATTCCAAGCGAAAACAGGGCGAGAACCAGGACGGGTTCGGTCAAGCAAAGTTGTTCAAGCTCAGCAGCTCCAGTACCCCCACTACAATCCGTTCAACTCTAGTATGCCCGACATTTTGTCCACAATAGAAAAAATGGACAGATATTAAGTGGCCTTCAAGACTCAAAGGAGATCCTTCACAAGGACAAGAGTACCCGCTGCTTTTATCACAAGGACACGGGCCACGACACCAAAGATTGCAGGAGCCTTAGAGATGAGATCTAATACTGAATCCAGAGGGGACGACTGAAGAAGTTCATCGACGTCGGGGACACGCATCCTCCAGGCGAGCAAACAACACAGAAAGTGGAGACATGACTCCCGACATGGTATGTGTCCTACACGAGACAAGCGAGGAGTGTCAGTACTCGAATTGCTCAATGAAGAAATTGGTTCGGGAGTTGCGAGTTAGATCGTACTACCGACACCGACTCGTATAACACGTATAGGAGGAAAAATAATGTCGAGCTTAACGTTCACAAAACGGGACATGATGAGTGTCCTCTTCCCACAATGACACTCTAGTCATCTCAGTAGGGATAGCGAACTGGGAAGTGAGAAGAGCACTAGTGGACACAGATAGCTCCACTAATGTACTGTTCTTAGAAGCATTCCTGAAAATGCAACTGATAGGAGGAGAACTGACACCTTCAAATCAAGCCATGTTTGGCTTCAACAGAGAGAGCTGCTACCCAGTCGGTAAAATCACATTGCCAATAGTCGAATGACAACTTGACCTACAGAGGATCCTGATGACGGATTTCTCAATTGTGGATGCCCACTCCGAGTACAAGTAATCTTGGGCTGACCTTGGTTACACCACGTGGATGCAGTCGTCTCTACCCAGCACCAACGCCTCAAGTACCCCTCAAACGGCGAGGTAGGGACAATTAGAGAATACCAGAATATAGCTCTGGAATGTCACTACGCCTCGGCCAAGCAGTTGGATAGCGGAGCACAGAGGCCCGAGCAACAGGATCTGGACGAGGAAACTCTGAATCTAGATAGAGAGGACCCACCTCCACCTTCGGATCTCGAACCTCCATCCAGCTCGAGGGAAAGGTAGAACACTGGGCAGCTGGAGGAAGAAGCCATGACAATATACCTGGATAGCCCAACTAACACAAAAAGGCAGTTCAGATAGGCTCTAACCTTGACAGAGCACTGGACAACCCTTCGTCTAATGGGGGACAAACCTAGTGGGTCCGTTCCCCATCTCCGAAAGAATAAAGGTCCTCCTTGGCTGTCGACTACTTCACCAAATGGGTGGAAGTAGAACCCCTCTCCAAGATAGAAGGGAATCAGATAAAAAAATTTCTTTGAAAGTCTATCGCCTACAAGTTCGGAATACCGAAAGTCCAAGTCAGCGATAATAAGACCCAGTTCGAGGTGGGAAAGTCAAGCAACTTTGCATCCAATTGGGCATCATCCATCACTTTTTCGCGCCGGGTCACCCCTAGGCCAATGGACAAGTAGAAGTCAACAACTGAACTATCCTGGAAGCTATCAAGAGAAAACTCGATGAGGCGAAATGGTTCTAGGTTTCTGAACTTTCAGGCATACCTCACCACAAAGACGACTCTGACTGGAAGTGCATCGTTCACAATGGTCTATGGGTCTGAGGCAATGGTCCCATTAGAACTAAAAGTACCTACGTTCAGAACGGAGGAGGTCCGAATGGAGAACAATGATGAAGTTTTGGGAGTCGGCCTAAACTTACTTGAAGAGCGGAGAGGCGGAGAGTCCGTCAGAATTGCAGCCTATCAACAAAAGATGAGCCAACACTACAACAAGAGGGTCAAACCTCGAGAATTCAAAGTCGGTGATTGGGTACTCAAGAGGACCCAGCCGAACGCAAGAGACATAAAAAAAGGCAAGCAAAGCCCAAACTGGGAAGGTCCCTACAAGGTGATTATGATCAAAAGGCTAGGAACCTATTAGCTGGAGCGCCTGGATTGAAAGCGTTTGAAAAGGTCGTGAAATGTAGGGCACTTGAATAACTGTTATCAGTAAATGTATTCTATTTAAAGATTCACATTTCATATAACTCCATATTTAGGAACATGCCTAGTCCGACTTTCGGACCATGATGACACACATGCGGAATGAACTTAGTCCATGGATGGTTTACCGCAAGCAGGCGAATCTTGTCCATGGACGACTCACTGCTCCTAAGACGACCTAGTCCAACTTTTGGACCACGATGGCACACATGTGGACCAAACTTAGTCCATGGACGGTTCACCACAAGCAGACGAGTCCCGTGATTGGACGGTTCACCACAAGCAGGCGAGTCCTGTCCATGGACGACTCACTGCTCTTAAGATAGCCTAGTCTGACCTCAAGACTACAATGGGACAACTGCGGAGCGAACCTATTCTATGGACAGTCCATCGCAAGCGGGCAAGTCTAGTTCCAAGATGAATCACCACTCTCTAAGGAACATGTCTTTAATACGAGGGCCACGATGGCGCACAAGCGGCGAAGCTTAGTCCTTTTCATGATGACGACAGCTGCCACATAAGTGACCTAGCCCGCCTCAGGAACCAAGGAACGCTAGTGCGGATTGTACACAGTCCATCTTAAGCGGGCGAGTTCAGTCTCAGGACGATTCACTGTTATCTAAGAAACCAGATTTGAATACACGACCAGGATGGCGCACAAGCGGCCAAGCCTAGTCCTTTTCAAGATGAAAATAGCTTGACGCATAAGTGACCTAGTTCGCCTTAGAGCCAAGGAACTCCATTGCGAACCAAACCTAGTCCATGAACAGTCCACCGCAAGCGGGCAAGTCCAGTATTAGGATGACTCATTGCTCAATAAAAAACCTTGTTTGAATTCGGGGGCCACGATGGCGCACGAACGTCCCAACGTAGTCCTTTTTAGGTCGATAATGAGTTGACGTATAAGTGACCAAGTCTGCCTCAGAGCCAAGGAACTCCAGTACAAGATGAACCGAGTCCAAGGACAATTTACCACAAGTGGGCGAGCACTGTCCTCGACGGCTCACCGCTCCACAGAAGTAGGTCAGCCTAGTCCCTGCTCAAAGTTAAAGCTGTCTCCTCTCTTTTGACTGGCCAGAAGATTTATTAGTATAAGCCAGCATGATTCATTCATAACATACAAAGAAAGCGAATTCAGAAAAAACTAACTTTATTGATCATCAAAAAGTTTTTACAAAGCTTGACCGACTGGCCAGTACAAAAGTTTATGAGCTTGATGAAACAAGGCACAAATAAGGATCCACCGAAACATACATCAAGGCTTTAATCTGCCTTCAGAAAAAGATTTGGAAGTGAAAGCAAAGGGACCCAAAGTTGGCTGCTGGCGTGGTCCCTCAAAAGGGGGGTGACTAAGGTGATGGAGAATCAGCTCCCCAAGACACCCGAACACCGAAGCCTAGCTCCACCAGCTGCCTTCTGATTGAGGCATCACGAGTGAAGCCCGGGAAGGAGCAGTGGGAAAAACCACCCAAAGTTGGCTGCGAGTGTTATCTCCCAAACTGGACGACGAAAAATGTTGTCGGAGGACCAAAAGATGGAAGACAAACTTGGCCCCTAAGAGGAAGTCCGTACTTTTTCTTTGCGATGTATGAAGAGATTAGGAGGTCCCATGGAACCACTAGAAGATCACTCAAGCCAGGTGGCTCCATCCAATAGCAGGTCTTGTCAAGACTCACTGCTGCAAATGTCAGAACATTTGGGTACTCCACCTCCGGAGATCCTCCTTCATCCTCTAGAGAGGTCAAACACATTTTCTGGAAAGACACATTTGAGAAACATGTTTTACAATGCTCATGGAAATGTCTGAACCTATTAGAGCTAGCCTATATATAGGCACGACGGTTCACAGAAGAAGGTCGCCACAACAGTCGTGTCGACATTAAATGCTACGTGGAGAATAGAGGGCGATGGTTCTAAAGTACAACTGCACCAATCCACATTCTTCGAATTAATGGAATTGCACGCATGCCCATTAACTGAGGAGAGTAGCTGATGAGACATCAAATAGTCACTCAATCACAGTCGTACACGTGGCATGGACTAACCCTAGCATGTAAAATGCTTCAGCGCAGTCCCCAGTGACCCATGCGCAAGATTACTGTCTAGCCGTAAAGTCAGGCGCCCAGGCCCAATACACGCCAGCCCCAGGAGCATATGTTTTCAGGCTTGGCCAAGGACAATAAGGCTCGAACAACAAATCTCAGAGTTGTCACATGCTTGAGATTCACTCGCACAAATTAGCTCTAGCCTAATCAAGCATTGGGTTCTGAACAGAGCCAAGTGGCGCCATAGAGCTCCAATCATACGCAGGTAAGATCTTATGCGAGATCCCTTCTCTCCCTCATGCCCTCGATTGTAGGGTCAGTTAGGGAGGGAACACTCGCTATAAGAGTCGGGTAAAGGAAAGAGAAATTTATGCAAGTTATACACACTGCAACTTTATATAAAGTCTTTATTCTTCTTTTTCAAACCGATATCTGACTTGGGCTTCGAAGTGCCTTCGGCCTCCACCATGGTGGTCCTTGACCTAATCGATGCTCATTTTCGCAGGTAGATATCATCGGGATTAGCAAGGATGCAACTAAGCACATCAAGTTATCTGTTTTTCCTTTGGCTGTTTTATAACCAGAGCAACGTCTCTCTTTTGGATTTTGAAATATTTCTTTGGGGACGTCTTTGGCAGCTAGGTGAAGGCTTTCATTTGTTTCAGTTATTTGGTTGATGTTTGGGGTCTTTTGGTGATTTAGAGCTTGTCCATTCGTTCCTGGTTTACTTGGTTGCTTTGATTTTTTGGTGAATTAGGGCTAGTCCCTAGTTTTCTCAAGTTTTTGTTTGGTTTTCAGGTATTTTGGTGATTTAGGGCTAGCCCCTAGTGTCTTGTTTTTAATTTGGTGTATTAGGATCTTGTTTGTGTATTAGGTCTAGTCCTTATACTCCTACTTTTCATTATCGGGTAAAGTCATAATGTATCCCCGACGAGTGTAAAATTTTTGATCAAGTAATAAAGGTCCGACATCCCATAATTGTCCCTCCGTCCTAGAGGTTAATTTAAAAAAAATAAAAAAAATAAAAGAGTGGTGGAGTTTCCAAACCCTTTATGGTGCAGGGGAGCGATTAATCGTTTACAACACTGCAAATAGGTTTAAGTATGGTTCTTTTCATGTGAGTCGGGAAAGTCGGGTAGAGGTCCTATCAAGGAGATGATTATTAAAGTCTGCAAAGACTAAAATCTTTGAAAAGCTCTTTTTCGAAGTTCTTGGGAAGAAGGATGGTTTATTTACCTCATGTTTTGTTTATTCAATGTCATGAATTCGATAGACAAGTTTCTTTGTTAATGTGGTATTAAATCAAAAAGGTAAAACTATTTTTTTATAGAGGCAAGAAAATCATACCCAATGGGACTCGAATACACAATCTTCTGATTAGAAATCAGACAAATTATCATTAAGCAAGGGATAGTGAATGATCATCTTTATGGAAAGTTATTAATTTAAAACATGTTTTGTTTGTTCAATTAAATGGTTGAATTAGAGTTATTGTAACTAGATGTGTCTCGATAAAGAGTCCTCCATATAAGAGAAAAAAAATTAGACTGGTTGTACACGAGCTATACTTGTACAAATTGATGTTAAGACCATTGTGTTAAAGTTTTTAGAGAGATTATACATGACATGTTTTTTAAGTACCTCATTTTTATTGGCTCCTTGATTACGCCCAAACAGTACACGCGGTCAATTGCAGTAAAGAATGGGGTGTCGATCCCACGAGGAAAAACGATCTACAAAATAAGGTTAAGGAAGACAAACTATGCGAAACTAAAGTTAATAAATTCTAACAAATTTAAAATACTAAATTGAATTTAATTTAATGAAAATTAAGTTTGGAAAAATCACAAGGTTCCAAGAATCCCTCCTAGACTTCACGCGCCAACTAGTATTGATTCGCTATGATGACTCAACGACGTGTTTCACATCCCAAACGACGTAATCGGAAAAATAATCTTTTATGCATTAATATACCCTAATGTAAATGAATTTTAGATTTCACTTCTTCTAAAAAAACACAAAGGTTTGTCATATGTGATATCCTAAACTTACGATATATCCGGAGACAATACCGTAATAAATGACGATCACATATAACTAACCTACCGGAATCAATTAATTCTTAAACATTC
This sequence comes from Berberis vulgaris, assembly GCA_963556465.1. NCBI lineage: Eukaryota > Viridiplantae > Streptophyta > Magnoliopsida > Ranunculales > Berberidaceae > Berberis > Berberis vulgaris. Next base: position 63,502,331 of record OY747136.1, read on the forward strand.
CACACATAAGAAAAGCGTGACTAAGCTTTTATGGAGAAGAAAAGATAATCACCGGAATAATACAAATCTACGAAGAAATCTATGATATCCTTGTCACTGAAATAACATAAATTTCTATATTAAATAAAAGTGAGAATCATTAAACATCATTATTCGTCGTGAAAACTTAAAGCGAATAAATTACTAATTTAGTGCGTTACATCTAGGAGTTCACCTCTTCACCTTGCGTGGGGTTTAGTGACTCATGGTGGTGGTGGTCACAGCATCAGTGGAGGAGGAATCCATCACTTCCTGTATGCGCATGAATCCCGAGAAAAAGAGCTAAAATTGCATTGTGGTGGCTCTTACAGGTTCTCGGGGTGTCAATAGCCAAAACAGTTTTTCAGTTTTGAAAAACAGTTTTCTCCCGCGCGAAATCGCTGCTCTGCTGGTTCATCTTCTCCAGCGCGACAACGCCCCTGCTTCGCCGCCGCTGGTTCGCTCCTCGCGAGCTTCTTCGTCGTCCGAACGTCTCCGGCACCTGCAAGAACAGAGAGAAGGTGAGGGAACAGTGGAATCAACACAAACGCGAAGGAGGACGAGGAACAGGGAACGAAACAGGGAGGTGCCCGCGGTGGTAGCGAGTCTGTCGCGGTGGTGGTGGCTGTGAGAGAGAGGGAGGGAGATGGTGGTGGCGGCTGTGTTATGGACAGAGAGGACGGTGGCGAGGTCGGTGTTTGTACCGTGAAATAGGGTGGTTAGTGACGGTGGCTGGTTAGTGGCGAGAGACACAGGGCTCTGCCTCGGTGGAGGTGGTGATGGTGGCTGGAAAAGAGAGGAGGAGCAGAAAACGTGGAAGAGAAGAGTGTCCAAAGAGAAGGCAAGAGAGAAACCTAAATAGGGTCCCCTATTTCCTTGTTAGGCTGGGCTTAGGATTCTAGCTTTCTGGGCTTGGGCTTGATTAAAGTAAGTGGACCTATGCTTATTTGGGTTAGGCTTAGATGTGTGAACCACTCTTTTGTACCACTGCTAGAATCAACAAATTAATCATTTCCTCAAATTGTCGCCTTAATGCGATTTTATCGTTCACGCGCAAATTCCTACAAAAACATGAAAATGAAATAATTAGAATAAAATATATTAATTGAAGCTATAACATATATAAATTAAGGGATATATTTTGTAATAATTACGTGTATATCACTCCTGCAACCCAATTCACACTTTTTTTTTTTTTTTTTTTTTTATATTATAGAATAACCTAACTACCTGCAATTACCTTATTTAGAGTTGTAAAGGAAACAAAATTATAGCAACATTGATTGATGTTGTAGGGAGAAATACAATAGTAACAGATGTTGCTATCCTCTTTGCTAAAGAGCAAAATTGAAGAACGAGGTTTTGTCAAGGGGAGACACAAGTTATGGAAGGTTTTATGTAGGAATCTAACATATCCTATATCTCATGTCAATAATCAAAGAAGAACAATAGTAATCAACGCGTACTTGAAGTCGCCATTGATAAAAAATATCCTCACAGCAGCAACACGCTGCGGAAAGATCTTACACCTCCAAAACCTTTCTCCTGTATTTATCAAATCAGATGGGAAAGGTAGGGGATAGAGAATTAGGTTTGGAGTGGAGACCTCAACCATATATATAATCTAATTATATTATTAGCCCATTATCAATATTATAGTAGGACTTAAATTGGTATCTACACATAAACAACCTCCATACTCAATTTAGTAATACATGTCAAGACATAAAATATGTAATTAAAAACGTGTTTATTACCCTAGTCTTGTTTCTTAGGGATCACAATTAATCGGGTCTAATCAAACATCATTTACCTATAGTTTGACAGTCTACAACGTATAATAATATGAACTATGTAGATCTACCCTAAAAGAATTTTCTAACAATCTCCCACTTTGACTACATAGATCATCTATAGATTATATAATTGTAAACTTTATGAGCGCAAAACTTGACCGTCGAGAGTTGTGAGTGTCGTCTCAAAACAATCCGATCCATTGATAATATCAATATAGGATCATAGTAGCGAATCCATCCATGATCATAAATACCAGTATAATCAATGACATAGATCAAAGTATGGATGTGTAAGCATGAAATTGACATGTAATGTGATCCCTGATCATGTCCATTTTCAACTGGTCCTACCTTATAATTCAAAAATTGAATCGCCTTACTCTACTTAATCAAATTGTATATGCCCAACCATAACTGAAAAAGTAGAAAACTTTATGTCAAAATCATCAATCAAATGTAATGGTAACTATGAGTTCATCAAACATGACAACATATTACAAACTCCCACTAATTAGGTACATCATAAGGACTAACCACTTCCATATGAACAACATGCTATTTGAAAACTTTAGGTGGTAAGCGCTTAGTAAGCGGATCCGCGATCATGAGAGTTGTACTGATGTGCTCAACTGCAATTTGATGATTTCGAAATCTTTGTTTAACAACAAGATATTTAATGTCAATGTACTTTGATACTCTGGAAGTCTTGTCATTATTGGAATAAAGAACAATGACTTTATTATCACAATAGATCTTCAATGGTTTCTCAATGAAACTCGTTACATGAAGCCCTGAAATGAAGTTTCGTAACCACAATGCATGATTTGACGCCTCATGATAAGCAACATACTCGGCTTCCATCATGGATGAAGCAATGAGTTTTTGTTTGACACTTTTCCAATAAATAGTACCACCAGTTAGCATGAAAATATAACCTGATGTGGATTGTTTAGTATCAATGCAATGCGCAAATTTTGAATCCAAATACCCAACCACTTTTAAGTGATCAAATTTCTTGTATGTGAGCATAAATTCTTTTGTTCTTTGCAAATACCGCATTACTCTTTTAGTCGATTTTCAATGATCCATGCTTGTATCCTTCAAATACCTACCAAGCATTCCAATTGCGTACGAAATATCTGGACGCGTACAAATATGAGCATACATAAGACTCCCCACAACAGATGCATAAAAGATGTCTTTCATTAGTGCATTTTCTAAATCATTCTTTAGGCTTTGGAGCAAAATTAACTTATCACCCTTAGCAATGGGTGCATCACCAGGTTTACAATTAAGCATGTCAAATCTAGTTAACACTCTTTCGACATAAGCCTTCTGTGATAAGCCAACAATACCACGTAATTTGTCACGATGAATCTCTATGCCTAACACAAAAGATGTTTCACCAAGATGTTTCATTTCAAAACTCTTTGAAAGAATCTTTTGGTCTCATGCAATAAACTTATGTCACTAATAGCTAGTAGGATGTCATCAACAAATAAACCAGAAAAACAAATTTGTTCCCACTAATCTTACAATAAATACACTGATCAACCGGATTTTCCTCAAAACCGAATGAGGAAATTACTTGATCAAAATTTTTATACCATTGATGAGATGTCTGTTTTAAGCCGTAAATGGATTTCTTCAATTTGCAAACTTTATTATGAGTATTTAATCTCAAAACCCTATAGTTGCTTCATATAAATAGTTTCTTCGACATTTCTATTAAAAAATGCAGTCTTTATATCCACTTGGTGTAGCTCTAAATCATAATGAGCTACAAGGGCCATAATGATTCTAAAAGAATCTTTCGTAGAAATTGGAGAGAAAATATCTTTATAATCAATCCGTTCCTTTTGAGTAAAGCCTTTAGTGACAAGATGTGCCTTATATCTTTCGATTTTGCCTTTGAAATCACGTTTGGTTTTAAAAACTCATTTGCATCCAATTGGTTTTACCCCCTTAGGTAACTCGACAAGATCTCATACGTCGTTGTTCTTCATAGACTTTAACTCATCTAACATAGCATTCATCCAATATGAAGAGTGAGCACTTTGTTTAGCTTGAAGAAAAGTGATAGAATCACTTTCCATTCCTTTATCAAACTCATGTTCATCAAGATAAACTACATAATCATCCGAAATAACATAACTCTCTCTATTGGCATTTGTAATTGAGGAGGTTGAAATACTTCTTGATTAGCAGAAGGCAATCCAACTATATCTTCATGATTTGCATTTACATCCTGTTCAAGAACATGTATGATTATGTTAGCAGGTTGAATATTCATTATAGGAATGTCAATATGTTCTTGATTGTGTACTCCCACTATTCTCAACATCCTCAAAACTAATATTTCTAGATTGTGTACTACCACTATTTGCTCTAAATCCTCAAAACTAATAGCTCTAATAGCTCAACATCCTCAAAACTAATAGCTCTAAATCACTTTCCATTATAGGAATGTCAATATGTTCTTGATTGTTAGCAGCTATATCTTCAAAACTAATATTTCTAGATTGTTTACTCTCATTATTCTCAACACCCTCAATAAACTTGGCACTATCCGTCTCAATTAAGGTATTAGTAGAGGGGCAATAAAACTTGAATCTCCTTTATTTTTCTAAATATCCAATAAAGTAGCAACTAACAGTTCTGGAGTCCAATTTTCTTTCATGAGGTTTGTAAGGTCGAGCCTCAGCTGGACACCCCCAAATATGTAAGTGTCGAATGCTAGGACATCTACCAGTCCATAGCACATATGGGGTTTTGTTGACCGCTTTACTGGGTACTCTATTAAGGATATAAACTGCAGTCTTTAAAGCTTCTCCCCAAAAAGACTCTGGCAAGGTAGAATGACAAATCATACTCTTAACCATGTCTTTTAGGGTTCGATTTCATATATCAGATACACTGTTTTGACGTGGTGTCCCTGACATGGTGTACTGAAAGACGATGCCACATTCTTGTGAGTACCTTGCAAATGGACCTAAACATTGGCCTGAATCGTCATATCCACCATAATATTCACCACCACGGTCAGATCTAACAACCTTAATTTTCTTATTATGTTGATTTTCAACTTCAGCTTTATAGGCGTTGAACACATCCAATGATTATGATTTTTCATGTATTAAGTGTAGATACCCATAGTGAATAAGTATTAAAATACCGTTGAACATTTCAAGAAGCCGTAGGGAATGGACTACAAATATCAGTATGTATCAAATCTAAGACACCCGAGCTCCTATGAGCACCTAACTTCCTAATGTTTGTTTGTTCCCCCATTATGCATTTAATACAAACCATAAAATCAAGGGTACCAAGAACTTCAGTTGACACAAGCCTTTCGATCCTCGGTCAAGAGGTATGACCTAGACGCTTATGCCATAACATAGAAGTTCATTAATTACTCTTCGCTTAGTATAATTTATAACATGCAAAGTTTCATTTGACTATAAGTGGGAAACATCTAAGTCTAACTTATATACATTATCAATTAGAAATCCAGTACCAATACCAATGGAATTTTGTAAGAGACTGAAACTTCCTTTTCCAAAAGAAAAAGTATAACCACATTTATCCAAACTGGAAATAAAAATTAAAATTCGCCTAAATGACGGTACATGAACAGTCTCATCCAAATCAAAATTAAAACCATACTCTAATTTTAATTTAAAGACTCCAATTGCCCCACACAAGCTTGATTGCCATTCTCCATGTAAATGAACCTTTCGACATCATTTGATATTCGACTCCTTATGCAATCATGCATGGAAACACTGATGTGAATAGTTGCACCCGTATCTATCCACCAAGAATGGCGTGGTACCTCAACTAGATTAAATTCAAAACAAACAAAGCTAAAATTATTACCTTTCTTTGCGAGTCATTTATGATATTTGAGACAATTCTTCTTCACATTACCCATTTTTTTGCAAAAGAAAAATGTGGCGACCTTATCATGTTTTTGTTGTACATTTGCCTTTGAAGTCTCATAGATGCAGTTCCCTTAGCTTGAGCAAAAATATTTCTTTTCCTTTTCATTTTCTTGATGCCTGAATTGCCATTGGAAAATATCGTCATGTAAGCACTTTCTGTCTTTTCTCATTTCAGACGTTCATCTACTTGCACACACTGAGTAATGAGCTTTGATGATACATCAAATAAGACTAACATTACAGCCCTACATGTGGCAGAAATTATCCATCACGAAGATCAAGTACCCTAAGACCAGTCCGATGTACAGGGCCCAAAAAGGGCAAATTTGGTCAAAGAAAGCCCTAACAGGGCCCGTTAGAATAAATCACAGTCAAAGGCCCAAATCTAGGCCCGATGAAGTTCTCCCTCGAGGGGGAGGAACGTTACATAGATAAAGAGTCGTGGAAGGAGTTACGTCTCTACGGACGTATCCTCATAAAGGAGAAAACTGTTACAAAGAATGTCTCCTCTTGTTGTGCCTCGCATGCTTAAGTCACGCTGGGAATTAACTATGACTATTATAAAAGGTAAAGGGAACATTCGACAAAGGTATGCAATTTTAACTGAGTTCTGTCCAGTTTTATCTCCATCTTCCAACTGAGTTACTGACTTAAGCATCGGAGTGCCTTTGACCACCAAAAAGATGGTCTTTGACAATCTAACAGTTGTTTTGCAGGTTTTACTTATTGGAGACTGGATTTTGGACGCATCAAGCTCATTAAGAGTCCATATATCCCTTTGAGTATTATAATTGATCGTAAAGGGACCAAACTGTGAGGTGCACAAGGAGATCATCAGAAAACTCCAACTTTAGTGTCCTCATTTTGGAAACAAGATTAGGCATTTTCATTGTGTACTCCCTTATATTTCCTTTGACAATATACCGCATTGTAACAAGTTTTCTAAGAAGCGTACTTGCCTCCACCTTTTTCGATGCAACAAATCGGTATGCAACCTAGCGTAGGAAATCTGTAGAATTTTTCTCTTTAGGGCATTACATCGCGAAAGGTCTTAGAAATAGAGTTTTTCATTTTCCTAAGACTAATGCAGTTAGAGCGCTCCCACTTTTCATAAGAAACCTTATCTTCAACTGAACTATAATCAATAGGCTTAGTGGGTTCGTCAACACGAAGCGCATAATCCAAATCCATACACCCAAGAATGATCACTATATGCTATTTTCATTTTTTAAAATTTGATCTATTAAGCACTGGAATGTTGTTTAAGTTGACAGATAGCGAAGAGGCATTCACTAAATAATACAAAATAAACAAACTCAAATCAATGTACGTACATCCCATCAACTTTAATGCATTGATATGATAACAAAAAAAAATAACGTAGTCATCAAAATCGGGCAAATTTTGTCTAATTAAGAAGCAAACAAATAGATGAAGGGAAAAAATAGTACATATAAATTTACATCTTTAATAATGTGACCTTATGTGAAATCAAACACACCATTACAATTTAAGTCTTTGAACAGACATGGTAACATGTAAATGGTTCTCTCAAAATAACTAAGACTAATTAATATAAATAAAATAAAATCGGGTTTGGCCAAACAATGACCTTCCTTTGGGTCAATTATTGAATGCATGAGTAAATCCCAAAAATATTTTACATAAATTAATTACCTTAAATTGTCAATGAACTGGCCAAAATAACAACCTTCCTTTGGCCGATTGTTATTCGCATGGTTCATGACGCTACCATATGCAATCCACTAAAAAAAACTGAAATTAAAATTCAAATAAAATTTCCTAAAAGAGGTCACTTAGGCGATGTCGCACAAAATTTCACCTAAATTTAAATTTTGAATTGCTAATTAGAATATTCTTGTGGTGCTCCTAAAAAAGTTCCTTAACTTGAAATAATTAATTTCAATTGGCCAAAAATGCAACCGTCCAGTCCAATTGGCCAGTAGCCCAAATAACCAAAATGGTCCAACCAGGTCTGAATCGTTCACTGGACTAAATCGAAACATATGGTCTAAATCGGTCCAGTTGGTCTGAACTGAATTGATCCATCTGGACCAAACCTAGCTGGTTCATCTGAACTGACCCGAACTGGTTCGACTAGAACGAACCAACTGGACCCAACTGAACCAAACTGAGTTGACTGGACCGAAAATAGGCCCAAAAAACTGACTCAGACCTAGAAAATTGAACCAGACCCAAAAAAGGTCATCTTCTTCACACGTATCTTAGAATGTGAGAAAAAAAACTGAAAGAAAGAAATCGATTTGACAGATCATATTAAAGGAAGGACCGGTAGGGGTTTCAATCGAACGAAGATGGACAACCTGTGCTGATCGCCCTGGTTCTAAAGTCACCATTACAAAAACCTAAATATAAAAATCCCTTGCAAGCAGTCTGAGCAACGAAAAAAATTTGTTTATCTATGTGTCGTCCCGTCAAGAGCAACAATCGGCCGACGATCTTCAATATATATATATAATGCAGGCTGTGACATGGTTGCCCAAACCGTGAGTTCCAAAATTACGTGCTGGCGAAATCGCAATGCTTAGTTTTCTACAGTTTGGAAACCAGAAACCATGTATAAAAAGAAAGAAGAAAAGAAAACATAAATAGGTTCGATTATCACGTGTCTTTCGTTTAACTGAGATGCTTCAAATGGGTTGAGAATTTATCTTGGGATAATTTTAGTAACATGAGGCTAAAATAACAACACCCAAATATAATATTATTTTCAAAGGCTAACATCAAACTGTAGGCCCCTCTATATTAGGACTATCAGAAATTAGAAAGAAGAAAGTTTTTGGGAAATTTTAAAACGTATAGTTAGGTTCTATAATTGGAGAGAGTGTTGAAATCTAACAGATCCTAAACCAAGACCACATGTAAATAATCAATGAAGAGAGACTTTAATTAATGCGTACTTAAAGTCGCCATTGATGAAGAGTATCCTCGTAGCAATCCTCACGAACTAAGCAACACGCAACAGAGAGATTTTTCACCTCCTGAACCTTTCTCTTGTGTTTCTCAAACTAGATGGGAAAAATAGGAGATAAAAAATTATGTTTGGAGTGGGGACCTCAACTATTTACATATAACTCTAGCTAATTCTATTCTTACACTCCACCAAAAATACCCATCAGCAACAGTTTTGAACCGTGGGGGTAACCCATTGTCACGGCTTAGAGCCGTGGGCTGTAGAGGCGTCGCTAAATCCCCATTAACGGCTACAAACCGTGGTAAAACATATTAGCAACGGTTTTATACTCGAGGACGGTTGATGATTTAGCCACGGTTCTAAACCGTTGCAAAAATGTTAGCCACGGTTTTAAGTCGTGGCCAGTACTAGCCACGGTTCTTAGCCGTTGCAATAATGTTAGCCACGGTTTTAAGCCGTGGCAAGTACTGGTCACAGTGTTTTTTTTTTTTTTTTTTAAATTTTTTTTTGGTCACGGTGTTAAGCCAATGCAGTTCTACTGACAGTGATGCAATACAGGCAATGAAGAGAAATTACAGACTGAAGAACTTGTAATTGTAATTCTGGATTGATGACAGTAAATGGAATGGATTGTATTCAATAAGAAAGCTAATTCGAGATAGCTAATCTCCTGTAGAGCAAATGCTCAAGTGTACAATTTTCTTACAAATCAAATGAATCCCTTTTTCTCTCTTATGCTCTCTTATTTATAGTACTACATTTATTGACAACTAATCTAACAGAAATCCTTCCTAAACAACATTACATGTAACAACATAGCACTCTGCAACATATAGCAACCTGCTCCCTTTAGTAACAACACTTGTGTTAGCAGCCTGCATTCCATTCAACAACAACAGCAGTACTACTGTCATTCATCAGCAACACTAGTTTAGCAATCAGCATGTCATTCAGCAGCAACATTCAGCAGTATCACTAGTGTTCTTTATGTTGTTGTCTTTCTCCGGGAATAAGTATACTTTATAGGAGGTAAAATCCTATCAGAATACTGCTAAGATACATATGGCTTCAACCTAGCAAACACACATGTGGAGGACCATGGTGCAAGGGAATCAGATGAGCTTAGGTTTTAAATAAGAGTCCTATGCATTCTGCAAAACACTCTGTATCATGAGCCTATATATATACATTCAACTCCTGTTACTCAAAGGAATGTTGAAAATTTGGACAGTGAACCAAGAAGGTCCACTTTTCCTTGAAATTAGAAACAAATAGAGTTCCACAAATGTAAAATGAGGCAGATAAATGCATACTTGATTTTGATTGTTCCCATCAAAACATTCACCAGCGACATCTTCAACTCTTTCACTGGAGTATTCCATTTAAACCAAGTTATGTAAAGATCAAAAGCTGGGGAAACCAGTTCAGTGCAAATAAATAAATAAAAACTGAAAAGGTCTTGTCTGAATTCTTCATCTAATAAACTAGAGTAGCAACAAACCTGGATACCTTCAGAGGTGCACGTGCAATAGCTTTCAATAAAATGATGTGTACACTTAAATCAACAACAACTGCATGGAACGCATCAAAATTAACTGGGCAATATGAATGCAAGCCTAGAAGAGCCTTAGGTGGGATCCGAAATTCATGGACTGCAGCAGGGATGACATCCAGGGGACCCTGCACCCCAGACCTTTTGAAAAACAACAAAAGTTTCATATTTAGTACAAAAGGTTAAACAATAATTGTATTATTTACATTGTCAATCATGTACTAGTACGATGAATAGAGCGATTCAGCTCAATTGAACAAAGAAAAATGCATGATATATTACCCATCTACTTACCCATTTTCCAATAGTGGAGCATATAGAAGTTCAAACTTCAAGATTATAGCAGATTTAGAGGGACCCTGCAAATTGAAGAACGTGTTAGTAGCCAGACCAACGTAACAAGTTTTAATCATCTAATGGAAATTACATGCATCCCAAGTAAGTGAAATTCATAAAACATGAGCAATGTTTTAAGCTCAAGATACAAAATTGACTACATAGATCACTGGAAGTGTTTAAGAAAAAAATGTACCTCATGTTTTCCAAGAGAGAGATCAAAAGAGACCATAACAGATAATAGGACATCCTGCCTTGCATATTTGATCCTAAAGGGCTGCGTATAAAAACTGTTGTCTGTATCATCAATCTTCCAAATCCCGAAGTTATCTTCAGATCCCAAATCAGGATCTGCATAAACCATCTAAGATGTCACTGTCTTATTGTAAGTGATGCATAAGACACATCAGTAAAATGTTAGTGGTGATAATGCTACAAGTTCAGTAAGGCCTGAAAAGACATATTTAAACACAATGACTTAATGACTTAATTGGGAAGAATCCTCACTGGTTAACTGGACCAACAATAGTCACATGTACAAAAATATTCAATAGAGTAGAGATAAAATTTTATGCACTTGCGACTTGATATGAAGATATGGGTAAGAGCATGAAATATTATCAAGGCGTAAGTGCATAAAATTTTATCTCTACTCTATTGAATATTTTTGTACATGTGACTATTGTTGGTCCAATTAATTACTAGATTGTGTTTGGTTGCAATGGAACATAGAAGTTTCTAAAAAATATTAATTTTCCAAGTTTTTGGTTGCAAAGAAAAAAAAAATCTTAGAAATTATCCAAGCACAACAACCACAGTTGATGAAATCAGATATTCACTACTACTCTTTCCAATGACTAAACAACCTTTCTCACCACCAATCATACAAGAAGCACAAAAAATGTAGTTGTCATTCAACTTGCTTCATAGGGGCAATATATGATTTTTCTACCACAAAGCATAGGGTACATAAGATCTGCTTCAAAAACATGCAACAACTTTTTTTTCTTGCATAACCTCATAATATCTCGGGAATGGGCTTTGATGATGATGATGATGAACCTCATAATATCCTCAGCTACCAAAGCTTGCTCAGAAGCAAATTTCTTGCAATCAGATGATGCTGATCATACACACCACATTAGTTGCAAGTTCCTTCAAAGGTAATCTTTCTCTTTCCTTGTACAACCTAAGTGTGAGGTTTAGAAAGAAGAATCAGCAAATTTCACACAATCAATCATGGTTCCAATTTCCAGCTTTGTGTATTGGGTATTTACCATCAGCAAATGTAAAATATCTATTGTTTCAACACTATCATTGGTAGTCTGTTGGTGCAGCTAAGCCGCGAGGCATTGCTTATATGCTCTCAACTCCCAATCTCCCTACAAAACCTCCCCCCCCCAAAAAAAAAAAAAAAAAAAAACTTAGGCAACGAGTATAATTCTTTTCCTCCTAAAAAGTAAATTATAAACCAAGTAGCATGGATGTTCTACCTTGGACCATGCGTAGAAGTGTAGTGATGTAAGTTTTCCAAAGTTAGGTTGGTCCATGTTAGGTTTGCTACTTCTATTCATGATGAATATGGGGAAGCCACTTGCATACAGGGAGCATGCATCTTTTGAACAAACAATGCTACATCCTTATAACATTTGAAAGGGAAAAAAAAAGTAAAAACAATTCAAACATAATAGCGTGCACATAAAGTATAAAAACAAATAAATTACAAAAGCACATAGCCACAAACTATGAAATCAATATGATTGATTGAAATCAGCATGATACAAAAAAAAAACCTTAAAAAGCATATAAGGTGCTATATCTGCAGAAATCACTAGGATTGTTGAAATGAACTACACATAACACTCACTTTCAGGCCAAAGAAAGAGTATCTAATAATCTGCAATTGCAAGTAATTCAATGGTTATTTTTTGCCACTAATTCTAATAAAAAGTCTAAATTTCATAAAAAAAAAAATGTGATTATTTTGACAATATCCCCTTTACAGCATTGGAGATCATAATATCTTCCCTTGCAACCACAAAAGGAACAATTATGAAAGAATGATTTTTCTCTACATAATTTGAAATGTTTATCTGAAAAATAGTTAGAAAATTCATATACTGTTTTTTTCAAATCAATGATGAGCATACTGACCTGTATACTTGAATCTATAAGCACACGAGATAGATGATAAACAATCAAGGTTATATCACCAGTCTATCTCATTAGTCTGCTAGTTTAATAGATCCCCTTCTAACTTGAATGACGGGTGAAGTATCAAGATATGGCATTTTGATATAGGTTCCAAGCCCTTGATGCACATACTTCCTTGTTCGCCTGATGTATTTCAAATATCTAAAAGAAGATGATTGTGACTGTTTAAGAATTGTCAAGAGAAAATTTTTTAGTCTAACACAAAGATAAAAGATCATTCTAGTAAAGGATAAAACCTAGAGAAAGAGGAATCCAAACAGAATAAATGACAAGGCAGAGGATACAAATGGACAACTTTCTTTCTTTCCAAGATCTTGATAACAAAAATAAAACGACACGTGAAATAAGTTGAGGCAAAACGTAATTCCCAATGAAAGAATATAAAAGAGGTCAAATTACAAAGAAAATACGGAAAGTCAATACAGTCATTCTACAAGTAAGCATACCTTGTATCCTACACCTGTAGCAATTGAACCCATCTTCATTCGGCACTGATCAACCCTAAAATCATTTGAGGTTAAAAAAAGAGGGCTGCAGAAGAATGATTTCTCAACGGCCACCATTGCAAAACTTTGTCCATAACGTTCACCGAACAACTTCGTTAGCTTTTGCAGCTCAGGAAGATCACCACACCAGGCAGGATTTGCAGCAGCAAGAACTGCGATTCTTGCATTGAGAGAAGCAGTTATTCTAGCCTTAGCAATGCTGACTGTCTGCTGCTCCATCACTTCATGGATTGTTGTTTGATCAGATTCATCCATCTTGTAAAATTCATCAATGGTGCATATTCCCATATCTGCGAGAACCTGGACCACAAACAGTTTCACTTATAAATTCCAAAATCCTTCCAAACCTTCAAAAGAAACCAGAAAAGAGTTATTGGATTTCTAACTATTTGTTTATCTACATACAGTTTCAGATAGGGCAGTCTTTTCAAAAAGGAGTTTCAAATTGGACAATTGAAATAGGTTTGTGCTACTAACAGGGACAATTGAACAGGCTTACAAATCATCCTGAGATGTGGTAAATAATACGAACGCACATGTTATAGAATTGGATATAATGTACCATACATTTTATAAGTATAGTAGCAATTACTAATGAACCTTATTTATTTTTCTTGGCCTAGGCTTGATCAGTTGACATTACCGCCTAGGCTTGAGTTGACAGTACTGCACTTTAAGGTATTCTTAATTCTCGACGTGAAACAGATAATTGATGCAATAAATTTTGGAAAAAAATAAAGGAAAATGTATAGGACTAAATCCCTTGAACTAATAAAAAAACCTGTCTAATTTTCATAAAACTATTATCTCAGGATTTACCACATCTCAGGATGAATAGGCCAAACCTGTCTATTAACCATTCTTAGTTTTCATCAAGGTATTTTCTTTGTCATGCTACTGCTGTCTAATTTTCTTCTACCTTAGAAGCCAATGATTGTTTAGTTATAAACATTTGTTGTATCTTGTTTTGAATCCTTCTTCGATTGTTATATATTGTAACAGGAATTACTTTATCTACAGGTACAGTGTCACCTTGCTTTCTTGGTGAGAGCTAGCATAAATAACTCCATCAGTTACTAATCTTGTCATTAGTTATCTTACTACTGACACAAACTATCCATTAGGAGATCAAAAGGTCTGAGCTAGCAGTAATAGCTCAATGAATCTTGCATAAGCATGTGTTTAACTGTAATTAGTACAAGTGTTCCACAAAAGCACTCAATCATTGCCATAAAAGGAAAACAACATAGTTTTATCAAAAAAAGAAGAAGAAGAAGAGGGAAACACCATAGCAAACAAAAGAATGGTGGAATCATTTCTCTTCCAAAGATAATTATATATTTTATTGATATATATTCCCTAGAAGCAAAACAGTTATATGGTTGAGCTTTTGGTCGCACTTGTCCTTTTGAAACGCTGTACTAAAGAACGTCAGCAGTAAAATAGAATAGGATGGTAAAGTTGAAACAGAGAACAAACACTATCTTTGTAGGGATGGTTACTATTCCTCCTTGACGGGAAAATCATTCCTAGCAACTTAAGGAACCAAATATTTATACTTACAGAGAGGATCTTCAAGAAACTTTTGATTATTGGTTCCAACATCTAGCATCACTAGAAGTATCTACAATAAAAATAACAGTAAACTGAGAGTACTTGTAATGGTATAATGGTATATGCAACAGTATTCGAAAGCTGAAAGACATAATATATTGAAGAGAAATAAAGAGAGGGTATATACTTTGCGTGGGTTCACGCCGGCTGCAACAACATATATATCGAGTTTCCCGATGGGCATTCCAATTCCCTGAACTCCAAGATCCCCAAGTCCAAGAATGCGGCTTCCCTCTGTCACCACTATCAGTTCAACCTGTAACAAATGGAAGATAAACCAAAAATGTGAAAAGTATTAAAGAGTGCATACAGTAACTGTTCTCATTATGTAACAGTCAATCCCAGAAAATTCATCAACATTCATAAAGGAATGATGATATTGTGGCAGAAGCAAACAAAAATCTAAATAAAAACTAGAAATCAAACAACGTCAACTGAAATAACATTCCATATTAAATTTCTATTTTATTTCATCTTATATGAAGTAAAAAAAATTTTCCCTCCACAAAAGTCTTACTCATACATTTGTCCTAAGACTATCTAGATCTAGACTAAGAGCGTAAAAAAGAAACTTATAAAATTACCTTATGATGCAATAACCTATGCTCAAGGGAACTTGGAATTTTAGTTCACAAATTCCTCAACTCTTGAGTGAATATGTAAGAACATTTTAAGAATAGATGTTATTATGAAAGAGCAGTGAAACAGTCCTAGCAAGTTACATGTTAATGTGATTCCAATTCCAAGTACTAAGAAACAAAAAACCAGGTCACAAAATTAGCTTCCATGAAGTGAACAGTACATGAAATCCGTACAAAGAACAAACCTCCAAGAGCAAACTAGAACAACTAATCCTCTTGACCCCTTACTAACCTGTTCAGATGGCCAGTTATAGGTCATGGACATCATCTTTCCTTTATCATTTGCACTGAAATACATCCCACGTGGGCGTTTAAACAAGCCTCCGTAGTTTTGACATACCAACCCCACAGTCGGATTTTATATTATTGGAGTAAAATTTTCAATAAAGACCTGGAGAAACCAAGTAAAGGGATTAGTTTAAGCTGATGAAATTCCAAAAGTCTAATGAAGTTTTAAGCTTTTATCTGGCAAACTTACTTTGTAATATAGTGTCTCGTTCCTGTCATGCAATCTGTTCAGGACTCTCCATTGCGCTAATGATAATACCTCATCTGGTTGGTATAGATTATTCTTCACCACTAACTGGTATGACTCCACTACAATTTGAAACAATAAAAAATTCACCTTAAATCAATTGCCTTAAAAACTACTACACTGTTATAGATAACAAAATTTTGACAGTGGTTAAACTCATGACCATGATCAAGTGAAGAACTTTATTTTACACATTCAGAACTTTAATAACAACATACAAAAAGCCCCAATTTCACATAAACATCCAATCATTTTTTTTTAATCATGAAGTTGAACAATAGCCAAAACCAAATCAAATCCCTCAACCATGCAAACCCTAAATTTCTCAACTAAGATAAGCCGCAAATCAAACTATTCAAAACCCTAATTTACACAAGTAAAAAAGCAAACAATTGTTAAACCCAACTGAAACAAAATCCTCAAAACCTCAACCTTCAAAAACACCAAATCTCTACATTGAAAACCCCTAAAACCAACTATGAAATAAACATATCACCTCATTGTGCTAAATAGTCCATTTCAAAACACTGAAACAAATCAAACATATCAACAAGCAACAAGCAACCAAATAGTCCATTTCAAAACACTGAAACAAATCAACAACCATATGTACTGAACCCCAAATAGTCCATTTCAAAACACTGAAACAAATCAACAACCATATGTACTGAACCCCAAATGAACAAACCCCTCAAAACCCGAAGCTTCTCAACCACCAAAATCCCCAAATCTGATAGTTTTCCTTCCAAAATCCCAACTTTCTGCAGAATGAACAAAACCCCACCATTTCTAACTCGTCAATAACCACGAGTCTGAAACCCCATTAATTCAAAATCGCTAAACCCATCAAAACCCAAGCTTCCTAACCACTGAAATCCCCAAATCTGACCTTCAAAATCTCAACTTTCCACATATTGAACAAAACCCCAACATCTCTAACTCATCAATAACCACAAATCTGAAACCCGATTTATTCAAAATCAATAAATTCATCAAAACCCAAACCTTCCTAATCACTCAAACCACAAATCTGACTAACATCCCTTCAAACTTGAAACACATAAAAATTAGAAATTGAATAACACCCAACATTTCTAACCACAAATCCAAACACCCCCTTGCTTCAAAACCCCAGACACTTCATCTACCAATCAAACTAAACAAATCAAACAACCATAACAATAAACAAACATTCTTTATTTGTTACTTGATGAACACTTGAACAAAACTTTCTCCTTACTCTTTCCTTGCGAACTCACTCACGAAACTCACCTCGCTAGCTTGAACAAAACACCTCGCGAAACTCACGAACACTTGAACAAAACACCTCTTGAAACTCACGAACACTTGAACAAAACACCTCGTCAGCTTCTTTTGTTCAATTTTTTTCGCCAAAGCGCGAAACTGCTCCCTCCAAAGCGCGAAACTGCTCCCTCCAAAGAGCGAAACAAATTTTCGCCAAAGCGCGAAACTCACGTGAAAAGCAAAAGCTTATAGCCAAGGTTTTAAACCGTTGGCAGTTAGCCACGGTTTTTGGCCGTGGCAACCCTTTTTTAGCCACGGTTTTAAACCGTTGGCAGTTAGCCACGGTTTTTGGCCGTGGCAATCCTTTTTTTAGCCACGGTTTTAAACCGTTGGCCGTTATAGCCACAGTTTTTGGCTGTGGCAAATTAACCAACGGTTTAGAGCCGTGGCCATCTCCCCGTAGCTAAACAAGCCTTTTGGTGTAGTGTTAGCTCATCATCGTAATTATAATGAGACTTAGATGGTATTTACACATAAAAAACCTCCACATGTCGAGACATACAACATGTAATTAGAAATGTGTTTATGACCTTAGTCTTGTTTCTTAATGGTCACAACTAATCGGGTCTAATCAAACACCACTCACGTATAGTTTGAACGTATAATAAATGAACAATGTAGATCCACCTTAAGGGAATTTTCTAACAATGGATCTCTACTCAGTACTAAAGTCCATAACAACACATCAATGAGTCGAAATTCTACACTCTATGTAGGTTATAAGAAGCAGTTTTTGAAATTGAAAATTTCCATGGGTGCGAGCGTGGGCCTTCCCCAATGGTAAATTATATTAAATGGAGAGACTTGTATAATGGTGATATTGAGTTTAAGAATTTGGTGGAAGTAGATGGGAAACTCATGCTAGTTTCCAGGAGAAATATGTTTCATGCAGGGTTGAAAGCAAAAGGGTTTGAAGTTTACATGTTATCCCTTTGTCTTGATAGGTGGTTGGGTTTGGATAACATAAGTAGCTATTCCTTGTTTGCTGACGACAATTCTGTTTTGGCTAGTGTTTTCATAAGCTTAGTAATTGCTTCTATTTCATGTTATCCCTTTGTCTTGATAGGTGGTTGGGTTTGGATAACATAGTGATTTTTTTTTTTTTCAATTTGACGACAAATCATAGGCAATGGTTTCGTCCTTCTTCGTTGAAACACCATTAATTTAAGTCACCACCTGTGTGTCTTACACCATCTTCGTATTAGCTTATAAAGCAAGTTATAGTGACTACTCAGTTTGTTTATATTTCTTCAAGGATATGAAACCTTTTCGAATAAGAAGTTTTATCCTATTTTCTCAATTGTTATTTATTTATTATTGGTTAATATTTTGTGATAAAATAGAGCATGATGATGAGGTTCATTGATAATATTTCTTATAGAGTCATGCAGAGTCCTTATGTGGTCATGTATCGCAATTAATAGTTCCTGTTTAGACATTATTACTCGACACCAAAGTGAACTCCTTCACCTTATTGGACAATCTGTAACAGAGAACTCAGTAGAAAAAAAATGATTGAACCGAGGCTTGCAAGTGCAATCTCTTTAAGACAATATTTGATCATGTCTTTGGTGCAACACTTGATGATCATTAGTCTCCCAAGATACAATAGTTCATTGTTTATGAGTATTGCATAGTATACAGAAACCGTGGCAAACAGATAGATAAGATACTAAGAGAAGAAGAGACCTTTTTAACCTTTTCTCCTACTGTAATGAATGCTAATTGATTGGTGTCAAATGGCATGTTTGAAGTCAATTTTATAGCATACGGAACCACACACTTGCATTGGAAACTGAAGACACATTGGTTCAACAATAAAATTGTAACAGTTAGGGCCCAAAACAAAAAGATAATGAGTGAACCAAGTCGGTCGTTATCGACGTGCGCATGTGGTTTTTAAAAATCCATACCATGTTAACACTACAAGAAAAATGCCCATTAATAACGATTTTGAAACGCTATGGTAGGATACCATAGCGTTTTAGAAACGCTGTGTCTGCCGAAGCTATAATAGACCCAGGGTCTATTATAGCGTTTTAAAAACACTATAGTAAGTTAGCCTTTTATAGAGTTTCAGAAACGCTATGGTATACTCTACCATAGTGTTTCCGAAACGCTGTAAAAGGGTATACCATAGTGTTTCTGAAACGCTATCGTAGACTATACCATAGCGTTTATGAAATGCTATTGTCTTCCCTCACGTAACATTTAACAAATGCTATTATATTAGTTTCTATAACGTTTCTCAAGGCCCTTTTTTTTCTATAGCACTCATCAAGTGCTATCAAATGACTTTTTATAACATCTTATAAGTTTTATTTCTAGAAAATAAAAATCTAAATGTGCCAAACTTAAACATTTCCATGAATTGAGGCAAAGCAATGTAATTAATAAGATAATGTATTACATCGAGTCACAAAATCTATCAAATAATAAAGATCATACTACATTTATTTCAATTGAATAATAAAGATAATGTATTTCATCGAGTCACAATCCTTTCCAGTTTCCAACTTCATTGCTTTGGTTATCCCCTTCCTTCATTGTTGATGTTGGACACACCATCTCAATTCTTCTTCCCAGCCTGCAGCCTGTCTTGTATAGCATAAAAATTTCAGCATTTCGCTCCACACATGTCTAGAGTAGTTTTTTTTTTTTGAAAGGCAAGCGTGGGGTATAAATGGGCTCCCAAGACCACAGAAAATGAATAAAAAGTACATTACAATCTCATATATTTCCTACCACTAGCATCATCAAATATTATTTTTTTCATGTCCTCCGCAAACGAGCTAGGCGTGACCTCTATGAAAGCCACACTCGGCATCATGCTGGCCAGCTTGTCCGCTGCCCTATTCGTCTCTCGCATAACATGCATGATTTTGCATTCTTCGAATGTCTTCAGCTGCTCTTTGATTCGTCTCACAGTATGCATGGCCTCCCAAGGAGGTGCCTTGACTGTTTTGATGAAGTGGACTGCTGTTGCTGAATCAATGCAGAGATTGAGCTTCCTGTATTGGGTCTGAGCAGCCAGCTTCAGTCCCATTTCGACCCCTTGCAGCTCATGCAGGATTACAGACTGGTTCCTTTGCGCCCCCGAGGCTGCTGCCAGCACCCTGCCTGTATGGTCTCTAACCAATGCTCCATTACCTCCTCTTTCTGTTGCCAAAGACCCATCAGAATTGACTGTGATCCATCCTGGATCAGGCTTGTACCAGGTATGATAGGTGCTGATTTTGTGCTTGTAATTGTTGTCCACATTCCATTTTGTGCTTGTAATTGACTGTGATCCATGTCTAGAGTAGTTGCATTCAAAGAACAAGTGTCTTTCTGTCTCGCTGGTCAGATTACATAGAAGGCAAGTGTCTTCTTGAGTTTTCCCCCATTTTTTGAGTTTACTGAGTGTTTTGAGAGCGCCATGAACCAGGATCCAGGTAATGAAGCTGTGTCTGCCAATGTTTCCTTTGAACCAGACTAGAGGAGCCCACTCAACTCTTGGCCTTCTCTTTCTGATGGCTTCATATGTTGGTTTCAGTTGAAACTGACCATCACTGCTAGTGTTCCACACTATTTCATCTTGCCTACTAGCTTCCAATTCTATATGTTGCAAGTGGTCTGCAATGTCAGAAATAATATTCCCTACACTCAGCGGAACACTCCACTCATTGTTGTTTATGATGGCCGACACTTTAGCATCCTTGTGGAGAGTAGAGTCGTATAACAACTCTTGGGGGAACCAGTCCATTAGGATACCCATGGGGTGCCAGGGGTCATATTGCCTAATTTGACATTAATACCATCTCTTTGGAACTTCTCTTTAGCAAAAGCAGTGATTCTTTTATCAAACCTGCAAGCAAATTCCAAAAGCATGAATATCATTTAGTAAAATGAAGCAGCAGCTTCAAAAATAGCCTTCAACTCCAAATAAGAGTTGAAACCTATTGACCAGACTATGACTGCTCAATACATCAATAACCATCACTTAACCCAACAAAAAAAACAGTTATCAACTTCAAGCCAATGGTCCATACGGAAACCGTACATATGGAAAAGTTCATCAAAGTATCCACGCATAAATAATAAATTCTTCAGTTACTATGTCATGAAGAATATCTTGGTGGGATATCTTTCATCTTTTTAAAGCACGGAGACTATTTTGTTATCAGCAATGAGATATAACAAAAGCTAATGAGTTAGAAGTTAGCAGTGGTGTATAACAAAAGCTAATGAGTTAGAAGTTATCAGCAATGAGATATAACAAAAGCTAATGAGACTATTTTGTAAACATCAACGAATATAATAACTATCACATAATTGTTTATCCAAGAAATCACTACAAGAAAAAAGGCCATTCATAGCGTTTTAGAAAACGCTGTGTCTGCCGGAGCTATAATAGACTCAGGGTCTATTATAGCGTTTTTAAAACGCTATAGTAAATTGGCTTTTTATAGCGTTTCAGAAACGCTATGGCAGACTCTACGATAGCGTTTCAGAAACGCTATGGCAGAGTCTACTATAGCGTTTTTGAAACGCTATGGAAGAGTCTACCATAGCATTTCTGAAACGCTATTGTAGACTCTACCATAGCGTTTCAAAAACGCTATGGTAGGTATACATAGCAAAATTTTTATTTTTATTTTTTATTTTTAAATTTCATTTGCTATCAAATGACTTTTTATTACATCTTATAAGTTTTATTTCTAGAAAATTATATTCGGATGTTTATGCAGTCAATCAACCGAATTTCAATGGGGGAACATGCGGATGCTAGCAAACTAATGAAGAATCATTTAATCGCCGCATTATAGACAACAATATCATATGGGAAAAACCCCATTACAACCACTCATTATTGAAGAATCGATACCCACTATGAAAGGGATATATGAAAACAAAATCGCTATGACCACAGTAAATGATCAAGAAGTGGTCTTCCAAGTATGAAAAAATATTGGTAAGCATACAAGAAATCTAACTAGTGTGATAGTCAAATGATCTCCTGTTCCGATGTCGTCTACAACTCAATGGTTGTTTTAAATCCTACTTGAGTCTCTCCTGAAAATAAATTTCCTAGTCCAGTCTGTAACCACCAGCATCCTTGTGCGCCAGTTGACTTGCTTACTGCAAAAGATGAAAGACAATCAAAGAGAATACATATTATGTTCATTCAAGGTAAAGATGAAACATTTTAATAAAATTCATAATTGTGATAGCGAATAAACAGTAGTTAAATCGTAAGGTTACCTTGCATAAATGGAATACCATAGCCACTGTGAGCTGTGACCATGCCAATTGAAACCAAATCACCAGGCAACTGTGCTGCTGTTTGCTCTCCTCCCAGTGGAGCAAACTGTCCCAAATGCCAGTACCTTTGAATAATAACAAAAAGAATGCAAATCAATCTCCTTAGTTACAACATCAAGAAGTTATTACATCTATGCTTATTCTGTGAACTTCATAAAAAAAAAATTCATATTGATTGCTAACATAACCAAATCCAGCTTACATTTCAGATATTATTCACTTGATTTATGGGTAAAAATATTGATTTTTGAATCCATATCAGAGGTTATGGTTCCCAGAATATAGAGAGCACATAACTAGAATTGCCGCCATAAAAAGATAATACTGAAATGAATATGAATGGCATACAACTTTGACTTGCCGATTACCTGAATCTCTCCAACTTGCCGATTATCAATTCCCCTACTGTAGTTCCACAGCATATCACCAGTCTTTGCACCAAAGTCCCTTCTAAGAGATTCCTACAAATGACATGCAGGTAAAATTACTAAAAAATTGGAATGTTGTAATACATTTTTTAAGTAGAAGACTAGGCCTCAAAATGAAAAGAGGAATTCCACATATTTACATTAGCATCAAGAAAACAAGTGTATCTTGTTGAAAAGAGAGAATGTGATAGAGCTTATAGCAATAATTCCAATACTTCATAGCATGTTGTACCAAAATATTAAAATTTCAATCTAAAGCAAATATATGTTTGGTAATATCAAAATCCCTCCAGAACAACGATCACAAGAAACTGAGAAATGAATAATCATAACAGGCCACTTTGTTTCTTCACCACATAGGTAATGTCAAAACACATAAATGAAAAACCAAATGACCAAAACGGAAGCACTCTAGGCTGATTCACAGAAACCTTACTTTATGCAAAATACACGTGCAACTGTAATAGAAGAATGGAATTGTTGATAGTTTACACAACTATCCGACACTAAGAACACTTTGGAAAAGAAGTGGATGGGAAAGCACAAGCAAGCATATGCTTAAAGCTGGCCAAAATATGGTTGAAATCGCACGCAGTTGGCTGCAAGTTTCAATGTGCAGCTTTTTCAACTTTTCCTCTAAAACACGCCCAATGCCCGGAAGTGCTTTAATTGGAAGATCATCCAAAAAGCTTTCCACCTGTTAAACAAACCATGGCTTAAAGGTCAACAAATACCAATTTCACAGTTTTTAAACAACTAACTTAAATTAGCGATGCGATAATTGCACACATACACAAGCAGACACCGTGATCAACAGATTGATGATTTTGAAAGCACTAACCTCCAGTACTTTAGCTAATCACTTGGTATAAGCCATTAGCTTATCTTTCAAAAAGTCATTACAGAAGTGGAAAGAGCATTTCAAGCAACAATTTAGAAAAGACCGCAACATCAAACCTCACCTTCTCAAGAGAGATGTAGCATTGACCATTTGGTTTAGCAGCTCTGGTGGCTAGATGGGCCATTAGCATATTTCCAGAAATACCAGCACTATATGCTCAGGATCTTCATCTCCATTTCTGATTACTGAAGCTATATGCTCAGGATCTTCATCTCCATTTGTTACATTAAGAAACACTTCATCGCAACTCACAACCTGTAAATATCCAATAGAAGTTACCTTGTTGGGAATGAATCTTAAAGAGGAATGAAAAGATGGTTCGAATTGAACATTTCAATGTACTCACAAGGGTCATCAATGGTGGCAAGGAGAACTTTGTTTTCTCATGATCCCAGTTTCCTTTCAGAACATCATTGATGACATCATGTAATGATTGTCCTTGCATTGCAACCTGGAAAACAACAGAATAATTATGATCATCAGCTGGTAGTAGCTTTGGAAAGAAATGTAATATTATCATCACAGGTAGTAAGAATTTGCCGTACTCAATTCCTTGTATCATAATAGGTGACACACTTCAATTGTATTATGTCAATTTTATAAAATGAACATGTCAAAAACTCTGTATCAATTTATAAACCAATTAATGTTTTGTTGACAGTTATGCAATTTGACTATTTGAGTCTTGTTCTTTATGTTAGATGTTTCTTGTTATGTTCACTTTACTATATTGTATAAATAAGGGAATGGAGCCTGTTATAGCTTATTATGCTGAACAAAAAAAAGTAAGAAGAAGAGGAAAAAAACACATTCTAGATAAAGCAATCAAACTTCAGTCTCCTCAGGGCATGTTTTATATGAGACAGCTGAAGTGAAGAAACTAAAAGGCTAGATTAATGCTCAAAATTTATCACTTCAACTAACCACATGATAGGTAGAATATAAAGAATACACTACCAGGATATAAAGTTTTAATAACACCATAGAACTGATGGAGGGATAGAAAGAGAGAAACCTGAACTGAAGAAAGCACTCCTGGTGAAAACTGCACATAGCGTTGGCTGCCATAGACTGCAGAGCTGACATCAAATCCACTGCCCACTTTTCCTTGTGCAATACAATGAGCACTTTGAGATACTATATGCACCAAATCAAGATCTGCGGTGTCCGCCTCTTGATGTGGAGCTTTGGCTGAAAGGGTTAGATTGACAACTCCAAGATGAGCCCAATCCAATTTTCGCGACTTCAGCTTGCCCTTGTCTCCATTAGAACCCTCTACATTAATGAATCTGGTGTCAAAGGGAGCCCACATGCTTCAATCTGACATGCAAAAGTATGAACATTATTATCTTTGATCAATAAGGATGATGGGGAGATGAAATATTCTAACTAATAATAAGGTGTAACCGAAAGCTATTAAAATGTAATGAAGTACACTCCATTTTCTAACATTGTGTCAATCATTTTTCGTGCTTAAAATGTCGGACATGAGCTACATTATAATGAGGTGCCTGTCTCAAATCCATCCATGCATGTGAGTCCAACCCGTCATCCTTGTATCAAAATAAAGTCACATATTTACATCCTTGCTCGATGCACTTTTTAAGAAAATGAAAGGAAGATACGGTAAGATGTGCGAAACATCAGTGTCAACAAAATGTGATCATTGTCAAAATTGAGCATGCTTCAACATATAATTTCCTAAATGGAATGGAATTGTTGAAGACGCGGTAAATCCGCAAAAAGGTTGAGACGAAGCTATGATGATGATGCGATCACGTATGAAAGGATGAGTTCTACTTGATAGATTTCTTTTGGTTTTATTATTTTCTTTCTATTTTACTTTTCTTCCAAAGATATACTGTCGGGATTCAGCACAAAGTATTCATAGATTATATCATCATAAAACACCCTTGTCAAAAAGAAAAGCTAAGAAGTTTGCACCTCGGACAACAATATGTATGAACACAGAGACATCACCATGAAAAGAAAATTCATTGCCATGTAATGTTTGGTAACAACATCTCAAAAAGGAAAGACTTGATCATGTCATAAGAATAGTTTCATCTCATAGCTTTTGGTATATGGCTATATGCTGAATATAATGTTCCAGTAAGAAATTAATTTTTTGATTTAATTCCTAGTCACAAAATTTCATTCCAGATTAGCTATATAATACAAAAAACTTGTACCAAAAGCTATGACAAACCTCATGATTCAGGAAGGGATTTAATTTGATTCCCCGGCAAAAATTTAATTCCAGATAGGGTACATTATGGAACAAAATCTTTCACCAAAAGTGCTTTATTCGGTTCAGGTCTTGGAAAGCACTCCCAGCATGATATGTGAGAGAAGTTTTTCAATCACGTTTTCCAAGGCTCTATGCTCTGAAAAGAATGGATTGATGAAGGCTCTTACCATAGAGGTTCATGGCTCCATTTCTTGGGACTTCCATGTTCGGAGAACGAAGCTTTTCATTGAATAGATAGAAGAATTTTCTCTCTCTCAGTTTTGCTTGATGATTATGTTGTGCTATTGGATGATTATATGGTTGGGTATGGAAGTTGGATAGGGACGAAGATTTTTCGGCCTGCTCTACTCTTAAGCTTGTGGATGAGCATCTTCCACTACACCAAAAAGACCCATTAGCAACGGTTTGGGACCATGGGGGTAACCTATTTCCACGGCTTAGAGACTTGGCCATTTGAGGCGTCGCCAAATCACCATTGACGGCTATAAACCGTGGCCACACATATTAGCAACGGTTTTATGTTCGAGGACGCTTGATCATTTAGCCACGGTTTTAAGCCATTGCAAACATTATGGCCACGATTTTAAGCCATTGCAAGCTATAGCCACGGTTTTAAGCTGTGGCAAGTGATGGCCACGGTTTTAAGTCGTGAAAAGCGTGAAGAACCACGGTTATAAGCCGTGGCAAGCATGAATGCCCACGGTTGAAAGCCGTTGCCAATCAAAAAAATTCAAAAAAAAAAAGAAATCTAGTTTGTTGCAACGGTTTCAAACCGTTGCAAATTAATATAATCGAAAAAAAATTATATTTTTTTGCTGCTGCAGCAAAATCACAGCCCCACACCTGCAAAATCAGTTCTTACTAAGATTGACCAGACACGGCTACCGTGTCATGCCTCCGGCACGAATAAGATTCCACAAACTATATGCTAGATAAATACAAAATCAACCGTAAAATGGAACTTGTCAAGTTTTGACGCCAAACAAAAACATGTAAACAAATAGCACTAATGTACAATAACAGGATTAACCTGAACAAATGGAACCTTGTTATATCATGTTTCGCTCGCATCTAAAACAAAAGAATTTCTCTATGATTTTTCCAACAATACAAATCCACCTAGTTATAATGTAAGAAAATTACCATAACACAAATTGATTTCTCTCATACCTTCTCTACTGCACATTCAGCAGCTGAAAATATCAAACCCATCACTGCAAATGTCTTAGCAGAGCTATAGCTCCCATTTGCTTGGCTTCATGAACAAATTGTTGTTTTGCAGTCATTTGTTCTTGCATCAGAGGACTATCCAATGCCCCAAGAAGCATACCCATGAAGAACCCAAGCCCTCCTCCTACAAATTATACAAAGATAGTGAGCAATCAATTGAAAAGCTACATAATACCTAAATATTCAGATACCAATAAAAACCCAGAACCCCATAGTTCAAAAATTCATATAAACAAAAAAATGTAAATTTTTTACATAATCAAAGGCAGTGCGCAAAAATAGTGACAAAAACAGTGCTGGAGTGTTCCCGGCTTCTTTTGATGGTCATCACAGGATGCCAAGGTTTAGTGCTGGAGTTGTCCTAGATGACAAAAACATGTATGTGCGCAATGTGGATTGACACTGAACTCTTTCTACATTACCCAGTCACTAAAGCTTAAATTTGGGTTCACAAGACTTCCTCAGTTGAAATATGGAATGCCTCAAGATTTGGAGCTCTCCAGCTCTTTCTCCCTGTGATGAGCTCGTGTAAAATGACTCCATGGGATACCAATTACAGAGTGGCAAATCACAATGGAATAATCACTAATAGCTTCTAAATGGTGAAGTGGGTCAGTGTTGGTATTCTCAAAGAAATACCACAAGATCAACAAGGAACTTATATGATGAAGCGGAACTGCCTCTGCTTGTTCTTCTATTACCAAATCTCCCAAATGATTGCATATGAGAGACCACAACACCCAACTCCTTCATCTAGAAAAGGCTCAACAACCACATTGTTGCATTTCACCCATCACTGACATTGGGAAATACCCAAAGCACGACACAAGTAAGGGGATTGTGAATCTAAATGTATCTAGCCAAGACATCAATACAACCAAAGTGAAAGTGATCATGAGATTATAAGGATCTTGACATGAACACAACCCAATTCCAACTCTGGACCCCTATTAGCCAAGCATCACAAGCGGTGATCAGATTACTAGTGAAATACTATTAAAGACCCTGTTGCCTTTCAGGCTAGATCAGCGACAGGTTATAGATGCACGTATGGGGAGCTTAAGAATGGTAAAAAAGCATCTCCTACTGCTAGTATTTTATGTAAAGGACACCTAAAGCCACTTGTAGGCACTAGACATCAAGTGTATACCATACATTTAGCAAGGGAAACCTCCGTTTTTACTCATCCATATCCATGTTTCCTAGTCTATGTTATTGCATTGTACTTTTTGAACCACATCACATCAACTTCCTGATCCATTAATATACTCTTCCGCTACGCAAGATGGCCTTAAACCCAGGACCGGGTACATGTATAGCCCAACTGTGGATCCTAAACATTATCGCCTGTGATACACACTTATAAAAAATATAAACCTAAAAACAAAATCACTGCAGTGCTACACAATATGCACTAATAAACCTAGTTTTGTAGACAAACACTGCAGCGATCCAACCATAAAGACCAACATCTATCAATAACATTTTCTATAACAAACAAACTCCAACTGCTCAGTTAGCTAAATCAGCCAAACAAAAATACAGAATCAGATAGCATGAAGTTCCAAATTGGAAAAATTTACTTACAAATGAAAAGGACAATATATTTGACATACCTCTATAGCCTTGCTTGGTGCGACGCGGATCACATTGACAAAATCACCTCTAAACAGGACAAAATCACCTCTAAACAGGCCCTTCCATCCATCAGTTTTCATGATGCTCTGAAACACTTCAGTAGAAGAATTTCCACTGCTACCAACCATCAAATGAGTCCTTGGCGATGGAGACACTCCTGGTGTAGCAGTTGTTGCAGTTGGGAAGATGACACTCTTGTGGCTCTGGCATTATTGAGAGCATTATCCCCATCAGCTAAATCAGTGGTACATGGATAAGCTGCAATGGACATAAAATGCAGACATTGAAATTGCAGAATCCCCTATAATCAAAATGTTGGATGTACCCTGTGATTCAGGACTGCATCAGTGGCACTCCCAACCATTTGTATTGCTTCCTCTGGCATATTCAGAAACTGCCTTGACTGCTCATCTGAAGCTGCAAACTGCCATGAAGACCCCTTAACATTTAACTCTCTTAAGTGTTAATTGTGGTCCCAGTAGGATGTAGTAACATTTCACCTGAATCAAGTCCAGGGCAGTAAGGAAGAATTGACCATACCTCCACAGTTAACTTACCTCAACAACCAATTTCAAAAAGTTTCACAATTTTTTAATCATTTCTTTATTTAAAAAATAAATAAGGAAGAATTG
The DNA here is from genome assembly GCA_963556465.1 of Berberis vulgaris. Lineage (NCBI taxonomy): Eukaryota > Viridiplantae > Streptophyta > Magnoliopsida > Ranunculales > Berberidaceae > Berberis > Berberis vulgaris. The sequence goes on from OY747136.1 coordinate 63,532,132, forward strand.
AAGTAGAAGGAATTGTAAATGAATGGGCATGCAACTATATCATACATATTAACCAATTATGTGCAACACATTCGAATACACTAGTATCATTAATGTCTTTGTCCTGGTCAATCAGCAAGGCTGCCATTGATAAACAATTTAGATCGACTCTGCTAACCTATAAGGTATACAGATAGATGGAGGCAATTGTTGGTCCAAATGAAAAGTGTGTAATTAATCCAATGGGGATTAAACCATGTTACTGAAAATTAAGTTCTAGCTAACTAGTATATATGTCAAGATTAATATGTAGTATTTCAAATACTTGGAAAGGCAAATATTCAGATGACAAACTGACTGAAAGAATATATATATCTAATTATAATCTATTCATCAAACACAACAAGCCCCTTTCAGCTAGGGTACACTGATAATCAACTACACATTTGTACCTCTGTTGGTAAAACTCCATTTTAATCCACGACTAGAACAACAATCTTTTGCATGAGATACCCGTTGGACTCAAAGTTTTTTTTTCTTCGTTATGATATTGTTAGGAACTGACCTATTTTTGGTGATGTTTCTACAGGATTGGAGAACCCAAACAATTGCAACACTCAGTATCAAGGTCAGAGTGGTTGATTCCTAGAAGCAATGGAACCTCGCAAACACAATCAAGATAAGAACAACTACAAAGAGTTTTATATTCAGTGAAGACTGATTCAGAAAAGATGGAAATTTTGTATAGAATGGATTGTATAGATTACAATGAAAAAGAATGATATGTAACATGAAGTATTCGAGATTGCCAGTCTCCCTTATGAGCAAAACTCAATGTACAAATGTTTTCTTACAGAAATGAATGCCCCCTATTGCTATTGCAATCTCTTATTTTATAGCAATCAGAAACTAACAGTGAACTAACAGAGTACTCTGTTTAACAGAGCACCTAACATGAATGCCCCCATCATGTATCCTTTTGGATCACTCTTGTAAAGTTTCACCTCAGTCATATATTTGAAGCATAAGGAAAATCTGATATTTGTTGTAGGGTTCAATGATCCATGGCAATCGCAAGAGAATCGATGGATAGGATCTACAACCTCTTTTGCTATCGCAATGACATTCTTATGCCAATCAAAAACTTTGTAAGTCCTTGACACTGAAGGAACATGATTGCTTGGAGAAGGAAACCTCGCAACACCTTGAGAAGATGGTGGTAATGGAGATGGAGGTAATGGATTTTCTGGTTGCCTTGTCGATTGTGCATGGGATGAAGGTGTATCTTCAGTTCTTTGTGTCCCTCCTTGTGTTCCCTCACTTCTTGATGGTCTCACATAAGTTCCATTTTCAAGTCTCTCTCGTATCCATTGAACATTTTCTTCCAATCTATCATATTTTTGGCTCAATTTTTTTACTTCCAATGTTTTATCCAAAAGCAATGAACGAGCGGGAAGTGAAGCATCATACTTCCTTTTAGAGACAGTGGTTCCAACACAACGAACACGTCCCCTTTCTTCTTGGCCAAACACTTGGCTTAGAGGATCATTATCAATAGTGAGGTCAGTGGTACCCTGGGTTGAAGATTCTTGCAAGGCGGCCTTTTTTGCTTTAACTTGTTCCTTAAAAAGAATGAAAAAATAAAATAACACATGACACAAATAATATTCAAACAACTACAAAATAAATTAAGAATTGTGTATAAAAGACATAATTGGGCACATACCATATATAGTTCAGCACCATGCGTGGGTTTTCCATCCTTTCCCGTATGACAAAAAATCCATATATCAGTGCGTGTGACTGGTTCCCCATCAGGGTTCTTCTCAACCTATATACTTGAAAGATTAGTCTCAGCCTATATGGTTAAATGGTTATTATTGTACTAGTAGCTAGAAACTCAATTACCATTTCATACTCCACTTCTGCAACACTCTTTTGGCCACCCCCCATACATACTTTGAAGCCTTTTTGTTTTTGGCATTTTGGGCTCTAATTGTCTTCGCTTCAGTGGTGCTCTCATAGCCAACAAACTCCTTCCAATCCTCCTCTCTTACACCATTTGGAACATGCTTCTCTTGTTTCTCAATGGTAGGATACTTATCCAAATAGTTCTTCCTAAGATCTGCCTTGAACCTTCTAAAATATTCTGGCATTTTCAAATGCACACTCCTTTTCACATAATTTGGGATGTCGTATTCACGCTGCAAATAAGCCATTGAGAAAGTTGACAATAAAATAAAACATTATGAAAATCAATGATGTAAAATCTCACCTTGAGGGCATTCCACACATCCTCTCTGTAGTTGTCAGTAACATGGTTCCAACTCTTGAATTTGATGGGCACAAGTGTTTCAACAAGCTTTCCAATGCATTTATTGAAATTTCTAGCACCAAGTCCAATTGCTAAACCATGGACATTGAACTTTATGGTCTTTTTAACTTCACTGTCATCATTTGTAGATGCAGTGACATCATTGGTGGAGAGATTGCCTCGAGTACTACCCATTTCTATCAATGACATTATAGATATTAACCATTATCAAACAAAAAGAAATAAGAAACTATATACACTACATTTATAGATAGTTTACTTCCACAACATATCACCACAAATAGATTTTTATAAAACACTGGAAAAGCCAATCTGAATACTTAGCTACAAAGCTTCCCTTTCCCAACTCAAAAGTCAAAATAAGAAACATCTCAACCAAAGAGGATGACTAAAATAGCATTAGAAATGCATCAAAAAATATTGTAGCATAGTCAATTAAAATTTCAGTAAGCTCTTCAGGTTGGGGTTGTCTTTCGAGATGCTTTGATACACAGCGGGAGTTTCCTTTTTATCGACATTAGTGTTCAAGCCTCTTTGAGTATGTAGAATTACATGCCACCCGTCATTTGATTGATCTTTCGAATAAAATACCCCACTTGCTTCTTGAGCTAAAATGAATGGATCCTCTTCCACCTTTCTTTTGTCTTTTAGCTTCGACAAGTTTACCATCTCATGGTTCCAAATTGGGTCCATATGCATTTTTCTTATCTTCCACTTTGACCCAATCACAATAAAAGACTGTTTCTTTTAAATCCTGTGCTATTAATGCGGCCGAAAGTCGGCCAAAAAGCGGTATGCGGACTGGACCGAACCGCACAGGGTTAACTCGGCCGGCTTTAATCTGAACCGTTGAAATCGGTTGAAATCGGTCAAAATCGGCCGATTCAGCGCTTAACGGGTCGACCTAACTCGCCGATTTTTAGTTATTTATATATGAAAAAAAAAAAAAAAACCTAATCGATTTTCATTTGCTGCAGCTTACTGAAGAAGAAGGAGCGACACCGACAACTCTTCCTCCCTTCCTTCAATCGATTTCATCAACCTCTCTTCCTACAATATGAAGAAAAAGAAGTAGATCTGAAGTCTGAACCTCTCTTCCTCCCTTCCTTCAATCGGTTGCTGAAGAAGAGATCAATCAACTGCTGAAGTTCCTTCAATCGACTTCATCAACCTCTCTTCATTCAATCTGAAGAAAAAGAAGCTCTCTTCCTCCCTTCCTTCAATCGGTTGCTGTTGAACTGAAGTGAAGACTGAAGAGATCAATCGAAGACGTCGAACGGTCGAAGAGATTTGTTGCTTACTTCCCAAATCAAGTAAGCTTTCCCTCTCCTGAGTCTCCTCCCAGTCCCTCTTCCCTCTCATCCCAGTCGCTTTCTTCTTCCATTCGCTTCTTCTGTTATTTGAAGGAACTTACAGACGAATTTCTTTGAAGGAACTTACAGATGAATTTCTTCTTCCATTCGCTTCTTCTGTTCATTCTAATTTGAAGGAACCTACAGACGAATTTCTAATTTGTAATGTAATGTTTCATTGTTTTGTAAATTAGATACACATGATGTAAATAAATTAGACGAATTTCTGTTCTTTTGTTCTTCCCTCTTCTGTAAATGAATTTTTTTGTAATGTTTGTTAATTAAAGAGTAACAGACGAATTTCACAGATGAATTTCTAATTTCTTCTAATGTTTGCTAATCAATACACATATAATTTCACAGATGAATTATACTTGTTTGAGGTTTTTTCTAGTGTGGATCAAGTGATGAGAAAAAAATTGCAACCATATGAGGACGATGTAGATTTTGCTATAGAAGTAGATTGATATAAATATTTTGTATTAACATTTTTCTAGTGTTTCACTGTGTTTGTTAATTACAGAGAATTCAATTCTTTAGCACACATGAATTCAATTCAAATACACATGATGCTATACACTCTGTTTTTTCCAACAGAGATGAAACACTCTCTGATAGATTATTTTTCATCCCTGATTATTTAACTTACTCTTGTTTCGTATTTGTATTTTGTAGATTATGTCGTCGGGAGCTTCAAATCCATTTGCCACTGCTAATTCAACATCGTCAAGTTCTTTGAAAAGGCCATCCGAAGATATGGCATGGGAATGGGGAACATGTGCATACCCAAACAATAAAATTATGGTAAAGTGCAACTTTTGCCCAAAAATTGCAAATGGAATCTCAAGATTTAAAGAACATCTTGCGCACAAAAGAGGAAATATACTACCATGCGCACATGTGCCAGATGATGTGCGAAAGAAGTGTTCAGACGCATTACTTCAAGTTAAAAAGAAAAAATTTGAGAAGTCTAGGGTAAAAAAAATTCTTGAGAGTGATATGTTGCTGACAGGCGAAGAGGATAATAATGTAGAAGAGGGGCAAGAAACATGTTTTGATGGTGAAGTCGGAGGCAGCCGAAACATGAAGGCTGCTAGTGATGTGAGAGGTCCTCTTGATACCTTGTTAAAGACTGACCTATCCAAAATGAAGAAAACAACTTTGGATAGAAATAATCCCCATAAAGAAAAATTGAAAAAAGTGGCTTGGGTTACTATAGCCGATTGGGCATATGAGGTTGGACTTTCATTCAATGCCGTTTGGACTCCAAAGTTTAAAACTATGGTCCATGCTATTGGAGACTATGGAAGAGGTAAATATTTTGACTTTCAAAGTTTTGATCATTATAGTTCATTTCATTATAGTTCATTTACTATTGTTTATTACTTTACTTTATTATTAATTTATTGTTACTTATTTAGGTATGCCTGTTCCGAGCTATCATAATATGAGAGTTACACTATTGAGAAATATGTTGGAAGAGACAAAATTGTTTGTCAGGTCTATGAGGCAACATTGGGAAAATTTTGGATGCTCCATAATGTCTGACTTTTGGACTGATGGAAAGGGTCGTTCATTGATTAACTTCTTGGTGAATTGTCCACAAGGAACAGTGTTTCTGAAATCAATTGATGCTTCTGAATATGTCAAAGACGCTGCACTTATAGTGGGAATGATCAATGAAGTTATTGCGGACGTAGGAGAGGCCAACATTATTCAGGTAAGTTTATAATTGTATATTCAAAGTAAAATTATTAATTGCTTTATAATTTTATTAATCGAGCACTATACATTATTGTTGTAGTTTGTCACCGATAATGACTCTAATTTTAAGGCTGCGGGAAAGGAAATAGAGAATCAACATCCCAAGATCTTTTGGACCCCTTGTGCTGCTCATTGCATCAATTTAATCCTCCAAGATCTTGGTCATAAGTTACCGAAGATACACAAAGTTTTGCCGGAAGCTAGATCTATTGTGGTATATATTTATAACCATGGGCGGGTTTTGAATATGATGAGGAAGCTGACGAGCAATAAAGAGTTGCATAGATCCTGTGTGACTAGATTTGCTACCTCCTATTATACATTGGAAAGTATTTGGGATAATAGGTGTCATTTGCAAGTCTTGTTCGTTTCAACCCAATGGAGGCAAAGTAGTTTTTCAACCAAGCCCGAGGGAAAGAAGATTGAGAATCTAGTGGCAAGAAATGATTTTTGGGAAAATGTAGAGTTTGCTTGCAAAGTTCTTGGTCCATTAGTTGAAGTATTGTGGTTGGTGGATTCAGAGGCAAAACCCTGTATGGGTTACATATATGAGGCCATGGATAGAGCAAAAGAAGGAATACAAAAAAATCTTGGCATAGCCGTAGATGAAGAAAACAGAGTTTTGAGATTGGTGTGGAAAATTATCGATGACAGGTGGAATGATCAATTACACCATCCTTTACATGGAGGTATTAAAGCCTAAACTTATATTTAATGTTTTATTTGTTTATTTATTTATTTATTAAATAACTGAGATCCTAATAGGCTAATATGTTGTGTCCAGCTGGCTTTTACTTGAACCCCTCAATATTTTATAAACAACCTTTTGCTCAACTTGTGGGGAATAAGGAGATTAAAGCAGGACTTAATTCATGTATTATGAAGTTGTTACCCGATGATGCTGATAATGATCGTGTTACCATGGAATTGAGGATGTATAGAAATTCATTGGGGCAATTTGGGATTGCAGCAGCGAAACGCCAAAGAGACACATTCTCACCTGGTTAGTACTTAGTAATTTACACTTATAAACTACAATATTACTTATTTGCTTTATTGATTTTTACTTATAATTTTATTTTATTTTATTGAATAGTCGAATGGTGGATTAATCATGGGTATGAAGTTCCTCTTCTCCAAGGTTTTGCAATAAAAATCTTATCTTTGACTTGTAGCGCTTCACCTTGTGAGCGTAACTGGAGTGCATTTGACCATGTAAGTAACAATTATTAGTATAATCACTACAAGTTTTATTTCACAATGGTTTTTATTATTTGTAATTGTGAGTTACTAATATATTTTTATTTAATTTCAGTTGCATTCCAAAAAAAGGAATTGTCTTCTTCAAGCAAAATTGAATGATCTTGTTTTCATTCAATACAACAAAAAGTTAGAGCGGAGAATGAAGGAAAAAAATGCAAACATAAATTCACAAGCTCATGATCCCATTGTCTTGAAGGACATTGATGAGAATGATGATTGGCTCGTTCCTACAGATAATGAGCTACAAGATTTTGTGAGGGAAGGTGATGATCTCACATGGTCACAAGTTAGAGATGCATTGGGAGCTACCGATCCTAGGCCAAACACGAGGTCGAGGAGTATGGCGCAACAATCAAATGAAAATACTCTGTACTCACTTCGTGATGAAGAACTAGAACTAGAAGACCAGGAGGATGTTGAAGATGATGCTGACATAGAAGTAGACGAATAGTTGTGAAGACTGAAGATGGAAATTTGTTTTGATTTAAATATTTTGGACTAACATTTGCTTATGCTACTTTTGCTATAGAAGTAGATTGATAATTTGATACTTCATTTATTGATGTGAATGTGAATGTGAACACGATTATACACTTGCTACAATTCTATAATGTGCTACATTTATTGTTGTATACATTTGCTATTATTGTTGCTTTATTTTTTGTTGTTGTTACTTGCAAGTTGCAACTCTTGACTTCTTTCTTTTATTGCTTGCAGTTATTGCTATGCCAGAATGTTTATGAGTTGATGCTGTTGCTTTCGTTGTATTGGTTGTTCATAAACAAGTCCAGGTAACTATAAGTGTTTCAACCTGCAAAATTAAATTCATTTGATTAATTAGTAAAATAATATATGACTATGAATGATTACATATTTACACTCTTTTGATTAATTATTTATTTTGTAATCTATGACTATGATTAAATTTTAAAAATATATACTTTGAAAAAAATTGTCCGCATAATTCCGCTTAGTCCCGCATAATTATGAAAAATCGTAATGCGGTCTTGACCGCTTTTTGACCGCATTCCGCATTAACTGCATAGTTTAAATCTATGTAGTCTAGCACCAGTATGTCTCTAACAACTCCATACCATTTGACTAGTTTGTCCTTTGTCCTTTGAGATTCATTTTATTTGTCTCTTTATTCAGGATCCCTGATACTATAATCCTCTTCTCTCTGCTCGCACTTCCCCATCACAGTACGGGGATCGAGGAAGGAAATAAATTCTTAAAAGTCAGGACAGGAATGTTAAGACCCAAATTTTATTGTAATCAATAATCGTCCAATGTACTTTGTCCAATATTGGGCACATCCCTTAATGGTAGGAAGAGTTCATGCCATTTCGATTTTAGCTACCTATTTAAGCTCTGCACTGATGTTATTCCCATTTTTCAAATTGTAATAAATTTAGCTCATCTCATTAGATTTGGCCACCAGAACCCTTTGATTTTAACATCTCAATATCTCATTGCACATGTCATCATCTAACTCACATCTCCTTAACTCATTTTGGCAGTCAAAAGAGCAAAGTCTTTGCTCCTAATATGGTTGATCATTCAACAAGGTTACAAATGCCACTCCTACCGATGATTTACTGTTTGATAATTCTAAAAGCTTGCACCCATTTCTCTCCAAATCATCAGTTTATGCCTTATAATATTTGGTCAAAACTGTTGGAAGATTATGATAATGGATAGTAATGGAGGGTATTCCAATCCCCAAGAAGAATCTAGGGATGGTTGCTAAGCTTTGACCTTCTTGTGACATTTTCCTAAAGATTTTGTCCGTCTATTCTGTCATTGAAAGAATAAACAATAGAAGAAAAAAATGCATTTCCTAGTTGCAATAATAGTGACTTCTAAAGTGATCACCTGACTTCTAAAGTGATCACAAATAACTTAAAACTTCATTTTTTGGGTCACCAAACAATACAGGCAAGTGTCAACCAATTTGAACCCAAGTCGAAAAATCTTAGCCCATAGATTAATGTAATCTTATCCCATAGATTAATGTAATAGTCGAAAAACTATTGAATATCACTTTTGTAAACTATAGTCAAAGGGATCTTCTTAAAACCAATCTAAAATCTAGAAAAACCAGATTAAGAGAAAAGAAATCAAAACCTCAAACCTGAAATACGCCTTCCGAGCCCGAAATGACTTCAAAGGGATAAAATTTGCGGAGGCTCTCAAGTTTCTAGCCCTAAAAGCCCGAAATGCTTTCTTTCACTTCTTCTTCTTTCTCTTCACACTCTCCTCTACTCCTCTCTCTCACTCTGATCTGAAACTATTGTAATACCCGTGCCGTTGGCACTACTACAGAGTACATTGTACCTTCTCGAAATTGTCGAAATTTGAAACACCCATTAAATTTTTCCAGGATACCCTTTTCTCAGTAAATTCACGCCTTTTACCGGGTATCCATGATCATCACTACTTCCAGTCCAATTTCTCATCTAACTCATCCCAAAGACCTAATTTTTACACATTCAACAAAGTACATCTAAAACCACTACCCCAAACAGACACTGAAATCAGTTCACAAATCCACCATTCCACCATTCCACATTGCAATCATCACAATCAAACCAAAGACGATCTGGGTAAGTATAAAGTTTGAATCTTTGATTGCTTATAAAGTAAGAAAATTTAAAAGGAACCCCCTTGTTTGACAGATAAGCAAAGACACGGTAATTGGAGATTATGAACTTAAAGATAGAGATAGAGATGGGTACCTGATGAAGACTTGAAGATATGGGGATCCCACGCTTTGATCTCTGCTGTGTTTTGATGAAATGGGTTGGAGAGGAAAGATCTGCTTTGCTGAAAGAAATTTTTTTTTAATCTGAAATAGATCTGAAGAAGAAGAAGAAGAAGAAGAAGAAGAAGAGATCAAAAGAAGAAGAAGGATCTTACCTGGAAGGAGATCTGAACCGAAAGAGGGATGGAAAGACCAGTGTGTTCTTCTTCTTCTTTTTCTCACCAAACTCAACATTGGAGGCACCGACGAACTCTCCTTCAAGAACCGAAGGAGGGACGAAAAGATCTTCTTCTCCGTCGCGATCGCGCTTCCTGATTCGGAACAAATGGTGGTTGTGCTTTCGGGAGATCTGTGATGTTAGGGTTTGAAACAAAGGGTTGAGAAGTTGAGAGTTGGGGGGAGATGGAGCGGGAACGCAAATTTTTTTCGCAACCGCGAAAGTTTTTTCGCCCGCGAGAAATCGACTCGACTCGACTTCTCCACACATCCACGTGCAACACACGTGCATTTTCATTTTATAGCAACGGTTTTAAGCCCTTGGCCATTATAGCCATGGTTTTTGTCCGTGGCAAATAAACCAACGGTTTCGAGCCGTGGCCAAGCCTTTTGGTGTAGTGATTATAGCCACGGTTTTTTTCCGTGGCAAATAAACCAACGGTTTAGAGCCGTGGCCATCTCCATGTAGCTAAACATGCCTTTTGGTGTAGTGTTCCTTTGGGTGTCACCAATAACTTTCCAGTTAAGAAGGTTCGGAGGAAGGATGATATCCCACCTAGAGTTTCTTTAGGCCTCTACACATTTTTCCCTACCAAGGTTGTCCCCCTCATAGAGGCATGCAAGTTAACACATACTGTTTTGTTTTGTGCCCTTAACGCTGGAGAAGCCTCACATATCTTCCTTCATTGCCTTTGGATGAAGAAGATTTTTGGATGAAGAAGATTTGGTTCCAATTGTCTCATTATTACAATGTAACATGGGTTATTCCTGGCTCCATTGAAGCTCTTCTTGGTAATTGGTGCTCAAATCGTCTTCTTACTTTCGTTGTGAAGCTATATGGATGATCCTTCCATATGCAATTTGATGGCTTTATGGGAGGGAAGGAACAAACACATTTTCAACAATTAAAGCTTGAGCGTTAGTGCCTTGATTTTGGAAGTGGTGGGTGTTGTATGGTACTAGACTTCATCTAGCCAAATCATGAGAGGGATTTCTTTCGATTCATTGTATGCCAGGCAGCCTTTTCTATGTATCTATTCTGTATGTTTCCCCTCATCAATAAATTTGAACCTTTGGGGAAAAAAATAAAAATGAAAATTTGGATATTTGAAGAGAATGTAAACGTACCTGATTCCGGTATGAATAGAAATCATTGGATCCAAGAATCGTAATATTAAGACCTGCATGAGAAATTCTGGATGTGCATGTCAGCAAAACATGCTTGCAATCATGTATACATAGCAGAATAAATAAACTAAAAGCATAATAGCATACAACAAAACTTACCTCGAGGAAACACATTGGAGAGATGAATCCTTTAGTGACATTTTGTATGTGGTTTCTCTAGAGAGCTGAGAGGACATTAGTTTTACATCTGTCCATTTCTGGATTCAAGCAACAAAATCATCAAATTCTATTCAATGCTTCTGGTAATCCTTGTTCTTCAAATAACTGCTGAATCTTGGTTAAGTATTTTATCTTAATGATCAAGTTGATCTATTTACTAATGCGAAGATGAATAACTTATCCTACTCCTACCAACGCTACGCAATTTAGAAAAAAGTTTCAACAAGAAAAAAAATATTAATTTATACTCCCTCAGTGACAATATTAATTAGTTCTACAATGAGTAGTACCCATCATTTGACAACATCGATAAAAATATTCAAGCTATTATGCACAACAAGATTTCATGGATATCTACCTCGAAATTTATTCTATTATATTGTGGGATTTGGTAAAAGGAGAGTTTCCAATTGTATTAAAAAGTAATTAAGTACCGATTTCCCATTGTTGGAAGCTTCGGAAGATGAAGTCGGGGGCATCTCAATTCTGAAAAAAACTAGTTGAATGATCGCACACCTATGAATCTGTGATACTTCCTATCAGTTTCATTTGTTTTAATAAATTTTAACACAATGTTACTTTGCCTCCACCAAAGGCATGCATGTATCAACATATAATCTGCACCAACTTGGTGTCTGAACATGGCAACTGAAGCTATTAGAATATCAACAAGTAATTAAAAAAATCAATTGATCATAAGACAAGGACCAAATAATTAAAAATCCAACACATAATAACGACTACAACAATGAATTAATCATAAGAATAACAATTAAAACAACATACAATAAAACCCGAAGCAATCAACTGAACATAAGAACAACTGAAATCAACTTAGGAAACGCCTAACTGAGAAATGCTTAGTAGGAAACAAAATTCAAATTTCTCAATCTAACCTTGGTATTGTTGAATTATAATCATATTGCTTCGTCCATCTTTGTGTTTAATAGATATGGATGAAAAAAAAAATCAAAATTCCCCCATATGTAACGCATAATAGTCTTGTGTTTCTGTTGCAGCATCATTGCCAGTAAGACCTTAATCTTGCGTAAATACATATATTATGGACATGATCAGACAGACTTCACTGATTCTGAACCCAAATAAAAAACAGCGGGACCACATACATTGGATACAGTATACAGTTTACACATGGCTCAAGATTTGCACACAACCAAGTAAATTCGATTTCAAAATACCTGTGACAGCAGTTCTCCAGCCCCAGATAGGTGATTGAAGCAAAACTCCATGTCATAAACATCATACGAACTATATTGAGGAGAAGGCAGAAACATAAGTTCTGGATCAATCAGATTAGATGTATAATTATCTGCCAAGTTGGTTTTTTCCAACTGATCACAAACAGAAAATGCCAATTACAAGCAACACCTATTCCTTACTAATCCCAGAACTATTTTGATATTCAGGAGAAGAAAACGATCTAAATAGTACATGCAATGAAATTGATATACCTTCCACTTTGCACCCTTGAAAAGTACAAAATTCATATCAAGTAGCTTATTGAGTTGTTCAAGCTCAATCATGGCTCCTGCAATTCCCTCCACTAATCTATTGTCATTTTCAGCATTAAAGAAACATCCACGATCCTTTGCATCTAGGACTAACTTCGTCCAAACTGTATCACTGTCGAGTAAAGTTTGCTCATTTCCCACAATCTATAGGCAATACCTGGAAGCAAATTAAAAAATCCAGCTATGTTCATTTTTAGAAATTTGGGCACATCAAGTGAGACCATCAAAATAATGAACAGAAATAGGAATAATTATTTTCCATATTTACCTTGCTCTTGTCGGAGCCACATTTGTCCTCTGATGTTTGTCAAGGAAACCCACATCACCCTTCTCATTTGACCTTACAGTACTGATAATTATCACATCTTCCTCGCCACCTTGAAACCCATCAACAGACCGAATGTTCAACGAGAAGTTACTATCTGTCTTGTATTTGTCACCAAGCTCCTTTTGCAGCAAAAAAACTTGTGATTTATACGGAGAAATAATGCCAACACTGATCTTCTGTTTGTTCGAACTTGCAGCTGCAACACCGACACTATTATAGACAGCTTCATTCTCAATTATTAAAAATTAAATAAGGGCAATTCAATATAACTGACCTTCATAAAGCTTTGCAACAATCTCAGAGACCACAGCTGACTCCACTGGATTTCTTGGGCTATGTCTATTAACTAAAATCTCATTCCCATACCCAACATTGATAAATGAATAAGGTCCATACATGTCTCCTTGAAGCAAATCTTTCTTGTAGACACTTTCTCTCACACTAGAAGCATTAGAAATCCGATTGCCATAGAACATGCTATTAGGGAATAAGCTTATGGCAGGGTGCATTCTGTATTGGACATAAAGGAGGTGCTTCCTCTGACCCAGCAACACAAATCTCTCAAACATACTTCTTCCAAAGTTAGCTTCCATACAAATCTATTAAGCAGAAAAAAATATTGTAACAATACAACAAATTGTGATCAAGCATGCAAAGCTAAGAGAATACAGACAATAACCAACTAGTAAAGTAGACGAAGTCGATGCAGTACAGAAGATAAGACAGGCATTTTGCAAACAAAATTCTTTGATCGAATTTGTATCACTCTGCTCTGTTGTTATGTAACAACTCAGACAATGTATTTGAGTCTTTATCACTGGAAGGAATTCAAGAAACAACTCAGACAATGTAAAAACCAGTAAAACACCAGGATTCGATCCACTTCATATCTTAAGAACAAACAAAGAAATTCAAGCTCCACTACAGTGAATGAAATCCATAAAAAAAACCCTAGATATTCAAACAGTGAATGAAATCCATAAAAAAAAACATAAATTTTTTCTCAATCCAACAAAAAGAACCCAAAAAGAAGAAGAAGTAAACCCCATCTATCAGAAGAAGAAGCTAACCTTGTTGTTGTTGAAGAGATGGAGGTAGAAGCTAACCTTGTTGTTGCTAACCCTGCAAGAACCACTAATTTCAAACCCCACGGAGAGGACAAAACTCAAACACCAAGCAATCAGAGCCGAACAACATGCAATCAGAAATGAGAACTAATTATGCAGAACCACCAATTCAAATCCCACAGAGGACAGACCTCAAACACATCATACAAATTAGAACCTCCACCCCATTTTGTCGGTTTTGCTTCTTAAACTTCATTCCTTTTCAAAGTCATTCAAAACAAATACAATCAACCAAACCCACGCCAAAATCCACCTAATCAACCCCCATTCACATAATCACCCAACAAACCAACACCCCCAGATATCAAAATTCAACAAAAACAACCAAAATCCAACATGCAAATTCACAATTAACACAAACAAACCAAAACCCATTAAGAAAATCAAACCAAAAACACAATTACCTTCAAAACAACAGGTTTTGCTGACAAACCATTGGGAAGGCTCTCAAGCTCAATAGCTCTCCTTGCAATCCGAACGGGGAGCTCCTTGTGAAGAAACTGAGCAGAGATGAGCAAGTTTTTCTCAGTGGGTTCAGACCCAAACTCCATCATGTACCTCAAGCTGACCCCAGTCTGTTTCATTCCACCCCATTTATGTACTTCCTCAATCAGAGCCTTGGAGAAGGTCTCAGATAATTTCTTGGCCGCCATGGCTGAACAGTGAAGATGAAAGGGGTGAAGGGGGAGAAGAGAAAATTTGAAGGAGGAATTAAAGGCCCAGCATAGACAGAGAAGACCAACGGAGGTTACCCTGCGCAGAGTCAGTGAGTAACAGTTGTGGAAGAGAGACGCAGAGAGAGAGAGCTGCTCGAAGGAGATGAGAGGTGAGCAAGAGGTCGAGCAGAGAGAGGCAAGAAAGATTTCGTCGTCTCTCTCTGAAAGATTGAAGAGGAAATTATGCTCTTGTTGGCTTTATTTGATCATTCAAAAAGAAAAGAAAACTAAACCTTCACTGCCCCATTCTCCCCAACTTTCTCCTCCACCCCATGTTAGATGAATCAGATTGAGAGAGAGGCGAAAGTGATAGACAGAGCGTTGAGAGTGGCGAGAGCGACAGAGAGAGCGAGAGTGGTGAGAGCGACAGAGAGAGCAGAGCGAGGGAGGGAGGAGAATTGCAGGGCTGTGTGTTTCTCTCTTCTTTGTAGGTTTTAGGTTGGAGGAGAGAGTCTGAAATATTTTTGGCGGTCAAGCGTTTTTAATCTCCTGCTTGATTCTTTAAGAGCGTTTTGAGATTTCAATGATACTCAAATTAGGTTTTTTTATAGCATTTGTGTAAAAAATGTTATTATCAAATGCTATAAAAGATCATTTTTGTTGTAGTAACTGATTGATGTCAACTGATTGATGTCAAATGGCATGTTTGAAGTCAATTTTATAACACACAAATCAACACACTTGCATTGAAATCTGAAGACACATTGGTTCAACAATAAAATTGTAATATTTAGGGCCAAAAACAAAAAGATAATGAGTGAACCAAGCCGGTCATCATTATAGCATACGAAACCACACACTTGCATTGGAAATTGAAGACACATTGGGTCAACAATAAAATTGTAACAGTTAAGGCCCAAAACAAAAAGATAATGAGTGAACCAAGTCGGTCGTTATCGGCGTGCGCATGTGGTTTTTAGAAAATCCATACCATGCTAACTGATTGATGTCAAATGGCATGTTTGAAGTCAATTTTATAACACACGGAATAACACACTTGCATTGGAAACTAAAGACACATTGGTTCAACAATAAAATCGTAATATTTAGGGCCAAAAATAAAAAAGATAATGAGTGAACCTAGCCGGTCGTCATCGTCGTCATGCACGTTTGTTGTTTTTAAAAATTTCCATACCATGCATGGTCTCTGTCCGTAAGGACCTAGTGTACCTTGGGGTACACCCCTATGTAACAAATACGTAGTATATGAATAGCTAAAAACACTCCTCACACTAGATGCGGGACTAAAGTATTTTTAGCTAAAAAAGGTTCTCATTTAAGTATTCTACAAAGGTTAACAATTTAGTCATTCGAATATCATAGAAAACTTACTTTTACCAACAAACCCCACATGAATGGCAAAATAGTGAGTTCTTAAAAGTACATGGAATGATGCCACATCAGGTTAGGCGGTTATTTACTTTGAACCTACCCTAGTGAGAGTATTGGAATACTTAGCTAATCAGTGAAATATTTCATCTAGAACATGCCAGTTGTTGATGTAAAACTAGTCAATAAACTTTACACGACATTATCCCCATTCAAATTCTATTCTCGGTTGTGTTCAGTTTGGCCCTAAATAATTTTTGCTTCTGATAGTGCTACTAGGGATTTTTGCATGATAAAAATCTCATAGAGCCAACTCAGTTCACACTTACATAGGTGACCACTTCAATAAGGAGTATCCTAGCATACCCCACTTGCATTTAGCAAGATATAGACATTAAAAGTATCGTTTCTTATCCATTTGATTGCAGGTTTGCACATACTTGATGATTCATAAGAGTGGAAAAAAGAGTTAGATTCTTAAGTTCTTAAAGGTGAATTATCCATAACTAGTTGTCCTTTTGAACTAAGCTTGTGGGATCTCTAGTCACTTAGTAAGGTTTTCGTATATGATAATTCGTGAGCATTAGGATTTTAATCCCGTTCCCCTCTAAGCATAGTCTATGCTATTTAGATAAACCTTTTAGTAAATGGATCGACTAAATTAATTTTAATTTCACAAAATCAATGAAAATTATTGAATTAGAGAGCAATTGCCACACGGTATGATGTTTTGACGAATGTGTCATGACTTACCAATATATATAAAACTATGAGTTCTACATATAGCTGCTTGATTGTCACAATGTATGCATGTGAAATATCTTCTAAAAATGGATGAAGCCAGTATGTTTCTTTCCAAGTTTTGTCTAAACCTATAAATTCAGATTCCATCGTGGATCTAGCTATACAATTTTGTTTACAAGATTTTCAAGATACGACAGTGCTTGCCATAGTAAATACAAAACCACTAATTGATTTTGACTCCTGTGAATCAAAAATCCAATTTGCATTACTATATCCCTCAAGAACACTAGGATATTATCATAGTGCAATGTATATTAAGAAGTATTTTTCAAATACCCTAAGACTTTTAGTATTGCATGCCAGTGTCTACTAGGGTTACATGTATATGTGGTCTCGTACAGTTCATCATATACATTACACTTTCAATAGTGTGAGAGTAGTCAAGTTGTGAAATACTTGGATTTTTATTCTTATGTAACCCCTGGGATGGATTTAATGGATTATTTCTTTTCTTAATACCATTTGCTTGAACTTGTTTAATACATTCTCAATGTAGTATGATTTAGACAAGGCTAAACCTTTAGGTGTTCAAACTATTTTGATTCCCAAAATCATGTATACTTCACTTAAATCTTTCATATTAAAATTTTTAGTGAGCTTATGTTTGGTGGACTTAATAGCCAGACTATTAGTCCCAAAAATAAGCATAACATCAATATAAAGGCACACTATCACATAGGCATCGGTCATTTTCTTTATGTAGACACACTTTTAACACTCATTTATGGGGAATCCATTGTTTAATATGACTCCATCAAACTTCTCCTGCCACTGTTTGGAAGATTGTTTTAATCCTTATAAGGATCGAACAAGTTTGCAAACTTTGGTGATTTTGTCCTTTGACTTGAAACCCTTATGGTTGATCCATATATATTTCTTCATTTAATTCTCCATTCAATGAGGCACACTACAAAAAACAAGGTCTAAAACGACACTTTCACAGCGGCGTTTCAATGAAAGCGCCGGTAAAACATTATCATTAACGGCGTTTAGGATA
This sequence comes from Berberis vulgaris, assembly GCA_963556465.1. Classification (NCBI taxonomy): domain Eukaryota; kingdom Viridiplantae; phylum Streptophyta; class Magnoliopsida; order Ranunculales; family Berberidaceae; genus Berberis; species Berberis vulgaris. Next base: position 63,549,985 of record OY747136.1, read on the forward strand.
ACAAACGCCGACATTAAAATGAGTCTCAAGAAATCCCGGCGTTTATAATGACGCGCCGGTAAAGATCACCCTAATCTGGCGTTTATTTTATAAAGTGCCGGAAATGATAACCCTAAACCGGCGTTGTTTCTCTGAAGCGCCGGTAAAGGTAAAAAAAACCGTCATATTTTCGAAAATAAAATTGTATTTTTTGGAAACGCCGTATTTTATGTATATAAGTGCCGGTAAAGATCGACCAATACTGGCATATTACGTAAAGCGCCGGTAAAGAGTAACCAATACCGGCATTTTGTAAGAAGCGTCGGTAACGAGTAACCAATACCGGCGCTTTGGTTTGGAAGCGCCGGGAAAGATAAAAATCCCTCCACCCTAGGGGTGGGCATCCCATCCCGCTGTCCCGATCCCGTCCCGCCCCGATTTTTTCGGGTCTTAATGGGATTGAATAATTCCATCCCGTCCTGATCTAGAATGGGATGGGATGGGATATGAAGATTTTCAATCCCGCCAATCCCGAGCTAATTTTTCATTCTGGTATTGATGAGTATTTTCTAGAATACGTCCCTCAACTTTCTGCCATTTAAACATTTAGAAATACCTGCAATGTAGGTTTGGTAGCATATTTTTTGCAGTTAGCTATTACATAATTACTACATGAATATTAAACTCTCTCGAAGTTCAATTTGTATCTGATTTTCTTTCTATTACCTTCCTACTAGATCATCAGATGATGGAACATGTTATATCTGGGATATGGAATACCAATGCCAGTCCTCGCATTTACATTGCAAAGCCTTCAGATGCTATCACTGGTTTGTTTCAAGTTTACATAGTGTGTTTTGGTTAGTTGGTTGGCTGGGGTTTTTGGAATTTGGTAATTGAAATCTTAACTTGGAATTAACTGCAGGGAAGAGCAATGGTCCCTCAACTGGCACTGTTCCCTCAACTAGTGCTGATCCACCATGCCACCATTGTGTTGTGCATATAATGCTAGTGGAACGGGTTTTGTCACTGGTAGCTCAGATACCTATGCAAGGGTAAAAATGAGTGTTATTCTTTGCGTTGTGTACATTATGTTTGTTTAAACTTGTTCTTCTATACTTAGCAAATATATTGTTCAAGATTGAAATGCACTGCTAGATGCATATGAGTTTCTTCTTCAAGAACAAGCAATTTGCAGGTGCGGAATGCTTTGAAGTCTAACACAGATGAGTGCAAGCAACCAAATTATGAGATTGATTAAAGAAAATGAAATGCATATAATCATAGCACGCTGATCTCGTCCCGTCCCGTCCCGTCCCGTCTCGATCCCGTATGAACGGGATGGGATAGGGATGGGTTTATCTCGTCCCATCCCGTCCCGTGCCCACCGCTACTCCAACCCATCCTGCTGATGAAAATAAAATTATGTTTTCCAAAACGCCGCTTTAGATGTTTCAAGCACCGGTAACGAGTAATCAATACCGACATTTTTCTTATAAAGCGCCGGTAAAAATGACCCTTAACCGGCGTTTGTCTTATAAAGCGCTGGACAAGAGATAACAATACCGGCGTTTTTATTAAAAAGCGCCGGTAAAGAGTAACCCTTAACCGGCGTATATCTTAGAAAATGCCGGTACAGAGCACCCTCAACCGGCGTTTGTGTGTGAAGCGCCGACAGAGATAAAAACCCCGCCATACTATTGAAAATAAAATTGTGTTTTTTTTGAAACGCCGTAGTAGCTGTAAATAAGCGTCGAGGAAAAGCTTACAATACCGACGCTTTGATTTCACAGCGCCGGTTAAGAGTAACCAATACCGGCGTTTATTGTAGAAACGCCGGAACAGAGCGAAAAAAACCCGCGAATAATTACCGCTAATAAAAATAAATTTATGTTTTGGAAACGCTGTATTAGAGGTTGAAAACGCCGGATTAGAGGGATAATATAAAAACCCTCCAGCGATAATAGAAAACCCTCAATTTCCTTCCTTCTTCTGCGCTCGACTTCCCTCCTTCCTACTGCGCTCGCGATTCCCTCCTTCCTGCTGCGCTCGTGACTTCCCTCCTTCCTCATTCCCTCTCCTTAGTGCTTCCAGTCCTTCGTGACTTCTCTCATTCCCTCTTCCCTCCTTCGCTCTCGGTCTGACCACTCTTCAATCTCTGTTGAAATCTCTCAAATATTGTGGTGGTGGTCGTGGTACTCATTCAAGAACATTCGAATAGCAACCAAAGAGAAGAAACTCAAGGTACAATCAAATCTCTATTTGATGATTTCCAAATATAGGGTTTTTGGTTCATGATCTCTGTTACCTATTTATAATATCTGTTTTTGTATGTTTGTTTTCGTTATAATCTCTGTTACCGATTTATAATCTCTATTACTCTCTGTTTTTGGCATGTTCTTTTTGTTTCTGTGATATATGTTTGTTTTTGTATGATCTCTGTTACCTATTTATAATCTCTGTTACTCTCAAATATATGTATGTTTGTTTTGTGATGTTCTATTACCTATTTATAATCTCTGTTTTTTTTTATATTGGTTTTTGTTTTTGCCGTGAGGACAGAATCATGGATGTAATCGGTTTTCTGTGGTACTTATGCTCCTCTCATTGTGCCTTTGTGGACAGAATTGTGGAAAAATGAGTCATCAAATATTCATACTAACTTCTGTACTTATAACCAAGTCACCCTTATTCGTTCTTATGGATGTAAAATTATAAGCAAGCAATCTTTGTTATTTTATATTGATATTTATCTGTAGTTGTTGTTGTAACTCTTGTTTTATTTTAACATCAATATTGAATAACGGGTGTCTTACAAATAATAGTGTTTTTGTGTATGGGATGCTAACAAATAGTATTTGGGCTTATTTAGCTTTTATATGGCACTTATAGGTTGTCATTGTAGTTTTTGGATTGAACTTTTTTTTCAACTTTTTTTATTGTTTTTCTATATTGTATTAACTTGTGGAGATCTCTAGTAAAAAATCGATTTTAAGGTAAACACGACTTCTTTCTATGTGTAAACTAAGTTGAGATGGTTTTGGTTTTGGTGTTGCTATTACTTCTAGGGCCATGGAAAGCTTGTAATGCCACTCACAGACTGTCAATGAATTGAAATTCTCCTTATAGCGCTTCTGACAATTTTGTCATGGATGATGTGATAGAAGAGCTGAACAATGAGTTCTAGTAATGTAAGGTTTGAAGAATTAATACCAATATGTCTAGTGCTGAACTAACTTGCTAGTCGGAATCTAAACTCAAGAGAGATAAACTTTTAATAATTGGTACTAAATAGACAATTTCAACTGAAATCAGTACATTTTGAATGCTGATTTATTAATAAAATTAGAGGAATGGAAAGTCTGATTGAATGTCTAGGTACCCTTGGCAGGTTTCTTGCCTTGCCTATCGCTCAGACCATAAGTCAGCAATGACTTGGGGGGTGAAAAACGATCTTGATTTAGGGTTCACAAAGGGATTACTGCTACTGATGGTAGTCGTTGATTTCTATCCCAGGATTTATTTCTCTTATACCAGCTGGGAAATAATGGAGTAGAGAGGGAAAATGAAAAGGAGAAAAATAATATAAGAGAATTGGTCTGGCATAATTTCATAGGCGCTCGTGGGGTTGAATGAATGATTTCCCGGATCGTTGATGTGATTCTATGGGTGATTTGGCACGAAAGGAATATCCAGATCTTTTGAGCTCCTTTTTGTATCGTGAGATTGACCATACAATATTATCATGGATGTAATGGGTTTTCTGTGGTACTTATGCTCCTCTCATTGTGCCTTTGAGGACAGAAGCTTGGAAAAATTAGTCGTCAAATATTCACTCACTTGAACACATCCCAAATTGAGTATAGATGCAAAGTTGCATTCACTTGAACACATCCCACTAAAGTAGGAAGAATTATATCTTAGGGTCTGACCATAAACACGTTTTCTATAAAAACAGACACTCTGCAGTATCTCAGTTCATAATAACTCTTAGTTTTAAGTAAAAACCATCTCCCAAGACTCTTGTTCTGCATCAAGATTCACTACTAAGATGCTTTCTTCCCTTAGTTTATATGATATGTAATGAGTAAGTAGTAATCATAATGATAACAATTAACCACATTGAGTCAGATAATTCAAATAAGAGGAAATTAATGAAACTTACCAACATTAGCTGATTGAAAGGTAATCCATCCATAAACAACATTCCAATATGATATGTAATGAGTAAGTAGTAATCGTTGCATAATGCAGGAAACAAAGGCGGCCTGGAAAAGATAAGGCAATTAACATCTTTACATCCATTTGGTGAACTTCCAAATTGTAAAGTGTTGCGATGGCAATTAACATCTTGGTCGATGTTATCCTTGTCATTTGAGAGTAGGTATTAAACTAGTTTAAGCCTTCATTTGGCGGTACCTTTTAGCCACCAATCGAGCTTTGTATTTATCAATGGAACATACATTTCATTTTATGCTTGAAAATCCATTTGTATCCAATTGGCTTATGTCCAGGAGGAAGATGAACCAATTCCTAAGTATGATTGTGCATATTGGATTCTATTTTATTATCAATTGCTTCCTTCCAAAAGGAAGCTTCAGGTTTTAATAGACATTGCTTCCTTGTATATTTGAGAATTTGTTTCTAACATATAGGTTAAAAAGTATGGACCAAATGTTTTGGATTTTCGAGCTCTATTGCTTCGTCTAAGGATGTCATCATTTCCATTATTGCTAGAATTGATGTTTTTCTAACTTCCTTCATTTGTCATCTCATGTGTTCTTTTAGATGTACTTGACACCTCAAATGTCATGTTTGGTATTGATTTTATGTATTTTTCATATGAGTAAATACATTTTTTTTAAATACTACATCTCTAGATACGAGTGGGCACGGTCTGGTTTGGTTCGGTACCCACCCCATATTCAGTACCCGGTATAGTTCGGTTGGATTTTTTGGGATTTTTGAAGCTGGCATTGTATTGTATCGTACTAGTTGAGATCAATATCATTCAGTACCAATTTCGTTCCGTCCCAAACTTTCCAATTAATAAAAATTCATGTAATATACAATAAAAAAATAAAATAAATATCTTGGAGGTTCAAATTCAAAATAGAAAATACCTAAATAAAGTCTAAACAAAATATGAAAATAACAACTAAACAAAGTCCAACCAAAATAGCAAAAGTCTATTAATAATTTATTTTATTAATAATTTAATAATATATTATTTATAATTCATTATGGTTCGGTAATTTCGATATATCAAAACTAGAAACTGGAGTCAACCGAATTGATTTGCTATGATTTGGTTTGGGATCCGGACAATATGGCATGGTTCCGGTTCAGTTTCGATCGGGGGAAAAAAGTCCACGCCTACCTCTAAATTCAAGGGAAGTATTCACATGGATATCACTGATTTCAGATTTGAACAAGAGGAATATGCGCGCACTACTATTTTCATCATTTCCCATGAAATAACAATCAACATCATAGGACCAAGTTCATTACTTTTTGGTAGTGGAACATGAACCTTAGCTAAGCACCACTACTCTTTGAAGTGTTTGTAGGATGGTTGTCTACCTTTAAATATCTCATATGTTAGTTGATCAAGTTTCTTGTGTGAAACTATATTCAAGATACAATCTGCATAAAAAGAGCTCCCCGCCCCCCCCCCCCCCCCCCCCCACAAATTCTCTGGTACACCGGAGCTAATAAGAATGATATTAATTATGTCTTTCAAGATTCTATTTTTCCTTTCAGCAACTCCATTTGATTTTTGTGAATATGGAGTGATAGTTTGGTGTATAATATCATTTTGTTCACAAAAAAATCTCTGTGAATGGAGATTCGTACTCCCTCCCTCTATTTGACATCCAAATTTTAATTTGATCATTTTTTTATTTAAATGATTGCTGACTTTAGTTTTGTAGTTGGTAAATGCATTCATTGCTTCATCTTTGATATGCAGTAAATACATATAGCAAGTACCCCTGTCACAACATTTCTGTAATGCCTTGAAAGGCCATTTTTTGTAGTGAATTTTCAGTTGTTCAATAGTAATGTCATTCGTTGATTCATACTTGGAGATTTTGGTTCTATGTTCAATAGTAAGTGTTGTTTAATAGTGAGTGTTCAATAGTTAGGCATGAATCATCCGTTGTATACGCCCATCATATTGCATCAAAAGAAGAAAATAACAAACTCCATTGATTACCATAATAAGAACTTGTTTATATTGATCAACAAACTCAAAGAAATTACATTTACTAGCTAAGAGAATTAGCCAATTTAATAAAGAGAATACATAAACTTGTTCATATACAATTAAGTGCTTCACTTAAAACAAAAACACTTCCACCTGTTCTAAGATCTACTTCTTTCATGTCAAAATTTGGTTCTAAATTTTTTGTGACCACCACCTACTTCACCACTGTTAGCACACTCTTCATCACGCCTTCTACCACCACCTCTTCTACTAGTTCTTCCACCTACTCTTCTTCTTCCACCACCACCCATTCACCATCAACACCTTCACCACTTCCTCCTATATCACATCCTTCACCACCCCTTCCATCGTCACCACCTTACCATTTCCTCCACCACCACCAGCCTGAGCACTACCATTGTTATCGTTTTGTTCCTTTTCATCATCATTAGAATCTTCTTTTGCTCTAATGGAATCATCTATCCCTTTCAACAAGTTACATACTTGCCTTTGTCGAAGATACAACATTGTTGGATCAACATGCGACCCCACCATCAAAGGCTTTCTTCAGCAACCTTAGCGATTAATCAACAACATTGTTCTGCATTAAAATATATGGTATTATTAAAAATTGAAAAATTTGTAATTAAGTTCAAAAAAATTCCAATTACTATCTTGCTCAATACCAACAAGTGTCCTCTTAGAAGATGAGTTCTCTTCTTCGATGGTTGGTGTAATACCCTTGAGTGGGCGGACTTGAGGGGGAGGGTGCAGAAGAAGCCCAATAGGCCCGTGGATCCCAAGAGGGGTTGGGCGAGCTACCAAGGGGAGATTATAGTTCCACATCGCCTAGGTGAGGGAAGGGGATGTGCTATATATGTACGAGGTTGGATCTACAAAGTACTATGCGTTTTAAAGTCTTGCGGGCCTTGGGTCCAAAGTAGACAATATAGTACTTTGTGGATCAGGTCGTGACAGAATGGTATCAGAGCCAGACCTAGCCAGAAGTGTGCCAACGAGGACGTTGGGCTCCCTTAGGGGGGTGGACTGTAATACCCTTGTGTGGGCGGACCTGAGGAGGAGGGTGCGGGAGAAGCCCAATAGGCCCGTGGATCCCAAGAAGGGTTGGGCGAGCTACCAAGGGGAAATTATAGTCCTACATCGCCTAGGTGAAGGAAAGGGATGCGCTATATATGTACAAGGTTGGATCTACAAAGTACTACGCGTTTTAAAGCCGTGCGGGCCTTGGGCCCAAAGCGGACAATATAGTACTTTGTGGATCGGGTCGTGACAGTTGGATATAAGGATGAGTAATATTATGAAACCATTCCAAGTAGTCCATACTGCAATCCCATGGATGGGTCACCTTTGCACCTTGGTTTTCAATCGAGACAAGATGATCCTCCCAATTTTCAGCAAAACGGAAACCAATATCTCATGTTGCACCGTGTAGTTGTAGACGGTTCGACTTTTATTACTTAATCCAGCTCGAGTGTGGGGCTTTAGATGACTTGTATTTCCCCATTTGTCTCATCACTCTATCTGGGTTGTAGGGTTCTTCGTCATTATGAAAGAAGAGAAAACCTTGAATCATGTTTATGCAAAGACGTGACTTTCTTGGATCTCACATAAGGGCCCCAAATCACCTGCACAGATATAGAGTATTATTAAAGTCCCACACATTACAAACAATAATATACACATAGATAGCAAATGAAATTGACCTCTTTAGCAGCAACCCGTCTAATTGTCGAGGGAATGGGTGAGGAAAACAACGAGGGAGGGACTGAGGGAGGAGGACCATTCATCCCCCTCGGGATGCGCACAAGGAAAATGACGGCATGCATCCCGAGGGGGATGGACGGTCCCCCCTTCCCTCTCTCCCTCCCTCGCTGTTTTCCTCGCCCATTCCCTCGACAATTAGATTTTTTCCTTTAGCAGATAAGTCTTCAATATGCTCCCTCAAACAAGTGATTTCCTTATTCACTGTTTGAGAATTATATGCTGGACATTCTCACTTAAACATGGCCGGGATACTTTCTTCCACAAATCATTCACCCTCACCATACTCGACAGCCTAAAATGGTCATAAATCCAACTTTACATTACAAAGACAAGTATTTTAGAGTTTTGTTATGTATAAAAACAAAAAAGCAAAGAAACTACACCAAGACAAGTAGAAAATATACCTCTATAACTGACAAAAATCCGACAATTTGCTTCACCTTTGCTTTATTAGCCTATCCCATCTTACTATACATGCGTGCTAATGCACTTGCATACCATGCAAACTGGCCCAACCTCGTCAAGTTTCATCAATTTCTCCAAATGTTCAACATAGACCTTTGTTCCACTTTTGTCAACAAAAAGTGTCCAACCAAGCAAATATAGCAAATAGCCCCTAACACATTGTTGTTTATTCAATAACGGGGCATTTGACTTCACATTTTCACAATGATTTTTGATCAATTTCATTTCAACAACATTACTGTTGTTTTTTCGGAGATGATTCACTACATTCACCCTTTTAATACCTAAACAAGTCACCAAAAGTTTTACAACCATTTCATGAATAAATTTACTTTTCTTCACAATGACATGTTTACCATGGATTACGCTACACCCAAAGTAATGGTCATCTCTCCAAAAGGTAGGTGGAAAGTATTGGTCTTAGGATGCCAACGCTCCAGAAAAGCATAAAGTGCAACAGATCAACATCGTTCTTTCCACTACTATACATAATTGACCTCACTTCCTTTGACTTTTACCGTAGATCCCATTCCAAAACTTTTTTCCATTGGTGTTGTATCTCGATTTTCCTCGTTCCTAATAACAAAACTAATGAATTCAATTAATATGATTGTTAACAATAAAATATAAATAAATATATTTAACATATTTTAGTAATTATCGCTTCATCCCAAATGGCACGAGCAACATGCACATAGTATTCCTCTAACATGGAAGCATTGTTGGACCCCAGGATATGATAGAGGCTCATCTTTTTCTTCATCGAAACGAGGCTCAACATTGATAACAAGTTCATCCTCATCGGTCGCCAAGATATCTTGTTCTACTTGAGCCACCTCCTCATGAGCCACCTCCTCATGAGCCTCCTCGTGAACCTCCCCGGTCACCTCCTTATGAGCCACCTCTATCAACCCCACATGAACCTCCCCACCCACATCCTCAATCACCACCTCAGTGACCTCCCCAACCACCTCCTCTGTCATCACCTTAGTGACATCCTTACCAACCTCCTCACCCACATCTCTTAAACTCTCACCTACTTTACCACCCCCACTCACACCACCTTGACTCTGAGAGAAAATAACTCGCCTCAAAGCTTCTTCTCCAATCAACTCAGAAGACATATCATATTTTTCCCTCCTTTTTGCCGTTTATTTATCCGTCCTTTTTTGTTTTTCCTCTCATATAATTCTAGTTGAGGAATTAGCCTATTGCATTTTATTCGAAGTGGTTAGTGGAAGTTTTTGTCCGATGTCATCACAACCACCACCACCAATTGACGAAGCCTGAGTTTCCTAATCTTCCTTGCCATCCTGATCAATTGAAGAAAAATAACCATTTCAACAACAAATAACACCAAATAAAATGTATTTGTAAATTTCTTAAAATTGTCACAAGATGCTGTGTAAGATTATTAATAAGACCTTTTTGGGTATTACGCAAGATTTAACAGGTTTTTTGTAGCCTATCCAACGATATTCTTGTTGAATCTCGTCATTGTTGGATTGTTCAGGTCATTTTGGGTGATTTCAAAGGCATTCGATTTCGACTTAGTTTGTTTCTCTTACGACTTGATCAAATCTTCTAGTACTCAAACAAAAAAATGAACAACTAGCAAAATCACACCACCAACCTTGTTTAGCACCAACAACAAACTTGAACAGTAATAAACAACCAAATCACAACCTCGTACAACTAGTTCAAAATCCAACCAAAAATATTTTCTAATGTCGAGCCACATTGCAGCGAAATTGAACCCAAATTGCAACAAAATAGCACATAGAGAATACGGGGGATGAGAAAGTATGGTTGGCACCAAAATCGCATGTGGGGGCGGGGAGATATTAGTGGGAGAGGAGAGACTACAGTGGAGATACAACGTTTGAGTACTTGAGGAGAAGAGTGGGAAAAAAGAAGAGAAACAGTCGTGAGAGTGGGAGGGAGAGAAAAATTGGAATTGAATGGGTTATATTGGTGGTGTAACTTAGAAGGTGGTGGTGGTGTAACTTAGATGGTGGTGTTAATAAGTGGAAATGTTGGTTTTACAAAGCCACAACCTAGATCAAAATGTTGGAGCTTTCCTTAGGGACGCCATTTTGGTTGACAAAAGTTTAGCTTCAAAGTATGTCTTAAAATTCAAATTTACTCTTTCTCAAAATCAATTTCTAAATTTGTGTTAATAAACTAGTCGTGTTTTAGTTGTACTCGACCATCCCATTGTCTTGACTGATGATCCAGATGATACGCGTGTCAAATTCTAGACCTACAAAACCATGAAATAATATATTCCCCATATTTTTTTTAATGGGTTCTTGTGATTTTCAAAAGAATACCTGAGAACCAAGGAATGTGATTTCTCGAAAAATGTTGAAATTTCACCGAATATATATATATATATATATATATATATATATATATATCTTTTTTTTAGTCCTTGAAATTTATTTCGAAACCGAATTATTTAATTTTTTTCATTAGGCCAATCTCAATGTCGGTACATTTTAACTCGTTATAATCTTAGTTTAGTATAAAAGTTTTGTTATATAGGTGATTCTTATGCAATATGTAGTTTGTATGACATTATGAGTCTCATGATACTCTTTATGTAATATGTAAGAGTTTAACATGCTGAAATTATATTGATGACTTCAAAAGTACGATCGAAATTTTTACATTTTTTCTATACATAACGAAATATTTCTTAAAATCAACTTACCGAAATTACCTCCAAAAACAAAATCACAATCCTTGCCGAGAACATTATATCAAGTGTTGAGGGTTTTGCAAGGGAGAAAACCAAATGTTTCATTTTCTTCCTTCATGATGTAGGAACTAACTTCCTTACATAGTTTATCGCAAGGGTTGCGATTGAATCCCACCAAATTGCTACATAGGCTTGAAGACATACTAATGAAGTCCGCCTGGCACTAATTGGGGATTTACATATTAATATAGCAGAGATTAAGGATTAGTTCTTACATCTAAGGGTGTCTTTGGTTGCATGGAAAATATAATTTTTGGGAACATTAACTTTCCGAGTTTGGTTGCTTGTAGAAGGAAAAGTTTTGTAGGTGTTTGGTTGAAATTTTGGATTTGGAAAATTTTTCTAATATATTCCTTTTTTCCCACTTGAAGTGAATGTTTGTAGGTCTTGCAATGGGTGTTGCACAAGAGTCGGAGAAAGTAACAAGTGAAGAGTACTAAACTACCTAAAGTAGTAAATAGATGTCAGGAGGGCTTCACACAAACAAAACTATTCTGAGTTATGTATACATGGATTGATAAAGCTCATTCAATGAGAATTTATTTTTCTTATTTTTTTCTTTACATAAATACAACTCATTATATACAAGAGGTACAACAGAGTCTCTATTTGAATGGAATTCAAATATCTCTAGAGCTATGTTGGTGAACTGGACCAACACAAGATTGTAGGCACTAACTTCCACAATTTGAATCCTAGTGATTTACTTAACACGGTGATAAATATTGTTCTTAACATGGACCAACAACCATAAACAAAAAATCTGACAAAATTCCTTAATTGTACACTTAAATACCATTACTAAGCTCTTGGCTCCAATCTACACATTGAAACGAAACAAAACTTGAACTTAAATCCATAAAAAATCACATGTTGAAGTTCAAGTGTGTTTAACTTGAAGGCTTGAGCATAAAATACGGTGACATGGATTGTGAAAACTTCGGTGTGTGAAACATAGATGGTCCTTGGTTTCCAAATTCCATCCCTACTGGAATCATAGTTGTTGTAGCTATCATCATAACTATAATTGTTCAACGACACCGTAAGGGGAGATGGAGGATTCATTGACGAACCACCAAATAAGATCATAGGATAGGATGGCTCACAGAACATGGTAGAATCGAATGGATATCCCACAACTGGCAATTGCATCACCATCTTATTATTATGATCAAGTGGCTACTGCATCATATGGAGTGGTTGTGGCTGCGTCATTGATGATGCATAATTTACACATTCCCGATCTGAGAATATTGACATTACCCGTGACATGCCATATGCGGCTCAGGACATAGGCAGCCTACTGTTTTAGAAAGATTTAGCTCTATAACCACAACGAAGATCAAGGACATAGAGATAAGGTCAGACATATATAAAAGCACATTCATTTACACAGGAAAATGTATGCAAAAACCCTGAGTAAGCAAGACTCTCTTTCTCAACCCTGTAACTACTGCCTTCCCTTGACTTACTTTGCTCAAAACTGACTTGACCGTTGGACTCTCCGCCCGGGTAATCAACTCAGGTTGGAGTTTGTGTAGGTACCAACATTTGCTCTCAAGCCTGATATACAATTCTCAGCAGAAGTTTTTTTCCCATTTTTACCCTCAACAGTCATATAACAGTTTTTTTTCCCAAGAAGTTCATACCTAAAACAAGAAAAAAAGTAGGCATTACTACCTTGGTGGTCTGGTTTGGGATTGAAGTTATGAAAATGGGGATTAATTGAAAACATAGTCAGGTTTCTTGGAATAATCTTTCCAAAGATAAAACACCTTTTATTGGATCCCATCAAAATCATTTAATTTTTTTACTCTGCATTTCACAAAAAGAAGATGTTCAAACAAATCTTGTTTTGTCACCTCACACCGAAACCAGTTACATTGTCATACTGTCTATAAGAACATTGATAAAGATGATAAGAAGACTATCTAGACTTTGGTAGATTGACTGATAAGAAATGGACTTTGGTGCAGAATGTAGATCTTGTTCATGACATTAATTATAGTACACAACTCAAAAACTAGCAATTTCGATTTATGCCGGCTAGGTCTACTACAGATGACATCTTATTGCTTAGGCGACTTATAGAAAAATATTGATAGGAATGTAAGAGTTTGCAAATTTTTTTTATTAATTTGGAGAAAGCTTACGATAGGGTCCCCAGAGAGTTAATTTGGCGGTGCTTGGTAGGAAGAAAGTGTCTCAATGTTATGTCGATATCATTAAGGATATGTATGAAGGATCTGTAACAAGTGTTCGCTCAGTGGATGGGATGTCCAGTGAATTTCCAGTGTCAGTAGGACTATAACAAGGGTCGGCCTTAAGTCCATACCTCTTTGCTTTGGTCATGGATGAGTTCACGAGACATTTGCAAGAAGATGTACCTTGGTGCATGTTATTTGCAGATGATATTGTCTTAATTGATGAGACTAGTGAAGGTTTACGTCGGAAATTAGATAGGTGGCGGGAGGCTTTAGAGAGTAAGGGTTTTATAATTAGTCGAACGAAGACAGAGTATCTAGTGTGCAACTTTGGCTGTGAATCATGAGGGAGGAGTAATGTAATTGAGATCGAAGGCGTGGAAATCCCAGAGTGTGAGGCTTTTCGATATCTAGGATGTAATTCGAAAGAATAGGGCTATTGGAGAAGATTTAGACCATAGGATTAAAGTTGGTTGGATGAAATGGAAAATGTCGCCAGGAGTATTATGCGATAGAAGGATGCTTGCTAGGATAAAAGGGAAATACTATAAGACAACCAGCCATGCTATGCGGTTCAAAATGTTGGGCTATTATGGGACAACATACGCATAGGATGACAGTAGCAAAAATGTGTATGTTAAGGTGGATGTGTGGTAAAACTCGTAAGGATAAAATTAGGAACGAAATAATTAGGAATGAAAGAATTAGGAGATACTTAGGTGAAGCGCCCAAAGAGGACAAAATTAGAGAAAAGCTTTTAACGTGGTTTGGTCACGTGCGGAGGCGATCAAGCATGGCGGCAATTAGAAAATGTCTAGATTGGCAAGTTAATGGAGGGTGTAGACGGAGCGGATGACCGTTGAGCTTGGATTAGGCAAGGATATGTGGGAAGACTGCATTGCTTGGAGAACCAAAATCCGTGTAACCGACTCCGAAAGTATCGGAAATGGGCTTTGATTATGATGAGGATGATGCCTAAATAACTAGCAATTTCGATCGGTGCGGTCATGTTTATCCCTTTGTAGAAAAGATTGTAAACAGTACCTGCTCATACAATAGCAATGTTTTCAAAGCATTTTGTTGAAGTAAATGGGAATGTCAAGCTAGTAACCAATTTTATTGTTGGTTGGTTGTCTCTCCAAGTTAAGAGCATGACCAAAACACATAGTAATGGTGGTGATTATGGAGGGGATTGGTCTTCTCTCCTAGACATCTTTTGGGAGAAAATATTCAAGCCGTGTCGTACACGTGTCATGATGATCTCGTCAACGGAGCAAAGTGGGTCTAATTACCCACCAAATCTGGAAAAGCCCAGACGACACCAAGCCCATTTTGGCAGGGTCCAGGAGGTTGGACCCAAACTACAGCGCCCTATTAAGCCCATATGTCACATGGTCAAGCCCCATACCCGTAAGACCTAATAAGGCAAGTATCTGGGGGATCGACCTAAGACGGCCAGGCCAGCAATACATCGACTCCTATCAGGAAACAAATTCTGAAGTATAAGTCGTGCATGGAAACTCTCTTGCATGTACAACACTCCACAAGGGAAGAATCTCCCGCAGATCTAGGAACACAAGTCGTGTAGGGAAACTCTCATACATGGACGACTCCTAACAAGGAAATGATCTCCAACAAAATATCTTTCCCCAAACTACGCCACCAAAGGCCTAGCCGAACAAGGACTCTCGTATGATAAATAGGCAACAAGGTTGAGGAACAAAGGTACGATACAAAACCCAATTTAAAACATTACACCTTTCTCAAGCCTTGTCTGACTTAAATATTGGAGTGTCATCGGCCGCCACAATGGTGGTCTTTGGTACACATGTGTTCGAGTGCAGGTCAAGGACAGGGAGAATAGGATTTGACACCATCAGTTTGGTGTTGTCCATGGGGAACGACAAAATTCCTAAGAAAACAGTGATATCACCCTTCTTTATAGTCCAGAAAAATGGTTACCACAAGATCTCACAATAATGGAGAAATCGCTGAGCCCTCGAAAGCTCGAACCGGCAGAGCGCCGCCAGCTCTGATGCACCGGCCCCGCGGGGAACAATCTCGGATCCCAGCGCCGGCAGAAGTTGCGACAGACCTTAGGGTGGATTTATTGTCAACCCAAGTGCAGCAAATCTCACAAACGGTGGAGATACTCACTCAGCAGAACCTTCCACCCTCAGAAGGAGACAATGAGCCACGAAGAGCCCTGTCCCTAGAAGACACCAAAAAACACCTTCAAAAGAGTGACTTTGTTCCCGTCAGCTCTCAATAACCCAAGGGCAAAGAGCGGCCAATGGAGACCATGCGTCTAGGTTGACAAAACCCTATCCGGCTAGGGGCCACCAATCCATACATGTTGTACAACCTCACCGTCCCTCGCTAATGGATCACATCATGAACAAGCCACTGCCGAAAAAGTTCAGTCTGCCAAAATTGGAGTTTTATGATGGGTCAATAGACCCGTCCAACCACTTACGCCATTACCAACATGTGATGGCGCTCAAAGAAGGCTCTGAAGCAGTAATGTGTTGGACTTTCCCTACCATCCTGAAAAAATCAGCATTGACCTCGTTCCATAATCTCTTTCTGAAGTCTATCGACTCATTTCGGATGTTGGCCAAAACGTTTCTCACCCGTTTTATCGGCGGCTAACGGACTAGGAAAGGCCTGCATTACCCGCTCACCCTCATACAAAAGCTGAACTAGACATTGAGGGAGTACGTCACACGTTTCAATGATGAGTTAACTATCACGACGACTGCAACTACGACACCTCGGTCACAACCTTCACCTCCGATCTGAGGAGATGCCGGTTCTATGACTTCCTTACTCTGGAGCCTCCAATTGACATGGAAGATTTACTGAAGAGTGCCTAGAAATACATCACTCTCAATGAGATGTTGGCCGCCAAAAAGGACGCAGAAGCTGAATAAAAAATCTTCTGGTCCCAGAGACAAGAAGGAGGGAAAGAAACAGGAGAACGATGACACAAATAACAACAAATATCGGTCTGACGTCCTCAACACCATCAAGAATTGGGGAGAAGTGAAGTGGCTCGCCAAATAGCAAGGAGATCCCTCCCAGCACAATAACAGCAAATACTTCTCCTTTCACAGGGAATGCGCCCACAACACTGAGGACTGCTAAAGTCTCAGAAGTGAGATTGAGTACTGGATCAAGAAGGGGAAGCTCAAATACTTCCTGAGCCCGAAAAAAAGGCCAGACCAGGCAAAGGAAATGGAAGATGTCGTCAAAGAGATAGAGAAAGAAGCTTCTGGCATCATATATGTCCTTCATGAGGTTGGCTCGGAAGGTGTACAGTCCAATAGGTCACGAAAAAGGGTGCTCCTCGAGATGCGGACACAACTCACCTACGAGGACCCACAAGTGTAATATGCACGTATTCAGAGCCCGATTCCAACATTGACATTCATTGACAAGGACCTCCAAGGCGTCCATTCTCCTCACAATGACGCCTTGGTCATCTCAGTCCTCATAGAAAAGTTGGAAGTGAAAATGGCATTGGTAGACACAGGAAGCTCTCTAAACGTCATGTTCCTCAACACATTCTGCAACATGCAGCTCAAAGAGAAGAACTTGATACCCACCAGTCAACCAATGATCAGGTTTAGCAGAGAAAAATGCTTCCATATTGGGAAGATCAGATTAGCAATAGTGGGGGGTAAAACCACAACTACAGAAAATCCTCTTCCAGGAGTTCATGGTGGTCGATGCACCATCCGCCTACAACATCATCTTGGGGAGGCCCTAGCTCCATCAGATGGAGGCGGTTATTTCTACTCTTTACTAAGGCATCAAGTACACTACCAATCAGGTAGAAGGAACAATTTGAAGATATCAACCTTCAGCGAGAGACTGCCACTATGCAGCGCTGAAACAACTAGATTGTTAGCAATTACAGCTCAGGCCCACGAGATAGACATATCGGAGATCGGGCCCAAATAAGAAAGACAAATCCCCCCGCACGGATGAAGAAACTCTAGTCAGTCCGAGGGGAAGACCCAATGTCTGCCAACCAGGCTGGCTAGCTAGTGCCACCTTGGCAGAAAAGAAACACGAGAAATAGGGAGTTCATGCGGATTACACGAGCCAGGATGAGGCTTGTCCGAAAAACAACCCTCCACTCCCTCACTTGAATCAGAGCGTGAAAGCCACCTCCGAACACAATCAAGCTAATACGAACAAAGACAAAGCTCTGATAATCGAGACTCAGCTATATGACAAATCAGAATCAAGAATTGGGAATACCATCCGTCTGTCACTCCAGTTCAATACAAAGCTAAGTAGCAACACCTTGAAAAACCGGCGCCTACACCAAAAGCTGACAACTAGCGAGGAATGGCCCGCTCGCACAATGTTCACTTTTCAGTGACTTCACTATCATCGGCGAAACATGACACTTCGCCAAAGGAGCTACACATTATGAGCCAGGACCGTGTGCATCTCCTTCAGGGCCAGATTAGCTTAGTCCCACTCAGAGTCAAACTATCGTATTGTTTTGATTTATTTTCTTTCACAGTCTAGAAGAATTGTTCGCACAAGCCAATATGATACAAGTTCATTCAAGGAATAAAACACGAATTATAGAAAACATACTTTATTGATTAATAAGAAATGTGTTACAAAGCTTGTCCGAATGACAAGTACAAAATTTTACACACTACAAGTATCTAAGTCTGGCGCGAGTATGGATCTGATGAAACACACGTCAAGATTTTGCTCCGTCAATCTGCCTCCAGAAAAGGATTCAAAAGTGAAAGCAAAAGTACCCGAAGTAGGCAACATGCTGCAGGTACGTGCTTGATTCTTTGTTCTGCCAATCTGCCTCACCAGGATGATTTGAAAGTATGCCGATGGGGATGTCCTTCAAACGAAGGATGCCTGGGGTGATGTAGAGTTAGCACCCCACGACTGCAGGCCACATCCTCCAGAGCACCACTCCACCAATTTGCCTTCCAGCTGTGGCATCACGAGTGAAGCCCAATAGATACAGTAGGAACAACCACCCCATAACTGGATGCGAGTATTATCTCCCAAACTAGATGGCGTGAGACGTTGTGGAAACATCGAAAGATGGAAGACAGACTTGACTTCTGAGGGGGAGTTTGTAACTCTTTTTTGTAATGTAAGAAGAAATTACAAGGTTCTATGGAACCAATTGGATGCTCGCCCAAGCCAGGTGGCATCACGCAATAGCAAGTCTTGTTAAGACTCATCAGTGCAAATGTCAGAACATTCAAAAACTCCAATAATGAAGATCTTGCTTTAGCTTTTGGAGAACCCAAAGCATATTTTCTATAAAGATGCATTTGAAGAACATGTTCTACAACGTTCATGGCAATGCTTGAAATGGTGAAGACCAACCTATATATAGGCACGACGGTTCACGAAGCAAAGTCACCCAGCAGTTACGTCCGCATTAAATGCCATACAGGAAATATGGAAGCGACGATTCCAATTGCAACTGACGAGTTCACATACTTTGAATTAATGGTACTGTACACAACCCCATTAACTCAGGGGGAGTAATCGATACTATACCGTCTCACAGTCTATGTCGTACACGTGGCACGATGATCTCGTCAACAGAGCCCAGCCAACAAGTAAACCCAAGCGAATGCCCAGCCAAATCCAGCCCAAAAGATGGAGAATGGCCCAATACATGCAAAGACACAAACGGTGAAGGCCTTAAGCACCCATGGAATGAAGAGCACACCTACAGTGATATTATCAATAAATCCAAGGTATCCACTCTATTAAAATTCTGTTGTTGTTCATCAAATGTTGTTGAAATTTAGTCTGATCAATCTATGGAAATCCGACTCCAAAATTAGACTTGCTGATCAGACCCCCATGTCGGACTATTAGGCGAATTAAGTAAGAACACCAAAATTAGACTTACACGCCCAAGGCCATGCGGTGGACTAACTCGACTAAAGTTTAGTTAGTTTCGACCGATGACAATAATTTTTGGTCCGCTCTAACGCCTAGTCCGCTAAGAAAGGATTGATGACGATGGCTTAGAAAGTGGGAGTCTAGCCAGTGCTCACAATGCCTGATCAATATGGCTCGCCAGAGATCATTGTCCAACTACAGGCAATGATTGCCGAACCCGACCAAAGTTTAGTCAGTTTTGACTGATGTCGACAACTTCTGGTTCGCTCTAAGGCCATAGTTTGCCAAGCGTGGATGAAGATGGCTTAGAAAGTGGGAGCCTAGTCAGTGCTCTTAAGTAACGCTTGATCAAGATGGTTTTCCAGGGATCATTGTCCAACTACAAACAATGATCGTAGAACCCAACCAAAGTTTAGTCAGTTTCGACTGATGACGATAACTTTTGGTCCGCTCTAAGACCGTAGTTCGCCAAGCGCGGATGAAAATGGCTTAGAAAGTAGGAGCCTAGTCAACGCTCTAAATGCCTGATCAAGATGGCTTGCCAGGGATCATTGTCCAACTACAAACATTGATCGCCGAACCCGACTAAAGTTTAGTCCGTGACGATTGATGTCCATAACTTCTTGTCCGTTCTAATGCCTAGTCCGCCAAGCGCGGATGAAAATGGCTTAGAAAGTAGGAGTCTAGTCAGCGCTCACAACGCCTGATCAAGATGACTTGCCAGGGATCATTGTCCAACCATAGACAATGATGGTCGAACCCTACCAAAGGTTAGTCAATTCTGACTAATGACGATAACTTCTGGTCCGCTCTAAGATCGTAGTCTGCCAAGCACAGATAAATATGGCTTAGAAAGTGGGAGCCTAGTCAGTACTCTCAATGTTTGATCATGATGACTTACCAGGGATCATTGTCCAACCACAGACAATGGTCTTTGAACCTAACCTAAGTTTAGTCAGTTACGACTGATGACGATAACTCTAAGTCTGACCTAAAACATAGTCTGTTGCACAAAGACAGTTTGAAAGTCCAGTCAAAGCTCATGAAGCTTAACTTGGGCAACTCACCAGGATCACTGTCTAAC
This sequence comes from Berberis vulgaris, assembly GCA_963556465.1. NCBI lineage: Eukaryota > Viridiplantae > Streptophyta > Magnoliopsida > Ranunculales > Berberidaceae > Berberis > Berberis vulgaris. The sequence goes on from OY747136.1 coordinate 63,570,390, forward strand.
CACTTACAAGTGATGCACACGCTTGACCACAGTCTGGCCAGTTTACTTAAACTAGCGACGACAACTGTTGGTCTGATCTACAGCCTGGTCCGCCAAGGGCGGATTACAACGACTCAAGGAATAAAAAACACGATGAGTCCGAATGATCTATGGCCAGCCAAGATTATTCCCTTGCACGGAGCTTAGCCAACTTACAGGACTTGGCCGAGACAACTTCTCGATCTCTAAATAATACAGACCAGGATTGCTTGAACTATCGCAATATAAGCAGTCAAAACTCTCATTAGCATATCAACTCTACAGTTTCCTAACTCAGCAAAATCTCTTGACTAAAGACTAACACAACAAAAAGAGCCAGCAATAAGTTAAAAAATGCACAAATGCAAAGTGCAACTCAATGTACCATCTTTCATTAAAAATAAGAAAAATACAGATTTCATTCCTCGTCAAAAGGAAGTTCAAATAGAGTGGAGCTTGACTTGGCAGGAGAAGAAGCAGAGGATGTGTTCACACACGTTGCCGCTTGGACACCCTGACCTTGATCACCTTCTTCTTCTGATTGATCGGAGGCTTCTCCAAACTCCGCAAATGACACATCTTTGTAGTAGGAGAGGTCCCAATCAGTGTGCTCCTTTTTCATCAACTACAACAGCTCCAGTCTTCCTTGCACAACTCTGTTGAACTCGAACGTGCCTTGGGCCTTGAGGAGCTTCTCCTTGCATAATCTTGACTCAGCGAGCTCTCATTCCAGTTGTTCCAATTTGCCCGACAGGGCATCAGTTTTGGACTGCTCAGTACTCAGGTTGTCCTTGACTGCACTAAGTTCATTTTGCGCTAGAAGGAGTTGTTCTTCTGTTCTCCTCACACTCTTGGCATTGAAATCAACATCAGCCTCCACCTGCTAACATCGGACAGTGCACTCTGATAGGGCATCATGAAGTTGACATTTCTTCACCCTATTCCATTTACTGATATGCCTCCTGGAGGCGTAAGAAATGTCAACTTCATCATGCCAGGCTTGGTTGCTCATTTTTACCACATCTGGGGCAAATAGATTGATTCGCACATTCGAATGGAGGTCCATTGGGACCAAAATCACGCCAGCACCGCCCTTCGTTGTCTTCACCGCATCAGGGCCCTCCCCCATCGATTTCTTCTTACTCACAATGATCGACTCTCACTCACAAGCCGATTCGGAAGCAGTTGACGGGAAAAAGGGAAGTGAGTTATTTCTTGGACCCGTCTTCACCTAAATCTCGGGTTGAGACTGGGACGGAGGACAGTACGGGTGAGGTGGAGGGGAATTATATGGATGACGGTTAGGTGATTCTTCACCAGGCTAGGAAGACTCATGATCTAAGGAAGAATTATACTCAAAATCCTCCAAAAAGGGACGAGTTTGACTCGCATCAGACAAAGTTGCAATAACCGCCAGTAGAAACAGGTTGTTCATAACTTTCGCCTGCTCAGAACTCAGCTTCGTTGCATCTTCAACCCCCACCATTTGCAGAACGCCTTCTCCAAGTCGGGAAGGGAAATAGGGCCATTCACTAGAGCATCATGCCCCTCAGACAGCTTCTGCCGCAGCGGATAAGCCAAGATCTTGCCCCCACGACTTTGCGTCCCCCTTTGAAGGGGTTGGACGCTCAAGAGCATGCTCAGGTGCAGTACGAGGTTTCTTTGAATGCGCAGAAGAAGAAAGTGCATCATTCAACTTTTTCCTCCTTGACGGGTTTGGAATCTTAACCTTCGGGAGCTTCCTCTTCTTTGAAGAAGGTTCGCCTTCAGACTTCGATTTCAGGATTCTAAAATGAGCGGGTACCTCATGCCAGTAAGCCCACAGTTTGCTATGCTTGATATTATAGGGCTGAATGACATCCTTCGCCCGCATTCGAGGCATGTCACGAAATTTATCCATGACTGCTTCATCCTACGAAGAAAAGGGCATCGTTGGAAATTTTCTTTACAGAAAGCACGGATAACAACTCAACATGCAATTAACACAAACGGAATTAAAATCACTTAGTTGTTTGAACTCCCTTTCGACCGGGCGGCCATCAAACTCGAAATACTTCGAGTCCATGGGAGCCATAAAGCAATACTTCTGCCAGAAGTTGTAATCGTTGGACAACTTTCCAAAACAAGCCAACAACTTTAACATGCTCACTGCATGCTCATTTATCCGATAAAAGGTGTTCAATTGCATCACCCTCAGAGACACTCGGACACCATCATCCTTCGCCCCGATCAGAATGGCGGTCACCGTCTGTAATACCCGTCCAATTTACTTACCAATATACTTTTGTTATCTTAGAAGTTAATAATATTTATTTATTGATAGCATACACAAAAAAAAACTTACGTTGAAAAAGGTGGGAGGCGCTTTGAAGGAAGAACTTTTGGATCTTTGCAAATAAAAAAAAAGTTGTGAGTACAATTCTATCCCTTTTCAATATTTTTTTAATGTAACTACGATTCCCTAGACATTTTCATTTGATTTACATCTTTAATGGAGGAAAAAAACGATTTGACATTTTGGTTTGATTTATATCTTTAATGAAAAACCGATTTGACATCTTGATTTGATTTATATCTTTAATGAAAAACCGATTTGACATTTGGTTTGATTTACATCTTTAATGGAAAATCGATTTGACATCTTGATTTGAGGAAAAACCGATTTGACATCTTGGTTTGATTTACATCCAAATAAAAAAAAACTTTTGCCCATGTGACAGGTCAAACGAATCAAAATATAAAGTGCAAAAGAAAGAAACACTTAGAAAGCCTTTGCATGAATCCTTTCAGATTGATGATTTTTATGGAAAAAAAAACTGCTAAGAGTATGTTATTAGAATAGTGCATTACCAATGAAAAGACAAGTTACAACTATCTCTTGACCATTTTCTTTTTAGTAAAACAAAACTAGTTTTATCCATAGGGGATAATTTATCTTTCCATTGGTGTATAAGGTACATAAAACATATTTATCAATCTAAGTCACTGTGCATGTATTAATGGAAGTTCAATACAGTTGAGTTCCCAACATTTCATTTTTTAATGTTATAATATCTATAATTTTTATAAGCTTATAATGTTATGAACTGAACTGAGGTAATGTTATATGTATACGGTTCTTGTAGTGGGACCGTGATATAATGTTAATTGATTTGGGAAAGCAATGGCTCAAATTAAATACTTAGAAATGGTTTTTTTCCACAACTTCGAAAAAAAATAATTTTTTTGTATACGAACTTGCTTGTATACGTGTGATATAAATTTTCGGTATGTAGACTTGCTTGCATATCGGTACACCGTTCCATGTGAGTTCTGTAGTACGTGTAGATTTAGGAAATACTTGCCAGGTATCGAACTTCGGGTGAGATGACACTCGTTGTGGCACCCCACTTGGGTCATGTACGCTTCGTGTGGCTTCGATGGCAAGGGAGGCACACTTGGGTGATGTGTGTTCGGCACAGGAGGAGCGTGCGATTGTGGAAAAGAAGCCAATAATTGGGAAAAATAAAAATAAAATAAAACCATTGAATTGATCATAACATGAAATTGTCTATGAATTATTTTATCATGTACTAGGTTAACCTTGCGGGAAGAAACTAACAACTCATTCAAATCTCGAATGAGAACTACTTGTATTCCTTAAGGTGAAATGCATTTTTCTTTTATATTTAATTGTCTCGATTTGTAAGTTTGCTCACACCAGTATTAATATACTGACCCAGATTTTGTATTATTTTACAATTTTGGGTGCGTTCTTAATGAGGGTAGCCCCAGAGACCTATCAGGGATAATTGGAGCGCAAGGGTGGTATTAGCTGCGTGGCGATAACTGAGTAGTCGACACGTTTTTGTTAGATCTTTATTATTGTTATTCCTATGTAATCAAATGTAGGGTTTAGTTATATATGCTCAGATTTTTTTTAAGTCAGAGATTGATTTATGTAATTTTCATTTATTTATAATTATGGACCTCGTTTTTAGAGGAAGAATATTGAGGAAGGTTATTAGTTTGTTTTCTGCCATATGACTGTATCATTTAATTTGTTCATGTTGTGCCTTGGTTTTTGAACAATCTATTAATTTATGTTGTTTAAAAATAGGGGCGTGACATTTTAGTATCAGAGCATTTGGTTAGCCTAGATCTAGGGTAGGTCTAGGTGATCCTCGGAAGTGTGGAATGGGATTATGAACGTTTGGATTATTAAGTATTAACGGTTATTTATTTTCTCTTGAAGGTAATGGCGAACACTCGATCGAATGGTGCCAATGGGCAGAATGGTGATAACCGGCGAAATAACACTAATGGCCCAAACGGTTCGAATGATCAAGGGGGAAATCCTAACTTGGTTCAGGTGGACGTGGGAGCTCTGATGATGTAACATTTGCAAGTTGTGCAGAACAACCATCAGGATAATCAGGGTGATCCGTTTGCCAGGAGAAATAAGGAGTTTGGGAACCTAGGCGGTCAGAGGTTTAATGGAGATACTGGCCCTATTGCAGTTGAGAAGTGGATTCGTAAGTGTGAAACCGTATTCAATCGGATGCAGATGACTGAGGTACAGAAACAAGAATTAGCTGCTCATAACTTGGATGGAAATGCCAGGTATTGGTGGGAGTCTGTCGAGGAGAGCATGGATACGACTGTTATGACTTGGGAAACTTTCAAGTCCAAATTTGACTGTTAGTTTGTACCTCAAGCTGTGAAATCTCAGCTAGCTGCAGAGTTCCTTAGTTTGACGCAAGGTACAAAGTCGGTGACCCAATATGTGACAAAATTCAACGAGTTGACTCGGTATGCTCCATACTTTTTTGATACCACTGCCAAGAACAATCAGAAGTTTATCAAGGGTTTGGGTCATTATCTATCAAAGTCACTTTTACCCTTTGACAGAGTTTTAGACTTAGCTCTCAAGTTTGAAGAGCAAGACGCCGCTTTTCGAGAGGCTAGGGAGAAGAACAGGGGAGGTGAGTCGTCTAGAAACTAGCGTTCATCTGGGAACCGAGATCAGAACAGATATAAGCCTTATGATCAGAATCAGCGAGGACCTGGATTTCAGTATCAGCCGAGGTTCCAATCCGGAGGTCCGTTTCAGCAGAGGCCCCAGGGAGGAGTTGAGTCCCAGGGAGGTTTCAGGCTGCAGGGTGGCTTCAGGCCCCAAGGGCAGCAATGGCAAAGACCGACATTTCAGAACCAGGGCCAGCAAGGCCCATATCAGCAACCTCGACCGTATGATCCTCGGCCTCATGCACTTGCAGCACCACGAGGGAAGGCTCCCACTGATAGGTTATGCTACAGATGTAACCGACCAGGGCATCTCATTCGTGATTGTCCCAGTGGGCGAGGCGCTCCACAGGGTAGGCGGGCCCCACCAGCTCCAGCACGTGCATTTGCGGTTCTACCAGGGTAAGAAAATGTTGAAGGTATCATCACCACTCAGTTTCCCATGCGAGTATTATTTGATTTTGGTGCTTCTCATTCTTTTAAATCTCGTCGAATGGTAGAAAAAGAAAACCTTAAAACTATGCCACTTATCAAACCTTTATGTGTTGAGACACCCCTAGGAGGCACTCTCACATTATCTTAGCAATGTAGAAATTTTGAGATCTCTTTAATGGGTCGAAAACTTGTTGTGGATTTGATAGTTATGAATTTTGAGAATTTTCATGTTATTCTTGGGATGGATTGGTTGGGTAAAAACTATGTTACTATAGATTGTGCCGCAATGACCATTTTGATAGATACACCAAGGTTGCCGTGAGTTAGTCATGTTTGTGAACCTTGTGGGGAATCCACAATGACGAGCACTCTATATTCTATGGATATACCAGAGAAAGATATTAGCGTGGTTGAGGTGGTGAAGGATTGTATAGATGTATTCCAAGAGATTCCCGGTCTACCACCTAAGAGAGAAGTCGAATTTCGAATTAACTTGTTGCCAGGGGCAGCACCGATTTTGAAAGCTGCATATCGATTGGCTCCCAAGCAGTTGGATGAGATGAAAGTCCAACTAAAGGAACTACTCCAGAAGGGGTAAGAAATTTCTCTCGTATGTTTTTATTTATAATAGCTATATATATGTGCATATTTGTGAGTAACTATATGGTTAATCATTTGAGGTGTGTATATCTAGGTTTATTCGACCAAGTAATTCTTCATGGGGTACGCCTGCTATTTTTGTTTCTAAGAAGGATGGTACTTTGAGGATGTGAGTCGACTATAGAGAACTAAATAAGGTGACAATAAAAAATAAGTACCCTCTTCCGTGGATAGATGATTTGTTAGATCAGTTGAAAGAAGCGGTTGTATTTTAACTGTTGAATTTGAGGATTGGGTACCATCATATGGGTTTTGAAGAGCAGAACATACCTCTGACAGCGTCTCGGACTCGGTATGGGTTATATGAATTTTCGGTCATGCCCTTTGGATTGACCAATGCTTCTGCTTTCTTTATGGATTTGATGAACCGTATTTTTCGTCCGTACCTTGATAAATTTGTTGTCATTTTCATTGATGATATTATGGTATATTCTCGAAACATGGAGGACCATCGAGAGCATTTGAAAGTAGTGTTGCAGACTTTAAGAGATCACAAGCTGTATGCTAAATTTAGTAAGTGCCACTTTTGGGAGAAAGAGGTGAGATTTCTTGGGCATGTGATCTCTAGCGAAGGGATAGCGGTCGATCCTGACAAAGTTGCATAAGTTAAATAATGGAAATAACCCACTAATGCCAGTGAAATTCGGAATTTCTTGGGGTTGGCTGGATATTACAGGAGGTTTATTGAGAAATTTTCATGATTGCAGCACCTTTGACGAGTCTGACCCAAAAGGATGTCAAGTTTATATGGACTAAGGACTGTGAGACTGCATTTCAGGAGTTGAAGCAAAGGTTGACTACAGCTCCAATTTTAATCATTCCCACTCGTGGCGGGAAGTTAGTGGTGTTTACAGATGCTAGCGGAACATGTTTGGGATGTGTTTTGATGCAAAATCAGAAAGTAATTTCTTACACTGCTAGGCAGTTAAAGCCACATGAGAAGCGATATGCTACGCATGATTTGGAATTAGCAGCAGTGGTTTTTGCTTTAAAAATATGGAGGCATTATTTGTATGGAGAGAAATTTGAGTTGTATACTGATCACAAAAGCTTAAAGTACCTATTTTCACAACGAGATTGAAACATCAGGCAGCAAAGGTGGATGGAGTTCATTAGTAGTTATGATTTTGAAATCCTTTACCATCCAGGCAAAGGGAATGTGGTGGTGAATGCCCTTAGCAGGCAACATAGTGTGTTGACCGCTCTTATGGTGCAAGAGTGGAAGATTCTCGAGGTTATTGCAGCTCACGGTGTTTTGACTGTTCCGCATACTAGAGGAGCTTATGTTTGCAGTTTCACAGTGAAACCTACCCTGATTACTCGGGTCATTTCAGTGCAGCATACTGACCAATTTCTTATTAACAAAATGAATGATTTGATAGTTGATATGTTGGATGACTGCCCTGCTGATTGGTCAGTTGACATAGATGGAGGATTGCGATTTCATGGTAGACTTTGCGTGTCAGATATTTCGGCGTTAAAGAAGGAGATTGTGGATGAGGCTCATCGTTTTAAATTTACTATTCATCCAGGGTGTACGAAGATGTATAATGATTTGAGAAAAAGTTTTTGGTGGGAAGGCATGAAACGAGATGTTGGGGAATATGTCTCTCATTGTTTCACTTGTCAGCAAGTGAAAGCGGAACACCAGAGGCCGTCTGGTTTATTGCAGCCTCTAGAAATACCCATGTGGAAGTGGGAACACATTTCGATGGATTTTGTTGATGGTTTACCTAGATCTCGAAGAGGTAATGAGTCAATTTGGGTTATTGTCGATCGTTTGACTAAGTGTGCACATTTTATCCCCATTGGTGCATCTCGTAATACCGATAAGTTAGCTGCTATATATATCCGAGAAGTGGTGAGGTTGCATGGTGTTCCTATTACCATTGTGTCAGATAGAGATTCATTGTTTTACATCGGCATTTTGGGAAAGTTTCCAACGTGCTATGGGTACTACCTTGGCTATGAGCACTGTGTATCATCCATAGACTGACGAGCATACTGAGCGGGTAAATCAGATTTTAGAGGATATGTTGCGAGCTTGCATCATGGGTTTTATGTGGTAGTTGGGAGGATTATTTACTGTTGGTGGAGTTCTCGTACAATAATAGTTATCAATCGAGCATTGACATGGCACCCTTTGAGGCTTTGTATGGTAGGCCATGTAGATCTCCTAGTTGTTGGGCCGAGGTAGGTTATACCGTATTGTTGGGACTAGAGATTGTTAGGGCGACTGCAGGGAAGATTGAGATTATTCAGGGACGGATAAAAACTACTCAGAGTAGACAGAAAAACTATGCAAATCAAAAGCGAAAAAGTGTAGTGTTTGCGGTTGGTGATTTAGTTTTTCCCAAGGTGTCTCTCATGCGAAGTGTGATGAGATTTGGCAATAAAGGGAAGTTGAGCCCGCGGTATATTGGGCCATTCGAGATTGTCGGATGTGTTGGTCACTTAGCTTACAAGCTTGCATTGCCGCCCAGTTTGTCGATGATTCATGATGTCTTTCATGTTTCGATGCTGAGAAAATGTGTGAAAGATCCAACTCAGATTGTTCAACCTACCGCTATTGAACTGAATGAGGATTTGACCTATACATTTGGGCCGGTGAGGATAATTGATCGTGATGTGAAGCATTTACGACGTAAGAAAGTCAACTTGGTCAAAGTTCAGTGGAGCGAAAAGGAGAACGATGTCACCTGGGAGTTGGAGGACAAAGTAAAGCATATGCACCCATAATTATTCGCCTAACCCATATCCTACCGAATCTCGGGACGAGATTATTTTAAAGTGTGTATATTGTAATACCCGCCCAATTCACTTACAAATATACTTTTATTATCTTAGAAGTTAATAATATTTATTTATTGATAGTATTTATCAATTGGTAATAGTTACAAATAATTAATTTTTTATTTTAATTGAGGACCTAGGTTTAGGCTAAGGGTGGGTAAGAGATGAGCGATGGTTGTGTTTAGCTAATGAAAGCCTAATAAAAAAATTCATTTAAAAAGAAACCCTAGCCCTTTTTTTTCTCTATACATACACAAAAAAAAAAAAAAAAAAAAAACTTACGTTGAAAAAGGTGGGAAGCGCTTTGAAGGAAGAACTTTTGGATCTTTGCAAAGAAAAAAAAATTTGTGAGTAAAATTCTATCCCTTTTCAATATTTTTTTAATGTAACTACGATTCCCTAGACATTTTGATTTGATTTACATCTTTAATGGAGGAAAAAAATGATTTGACATTTTGGTTTGATTTATATCTTTAATGAAAAACCGATTTGACATCTTGATTTGATTTATATCTTTAATGAAAAACCAATTTGACATTTGGTTTGATTTACATCTTTAATGGAAAATCGATTTGACATCTTGATTTGAGGAAAAACCGATTTGACATCTTGGTTTGATTTACATCCAAATAAAAAAAAACTTTTGCCCATGTGACAGGTCAAACGAATCAAAATAGAAAGTGCAAAAGAAAGAAACACTTAGAAAGCCTTTGCATGAATCCTTTCAGAATGATGATTTTTATGGAAAAAAAAAACTGCTAAGAGTATGTTATTAGAATAGTAAATTACCAATGAAAAGACAAGTTACAACTATCTCTTGACCATTTTCTTTTTAGTAAAACAAAACTAGTTTTATCCATAGGGGATAATTTATCTTTCCATCGGTGTATAAGGTACATAAAACATATTTATCAATCTAAGTCACTGTGCATGTATTAATGGAAGTTCAATACAGTTGAGTTCCCAACATTTCATTTTTTAATGTTATAATATCTATAATTTTAATAAGCTTATAATGTTATGAACTGAACTGAGGTAATGTTATATGTATACGGTTCTTGTAGTGGGATCGTGATATAATGTTAATTGATTTGGGAAAGCAATGGCTCAAATTAAATACTTAGAAATGGTTTTTTTCCACAACTTCGAAAAAAAGTATTTTTTTATACGAACTTGCTTGTATACGTGTGATATAAATTTTGGGTATGCAGACTTGCATGCATATCGGTACACCGTTCCATGTGAGTTCGGTAGTCTGTGTAGATTTAGGAAATACTACCCAGGTATCGAACTTCGGGTGAGATGACATGACACTCGATGTGGCACCCCACTTGGGTCATATACGCTCTGAGTGTCTTCGATGGCAAGGGAGGCACACTTGGGTGAGGTGTGTTCGACACAGGGGGAGTGTGCGATTGTGAAAAAGAAGCCAATAATTAGGAAAACAAATAAAATAAAACCATTGAATTGATCATAACATGAAATTCTGTATGAATTATTTTATCATGTACTAGGTTAGCCTTGAGGGAAAAAACTAACAACTCATTCGAATCTTGAATGAGAACTATATGTCTTCCTTAAGATGAAATGCATTTTTATTTTATATTTAATTGTCTCGATTTGTAAGTTTGCTCACACCAGTATTAATATACTGACCCAAATTTTGTATTGTTTTACAAATTTGGGTGCGTTCTTAATTAGAGCGCAAGGGTGGTATTAGTTGCGTGGCGATAGCTGAGGAGTTGACACGTTTTTGTTAGATCTTTATTATTATTATTCCTAGGTAATCAGATGTAGGGTTTAGTTATATATGCTCAATTTTTTTTAAGTCAGAGATTGATTTATATAATTTTCATTTATTTATAATTGTGGACCTCATTTTTAGAGGAAAATATTGAGGAAGGTTATTAGTTTGTTTTCTGCCTTATGGTTGTACTATTTAATTTGTTCCTATTGTGCCTTGGTTTTTGGACAATCTATTAATTTATGTTGTTTAAAAATCGGGGCATGACACCGACCTATACCTGTTTGGCACCAGCTGAGGGGGCGGAATGCCAAGGTACGCAAGGAAGCTCCAAATTTCCTTGATGATAAGAAAATGAACGCTCGATTGACGAATTCCTCGATGCAAACAGATAAATCCTTTCGGATGAGACAATGGTGTCTGATCAGCTCCTAATGTTAAGAGCACCAGATTCAACTCAGAGATGACCTCTCCCAGAAAAACTTACGGCCTTTAGCGAATAGTTCACAAGAAAGCTGATTTTGGCCCGCCATGGAAAAACGTACAATATTTCGATTACGGAAGTTTAACAAAGCCAAAAGCACAAAAAACGAAACGACAAAGCAGAGTCTCTGGGATCAAAGGATAATGAAACTAAACTTTGCAGAAAGCAAGGATTCTCACATTTTTTGAGCAATCGCACGCCCAATTATTGACGTGCGCCGCCCGAGGAGATGATTCAGACTCAATCATCATGACCACCAAGTTCCTTCATGACATGACTTAGTGGACAAACGAATTGGCCCACTAACTTTGGGGAGTAGTTGATGATATACCTAACCGTCTATTAATCTGCGTCGTACACGTGTCATAATGATCTCGTCAACAGAGCAAAACAGGCCTGATTGCCCGCCCAATCTGGGAAAGCCCAGTCGACACTAAGCCCTTTTTGGTAGGGTCCAAGAGGTTGGACCCAAACTACAGTGCCCTATTAAGCCCATACGTCACATGGTCAAGCCCAATACCCGTAAGATCTAATAAGGCAAGTTACTGGGGGATCGACCTAAGACGGGCAGGCCAGCAATACACCGACTCCTATCAGGAAACAAATACGGGAGTATAAGTCGTGTAGGGAAACCCTCCTACATGGACGACTCCTAATAACGAAAGGATCTCCAGCAAGATATCTTTCCCCAAACGACGTCACTAAAGGCCTAGCCGAACAAGGACTCTCGCACGATAAATAGGCCAAAAGGTTGAAGAACAAAGGTACGCTACAAAACCCAATTTACAACATTACATTTCTAAAGCCTTGTCTGACTTAATCATCAGAGTGCCATTGGCCGCCACAACGATGGTATTTGGCTCACGTGTGTTCCCTATGTAGGTAAAGGTCAAGGAGAACAGGATTTGTCACCATCACTAACTATGGAGGATCGTAATTCTGTGAGTTCAGTTTATGTTCACTGGCCCTATTTCTCTTCTTTATGTAATCGCATCTTCTTCCCTCAATGCCCATATTTTGAAGTTCCTCAACTAGTACTACCCTGTCTGGAACTAAACTTTCCCACTTTCTTCAGTCCTTATGACAAATACTATTCGTATCTGGTAAGTACTTGATAAGTTCTTGTTAAGGATGGTTGGTTTTTTGGACGAAACTGCTCATCTAACTCATTAGTCAATCCTTTCGCCATGAAACAACAACATATGAACTTCCTTCGCCTACTACCTTTCCAAATGTAGAACTAGCAATGATTTCCAAGCTTGTTATGTCACCAAATTCTATCAGCAATGCCCACATTGCCATGGCTATTTACAAGAATTCCAAACATCACACCCAACAGTTATTAGCCTTTTGTAAATCGGGTGATGAGAAAAAAAATTTGGTGCTCGCAAAACTAGGCCCAGTTCAAGGCATCATATATTATCATGGGCAACAATTCTTTAGTTTGAATAAATTCTCCAAAGAAAAATTTGATTATTCATTTGGATGTGATGCATCTTATGTAAAGGATATTACATATCCATCAAGAGATATTGAATTCAATGTTGATTCTAAGAAGTTGGTGGAACTAAATTAATGGAGATATTCTCATGCTAATTGAGAAAAATGTCTCATTGGCAGTTCAACTCAAAACGATTTCAAGTTACAGAGTAGGTTGTTAGTTTAGTTGCTATAAAGAGTGGAAGGACAAGACAGAGATAGGTGATCGTTTCTTGTTCGCTGATAGAAATTATGTCATTGCTAGTTATTTCACAAAGCTACATATGCTTGCATGTATTTCACAACATGATTTTTCTTTGATCAACTTCTTGACAAATTGTACAAAGTTGTATCGTCCTTCATTGAAGTGCTTTCATTTAAGTCACCATCATGACATTTTTTTTTTTTGAAAAGCAAGTGAGTTCAGGATGAATAGCGATTATCCTGCAGGCTAGTTCAACAAACAATTCACAAGGAAAATACAAGATATTCGCCCAAAAACACAGAGAAATAACTCTAATGTTCAATTAAATTATTCAAAATCAAAGGTATCTCTAAATCAGCCCACAAGCCGGGCTTTATAGCTAAAACTCGTCAATATTAGAATTTTACCAAAAATGGAAAAACCCCAATAATCATGCTAAAACGAAATACGTAATAAAAGAAATAATCTGCCAATAATCTAGCCCAAATCTGGTTCAGAATCACTTCCTAAACTATAATTGAAATATTACTATAAAAGGGAAAAAAAAAACTACTAAAATTGTGGATTTTGAAGAGGAAATAGTGGATTTTGATCTTGAAAAGATGTGCAACGAGCGTAGTTGGTTGGCCACAACGTGCGCACCGCCAAGAGCTTTCCGAATTGGGGTCGTATGCGCGATTCTGATAACCGTAGCCAAAGTTATGGCCAAAATACCGAAACGCACCCAAAATTGCCCCAATTAGGAAAAGATCACAATTTCTTGCCATCTTTCCGCTGATCTGCCAACTCAAGGTATCTCAACGCCAACAACGTGCTATCTGACAACTCAGCATCATCTGACTTGGATCCTCTTGCATCAGCAAGCGAGGTATCAAGGACCCTCAAACCTGTATATTAATGTAAATCTGGTGATGAGAAATTATTTCATGACATTATACATTGCAATTGAAATAACACGCATTCAATCAGTTCCTGAAAATGTGTATTGGCAATTTGAGGGACACTAGGATTTTACAATGAAACTGGGATTGTAATCGTTTTTTTATTATTATTAGTTTTTTAAAGAAACCTCCAGGAGGGAGGGGCAGCTATATGGGATGTCAGCCCTTTATTACTTAATCAAAAGATATTACATCTATTTCGGGGGTACATTACGACTTTACCCGAATTAAAAGAAAAACTAAGTAATCAAAAACTTCAAAAGAACCTTAGGGCTAGACTTTTAGTTTCAAAAGTTAGACAATCTTCACTAAAAGGCCTAAATAAAATAAATGAGCAAATAAAACAAATATCCTAGGGGCTAGACCTAATTCACCAAAAACTTACTTCATGATAAACAATTTCAGCTTACAAAGTTACACCGTTCGGTTAAATAGTGGGAAATAAGCGTGATAGCCATGGCAAGGAAAGGTCTTACCTTGTTTATTGATGTCACCACAGGTGTCACGCCCCGATTTTTGAAGGAAACGAAAATCCCAAAAAGCCACGTAGGATTATCCGTTTCCCCCAAAACTCGGGACGTGAAAATTCAATAATAACATAAACAAATAGCAGCATGAACTAAACATCTGAAACAAATAAAAATCTAACCCGGTGAGGCTCTGACGTTGCTAGCTCACTAGCGAAACTCCAGGAACGCAGTTCAAAATCTCTAAACTTGAAAGGTTAATCGGCTACATTCCAAAAGGAATGCACCCAAGAAGCAAAAGCTCACTCGGGTCAGCAATAAAGCTGGTGTGAGAAATCTTCATCCCAAAATAATAAATCCGCACATGACAACATTAAAATAAACAAAAAAATAATTAACCACACCATCAGGTAGTTCCTAAATGAGGCAATGGTGTTATCCTCCTAATAAATAAATATGCATTATTTATTACTAATAAATAAAGTTTATGAGTTATCAATCCTCATAAATGCAACAACAATACAATTCATAATCATATTAGACTATTATTGAAATATTAACCACACACATTTCTCTACCTTTAGGAAGACATGTAGTTCTCATTCAATGATTGAATGAGCATTTAGTTTCTTCCTTAAAGGTAATCATGCACATACACAAAAAGAAATCTCGCTACTTTTCCACAATCGCACTCTCCTCCTGTGCCGAACACACCTCACCCAAGTGTGCCTCCCTTGCCTTCGAAACCACTCGGAGCGTACATGTTCCAAGTGGGGTGCCACCTCGAGGAACATGTCATCACACCCGAAGTTCGATCCATGGCAAGCATTCTTCCTAAATCTACACGTACAACCGAACTCACATGGAACGGTGCACCGATATGCAAGCAAGTCTGCATACCCATAATATCACATGTATACAAGCAAGTCTGTATACAAAACAAATTTATTTTCTTTTCACTTTTTTTTTTTTCGGAGTTGTGGAAAAGAGCATAAAATAAATAAATCCTCAAATTCTTTTATGGTGACGCTTTGTCAACCATAAATAAATCAACCACAGTATCCACCATTCTGTTGGGGAACAAGTAATATTTGACACATTGCCAGTTCACATATCTCATCTCTTTGCATCATATGAAAAACAATATGCATACCAATTCACATAACAATACAAACACTCAAACTAAAACAAGTGCTCAGTTAAATTCCAACCAGTATCTATTACTAGAAAATCTTCTTTTAGCCCTAAACTAAATAAGGGTTTAATCATACATAAAACTAATACAGACAAGACATTATCCCATAAGCTAACACTTCTAACAAGTTGCAAAGAATGACAGGGGCAACAGATGCTGTCTAGAATGAAATGTTGAGCTTACGAGCGTTACCAAAAGGGTAAAACAATGCTTACAATGTCAAGTTGAAGTCCAGATAGCCATATCAAAGTTTATATTAATCACAAACTCTACCTTATAGGAACCCGACCAATATTAGTTGTGCAATCATAAAAAAATTTAGGAGCTGACATCAACACACTTTTATAGACGTAGGCCACAAACCCAGGTGTAAATGTAGCAGTTATTAAAGCATAAACGCCATATGATGTAGCTGCCATAGCTTTCATGATCCAGATAGAACCCATAACTAATTCCCCTCATGTGAAAGAAATCAATGTTAATGCCAACTCATTTTATAATCCAACACCAAAATGCCCACCCGGCCCCCGAAAACCAATATAATGCCTAAAGCCAGAAACACAAACAACAAGCCCCAGTATCATCAGGATCATATTTCAACAACAACAACCAAAATCGATACAAAAATAAAAAGAAGGGGATGAAAATAAACTCACCTTTAATCCAAAAATCGAAACTCAATCAACACGCGCTAACCATCTCGTCGCAGCAATCATCTCGCCAGACCTGTGCTTCGCAGCCTACAAGACGGTCTAGCTGGAGCGGTGGCCAGACGTGGAGTAAGAAGTAATCATCATATTTAAGACCTAGCACTGAGTACGTGTCTTCACCCACACTCTTTATTTTCAACTAATCAAATAAATAATCTTTCTCACATGCACTGCAAAGAAAATTGATGATGACAACTTCTAATGAAGATGCTGAGCTCAATCTAAGTGATTGTTTGAATAAGAACAATACGACAATGCTATCGTATTCACACATATCAAATGGGATCAAGCATGATCAAATTTTTCTAAGTTCAGATTTTTTTTTTTTTTAAGTTCTAGCTGAAAAGAACATAGACCACACTACATGAAGCAAGGAAAACAGGTTATGACATCTGAACCAGCAACCCAGGAAGTTGAATAGATCAAGTGAACCTACTTGACCAAGGATGATGGTCTAATAAGCTAAATCCGATATGGACATATAGTAACAGTATACCCCACTGAGTAACATGGTCTTACATATGACTGCACAGCTTGTTACAAAAGAACGCTATCTTTAGTTCTTAGGAAAACATATGTTACCCAGATCTTTCCATAAGCTCAGCATGCCTACCAAATTGATATATTACGTATGCAAAAGCTTCACAGTTTAATCTACAAAGTTTCATTTCCTAATTCTTATTATGATTCCCTATGTTCTCTAATCAATACTCTTTGTGTCAATGGGAATGGATCCCATAGCTAAGTAAGAAGGATATGCCTTTTTCCTACAGTTTTGGCCATTGAGTCCGTACAAATTTTATACAAGCCTTACCTAGTATTTTAGTGCTTCTCCAATATTAATATCATGAGAAAGTTCATGCCTTTTAGCATATGGAACATGCAGTTAACTCTCAATAGGTTCTGATCCTTGACTTGAGTTCATATCCTTTGTGACCATGACACAATACGTACTACCAAATGCAATTGTGAAACGACCAAGCAGGTCCAGAGGTTCCACAACATTTTTCATGATTGTCTAAGTAGCAAAATATTCACATACGACTTGTATTTCATTTAGAGCAACATAAATATCCAGATAGGAATACGAAATATTAACAAAACATCTTACCTTTCTAACATATTCTCATCAGAATTTTTGAAAACTGAGCCTGATTCCTCGGTGGATGGAGGCTTCACATTTTCTGCTTCATCGATCATAGGCAAATTGTGTATAAATGACGACAGCAAAGGGTCAGGTTCCGCACTAGAGGAAGAGACCACATTGGAACCGCCGAAAAGGGCTTGTAAGTTCCCATCCCTTAGCTCCTTTCTCAGCAAAGAAAGATTTGACTGAGGTCCACCTTTACGAAATCTACTTTTGCGTTGAACCTTAAAGTATTGTCCGTGCTGCATCGCTATGCGTCCAACCATGTCCATCCCCACCCTCGTTCCCCAAACAGGGCATTCCCCATTCTTCGCCTCGACAGGATGTTCATCATCGATGTGGCAACACAACCCAAAACCACGCTCTGTCCTCAAGCTGCTATTGCTGCAACTTCTGTGCAGCTTGCGAATCCCTCCTTCCAAGCCTGACCTCTTCATCCTCATCACTCTCATCGTCATCCTCTTCCCCCTGTGCCCTGGCCCCAGTCTCTCTCACGCCGCCATCAAGAAGGAAACGCAAAGAAGGGAAGGAGAAAGAAAGGGTTTTGCACAAGAGAAGAAAAGAAAGAAGGGTTTTGGTTTTATACTATGGGTGATTATTCGCCCCCACTAAAATTCTGAGGGCACCCGCCCTTTAACTTCACAAAATAAAAACCCTACTTATTAGTTTATTAAAAGCCCACAACCAAGCCCAAAAGAACAATAACACCAATTTATAAACTACCCCCACATTTTTTTTTATTCTATTTAGTAATGGCAAACAAAAATCTTTTTCCCAATAAATGAGATTATAATATACGCCACAATTAATAAATAAGAAATTTTTATATTGATTTAATTAGGCGGGTATTACAACAGGTGTGGATTACACCTTTGTCATCGCAAGTTATGAAGTAAGTTCCTAGTGACTACTAAAGTTGTTTATGTCTAGACTCATGATAAACAAGTTGTAATCTATTATTTTGACAGTTACATATTGACGCTATAGTTCTGAAGAGAAATTTTAGGTTTCTGTTTTTTAGTCAAGTCTTTGTATTTAGTTTGAATAAGTACTAGTAGGTCCTAGTCTTTAGGATATGGGCTCAGTGTCCCTTATTCTTTGCTAATTGCTCATCACGTTTGCTAGTCTTGAGCTAGTTTCCCTCTTTCTGTTAACAATGTAAATGGTTATTTATAAGCCTAATTTGCACAATAAGAGATATCATCTTTCAGAATTGTTGAGCTTCTTTCATCATTTGTTTTCTATTGCTAACATTCTGGTATCAGAGTAGGCAGTCTTTAATGGTCAATGTGACCATTGGAGCATGTTGATGGAAAATTTCATGTGATCTAAGGAATATTGGGGGTTGGTAGAGGCTGGTTATGTTGAGCCAGAGAGTGGATCGGCGCAGACAAAAGCACAACGAAAGGAGTCAGAGAATTTGAAGCTGAAAGACTTGAAAGTAAAAAAATTATTTGTTCCAGGCTATAGATCGAACGATATTGGAGACCATTCTTGTGAAAAATACCTCCAAACAAATATGGGAATCCATGAAGAAGAAGTTTGAAGGGAGTGCCAGGGTCAAGAGGTCACATTTACAAACTCTCCGCAGAGAGTTTGAGATCCTACATATGAAGGTTGGAGAAGGATTCTCCGAGTATTTTTCAAGATTATTGTCAGTAGCCAACAAGATGAGAACATATGGAGAGCAATTGCAGGATGTCACGGTGGTGGAGAAGATTCTCAGATCGTTGAGTGCAAAGTTCAATTACGTTGTTTGCTCGATAGAGGAGTCTAAAGACATCGATAAACTCTCAATTGGTGAACTGCAAAGCTCTTTGATTGTTCATGAGCAAAAATTCCAGCGACATACAGTAGAAGAACAAGCACTCAAGATAACCTCTGAGTAAAGGTTTGGTGCAAGAGGACGGGGTCAAGGTGCATATAGAGGTAGAGGAAGAGGGAGAAGTCGCCAGCCCTATAATAAAGCAACAGTGGAATGCTATAAGTGTCACAAACTTGGACATTTCCAATATGAGTGTCCAAGTTGGAATAAGGAAGCCAATTACGTTGAGTTCGGAGAAGAAGAAGAGATATTGCTCATGTCATATGTGAAGATGAACGATCGTCGAAGGGATGTATGGTTCCTTGATTCTGGATGTAGCAACCACATGTGTGGTGACAAGAGTTTTTTTATGTGATCTCAATGAAGACTTCAGACATAAGGTAAAGCTAGGCAATATCACAAGAATTGATGTGCTAGGAAAAGGCAACGTGAGATTGAATGTAAGTGCCTTTACACATGTTGTTAGTGAAGTATTTTTTGTGCCTGGACTAAGGAAAAATCTATTGAGTATTGGTCAACTACAAGAAAGAGGTTGACGATTCTCATACAACATGGAGAAATCAAGATTTATCATCCAGAAAAGGGCTCATAATACAGACTGAGATGACAACAAACCGAATGTTTGTGTTATCAGCAAATTCATTGCTACGAAAACCAGCTTGTCTCTACACATCCACACAGGATTTGGCACAATTGTGGCACTGTCGTTATGGACATTTAAGCTACAAAGGATTGAGAACTCTTCAATTCAAGAAGATGGTGAATGGGATACCTCAGTTCAAGGCTCAAACAACAGTATGTAATACTTGCATGATTGGGAAGCAACACATGGATCCAATCCAAATAAAGAGCAATTGGAGGGCAATAGAAAAGCTTCAGCTTATTCATGCAGATTTCTGCAGACCAACCTCTCCCATCTCCAATAGTAAAAAGAGGTACATTATATGCTTTAGTGATGACTTCACTAGAAAAACATGGACTTATTTTTTAGTAGAGAAATCTGAAGCATTAAGCATGTTCAAACGTTTTAAAAGTTGTGTTGAGAAAGAAGTAGGGAGTTATATAAAATGTTATAGAACAAATAGAGGAGGTGAGTTCACATCAGGTGAACTCAATGAGTTCTGCACAAAACATGGCAACAAGAGGCAGCTGACTGCAGCATATACCCCATAAAAGAACGAAGTAGCTGAAAGAAAAAATTGGACAGTGATGAATATGGTTCGATGCATGCTTTCTGAAAAGAGAATCCCTAAGACATTCTGGCCAGAGGCTGTAAACTGGACAATATACGTTCTAAATTGGAGTCCTACATTAGCTGTTAAGAACCAAACACCCGAGGAAGCTTGGAGTGGCAGTAAACCCTCAGTTGATCATTTTAGAGTTTTCGGTTTGTGGCTCATGTGCATATTTCTGATGTAAAAAGGACAAAGCTAGATGCAAAAAGCTTTTCTTGTGTGCTGTTAGGAGTAAGTGAAGAGTCTAAGGCATATAGACTCTATGATCTAATTGCAAATAAAGTTGTAATTAGCAGGGATGTAGTGTTTGAGGAAGACAAGTCTTGGAGTTGGGATAAGAATTTTGAAGCAAATATAATGGCTGATCTCGAATGGGGGGATGAAAAAAAATGGGGAAATAAATGCAGGGATCGATGGCGCAGAGAGTGGGGAGGAAGAGGGAGTAGTCCTCAAACTAGTGAGGATGGAGGAGAATCATCAAGCTCGAATGATGAAGGAAAAACAAGAAGGCCCCCGGTGTGGATGAGAGATTATGTAAGTGGAAAAGGGCATTCAGACGAAGATATAAATGTCAATTTGGCTCTATTTATCTGAACAGATCCAATGCAATATGAGGAGGCGGTAAAGCATGACAACTGGAGGATAGCTATGGACATGGAGATAAAAGCTATAGAGAGGAACAACACATGGGAACTCAACTATCTACCTACAGGTGCAAAGAAGATTGGAGTGAAGTGGGTCTATAAGACCAAGCTCAAAGAGAATGGGGAAGTAGACAAGTTCAAAGCTCGTTTGGTGGCAAAAGGGTATGCGCAACAACAAGGGATAGACTATACAGAAGTGTTTGCTCCGGTTGCAAGAATTGATACATTGAGAATGATTGTGGCTCTAGCAGCTCAGAAAGAATGGACTCTTTATCAACTTGATGTCAAATTTGCCTTTTTGCATGGGGAACTCAATGAAGAAGTATATGTAGAGCATCCTAAAGGTTATGAGCTGAAGAATAGCCCTCAGAAATTATACAAATTGAAGAAAGCTCTCTACGGACTGAAACAAGTTCCACGAGCTTGGTTTAGTCGTATTGAAGCTCATTTCATAAGTGAAGGATTCGAGAAGTGTTATAGTGAACATACTTTGTTCATTAAAACACGTCAGGGGGGGTAAGATTCTAATTGTCAGCTTATATGTAGATGATTTAATATTTACGGGCAATGATGAATTAATGTTTGCTGACTTTAAGAATTCCATGTTAAGGGAGTTTGATATGACTGATTTGGGGAAAATGAGGTTTTTTCTTGGCATAGAAGTATTGCAGAGATCGGATTGAATTTATATTTGCCAGAAAAAATATGTTTTGGAGGTGTTAGAGAGGTTTATAATGGAGAATAGCAACCCGGTTAATAATCCAATTGTTCCAGGTTGTTAACTTTTCGAAGATGTCAATGGAGTTCGTGTTGATGAAACCCTGTTTAAACAGATGGTGGGATGTCTCATGTACTTAACTAATACAAGGCCAGATTTGATGTTTGCAGTAAGCTTGATTAGTAGGTACATGGCTAAACCAACTAGATTGCACTTGTTGGCAACCAAGAGGATATTGAGGTACTTGGAAGGAACCACTGGACTTGGAGTGTTTTACAAGAAAGGAGGGTGTGAATGCCTGGTGGGTTATGCAGATAGTGACTATGCAGGAGATCTAGAAGACATGAAAAGCTCATCAGGCTATATCTTCATGTTGGGATTTGGAGATGTAGCATGGTCTTCAAGAAAGCAACCTATAGTCACACTCTCAACCACTGAGGCAGAGTTTGTGGCCGCAGTTGGTTGTGCTAGCCAAGCTATTTGGATGAAGAGGGTACTTAAGAAACTGAGTCTGGAGGAAAGCAAGTGTACTACAATTTTTTGTGATAATAGTTCCACAATTAAACTATCAAAAAATCTTGTGTTACATGGTCGAAGCAAGCACATTGATGTGCGTTTCCACTTTCTTCGTGATCTCACACGAGAAGGAGTAGTTGAGCTGGCATATTGTGGAATGCAAGATCAGCTGGCAGATGTGATGACAAAGCCCCTCATAGTGGAAGCATTTCAGAAATTTTGGAGTCAGTGGGAGTTTGCCAGGTTCCTGAATTAAACTAGTTGCAGCTAAGAACTAGTTTAAGGGAGGGAATGAACAGAAGTTTTAGGTTTTTGTTTTTAGTCAAGTCTTTGTATTTAGTTTGAATAAATACTAGTAGGTCCTAGTCTTTAGGATATGGGCTTAGTGTCCCTTATTCTTTGCTAATTGCTCATCACGTTTGCTAGTCTTGAGCTGATTTCCCTCTTTCTGTTAACAATGTAAATAGCTATTTATAAGCCTAATTTGCACAATAAGTGATATAATCTTTCAGAATTGTTGAGCATCTTTCATCATTTGTTTTCTATTGCTAACAAGTTCTTCCTTTCTTTCTTTTTGTTCTACAAAATAGTTGGTTTCTGAGCATAAACAGAGCAATTGGAACTAAATTAATAAGCCAAAGGGATTGAAATTTAAATTACTGGATAAGAGAAATAAAAAAAATAGAAACACTCATACATTGAATATATAAACAATCTTCACAAAAATAATGCAAGCAATGAAATGGATAAAAATATAAACATACTCAGTCATCCAGAGCTTCCTCTTCATAGTCTTCTTCCTCTTGAACAACAGCATCTTGGTATTGTTGGTACTCGGACACCAAATCATTCATATTACTCTCAGCCTCAGTGAATTCCATCTCATCCATCCCTTCCCCAGTATACCAATGCAAGAAGGCCTTTCTTCGGAACATGACGGTAAACTGCTCCGAAACCCTTCGGAACATTTCCTGAATGGAAGTTGAATTACCCATGAAAGTCGAAGACATTGACAACCCGGTGGGAGGAATATCACACACACTTGACTTAACATTGTTGGGAATCCATTCCACGAAGTAAGATGAGTTCTTGTTTTGCACATTGATCATTTGTTCATCTACTTCTTTTGTGCTCATTTTGCCACGGAACATAGCGGATGCAGTGAGATAACGACCATGGCGTGGATCAGCAGCACACATCATGTTCTTGGCATCCCACATTTGCTGTGTGAGCTCTGGAATGGTTAAGGATCTGTACTGTTGGGATCCACGTGATGTGAGAGGTGCAAAACCAACCATGAAGAAATGGAGACGCGGGAAGGGGATAAGGTTCACGGCTAACTTCCTGAGATCTGAATTAAGTTGACCCGGGAATCGGAGGCAGCATGTTACCCCACTCATTGTGGTTGAGATCAAGTGATTAAGATCTCCAACTGCATATCAATAAAAGTTGGAATACTTATTATATTAAATCGTATTTCTTCAAAATTTTGAAAAGCTGAAAACATCTTAAGCTTGTCACAATTCTTATATATCAAGTGGTCGGGACCTGTTTATACTTCCAAAGTGGCAGGTTCAGTTGGATTTTAGTCTCAATAATTCAACTCAAAAATATTAGAAATGATTAGTCACCATTGTTCTGATATATGTCAAGACCGTGGAATAGACTTCAGTCTCGATAAACATATATATCCACAAATAAGTAGCATAAAAGAGGGAAAAACTTACAACTGGGATTAGTGAGTTTGAGGGTTCTAAAGCAGATGTCATAGAGGGCTTCATTGTCCAAAACCATGCACTCATCAGCATTCTCAACCAACTGATGTACAGAGAGGGTAGCATTGTAGGGTTCAACCACAGTGTCTGATACTTTTGGGGAGGGGAACACTGAGAAGGTCAGCATCATCCTATCCGGATACTCCTCCCTTATCTTTGATATCAGTAGGGTTCCCATTCCTGAACCTGTCCCACCTCCAAGTGAATGGCATATCTGGAACCCTGAAATATCAAACATATACAAACCATACATCAATTCACTAGCACTTGATGTTTAATTTACTTCACACGTATATGGTTAGGTAGCAAAGTCAAATTTTATGTAGTAGATTAGTTGGTAATTATCAATTTACACCTAACATACTTTTAGGAACAAACATCAATCAATACGCTCATATATAGTTTAATTTTGGGCTCCCAAAGGGTCAAATAATGAATTATATAATAAGTTCTATATATCTTTAACATTAATGCTTCAAGCTTGATTTGTAGATCTGATCAAATCATGTATCTGTAATTTGATTTTTATTGAGTTTATATCACATGATAATTTTTTTTTTTAAATTTGCTCAAGGGAATGTCGCCATCCTCTGGTTAGAGGAATGCCTTAATTTAGGCTTCAAATAGTGTTGCTTTGGGATTGTGTTATCCCATTGATATGCATTGCAACTGGTGTGACACACAAAACCCTACAAGGCCTTGGATTGAGGCTATCTTTTAACTAGCTGAGTACTTACTCTGCATAGCACTGATCCAATGAATACAGAGTTGCTATGTTTAATAGAATTTGCTCACTTATCACAATCAATATATATATAAACATGTAAATGGTTTTT